>CADEBD010000361.1:0-297501 GCA_902825455.1 Arctia plantaginis | reverse complement strand
ACAGAAAATTTTTTCCCCACATTTCTGGTCACGATGGCAGCGTGAATATATCCACGAGTTACAACAACGCACGAAGTGGAAAAGCAAGCACTAGATCTATAAGTGTTGGGGACCTGGTGCTAATACAAGAGGATTATGTGCCTCCGTTATGCTGGCGTCTTGGACGTGTTAATCGCCTGTTTCCAGGAGCGGATGGTCTATCATAACCACGAGAGGGGTGCTTCGTCGAGGTCTCGTCCGGCTGTGCCCCTTACCAACAGTTGAAGACATGCAGCGTTGAAACTCCTTCAACGGGGGGGAGGATGTTCAGGCCACGCCTAACTCACTACAGCTGGCAATCACAGTGCGCACTTAATGAGCAACAAATTCATCAGGCGCATCATCGTGACGGTTTTTATAACATCGTGACGGTGTTTATAATTAGTTTTATGTATCAAATAAATGTATAAATAGGACCGACAAGGGTCTCGAAACCCACTTTTATTCTTGTACTCGAAAGCTGTCGCGGGTCTTATACTAAATAAATTCACATATGCAATTACACTCAAGAAGTTTCATTATATGGAAGGTGTCTGCATAGACAACTGTAACAAAAACAAATTAGAGCTAATTCTTGATAAATGTAAAGTTGTTACATTTACCAGAAAACGAATATTTAGTACACATAATTATTCTATAGGCGGCCACAATCTAAACAGAGTACAAACTATCCGCGATCTTGGAGTCACATTGGATACTAAGTTAACACTTGATGCACATGTTGGTAACATATGTAGTAAGGCTTTTAAAACGTATGGGTTTTAATGCGAGCCAGTAATGACTTCGTACGTCCTAATACATATCTACATCTCTATAAGACCTTAATCCGTTCACAGTTGAAAAATGCTGTATGTGTTTGGGATCCTTTCTATGTGAATCCAAAATAAATTTCTGCGTTGTATGCACTATAAATGCTGTCATAACTTTAAATGGTACCGCCAGCTGTTAGAAAAATATAAACTATTAGACTTAAAGTCCAGGAAAATAGAAATGCAAGCCATGTTTTTGTATGACATAACAGATACGACTGAATTGATATTGTCAATAATATTAATTATAGAGTGCCTACTAGATCGTGCATGCGGGCCTGTCGTTCAATACGTCATCAATTTGCCATACCATCATCACACACAAACGCAGGGATGCGTACACCTAGTCGTCGTATACTAAATTATTACAATTGCAACTTTCACATTGATATTTTTGTAAATAGTGTGAGCTTTTACAGAAACCTAGTAATGAGGGAACTGCATGACACTATGAACTAATATGTTTATAATACATAAATTAAAACTCTATTGTAACCATCTATTATTGTGATATTGTTTGTTTACCCAATAAACTTAAAAAAAAAGTCTGGGTGTCATCCTTCTTGTGGTTGCCGCCTATTTCAGGTCTGATTCCCTACGAAACAGATATAACATAAACACCCACACGCAATTCCATCCCATAAAACCTATCCTTTCCTATTATGTCTCCTATCCACACCTTCTGCGGACACTAATTGGTTGGTGCCTGCGGCCTCACTATCAACAGAGACTGAGAGTGAGGGAGAGTGAGTGACCCGCATGTTTGTGCCGTGTGCGGGGACCTGTAAGGGCGGATGAAGGGATCTTAGTAGTTGAGCCAAAAGGCAACACACTGCTTTGGCCTGGATTTCTCCTTACACGGGAGGCTGAAGGAAGGGAGGGAAGAACAACTTCCCTTCGCGGCACCGTGCGACTGACGTGTGACTTCATGTGCTAACAATTTAAATATTGTTTTCTGTTTTTTCTGCGACTAGTTTTCGGCTTGCGGGCGGCTAAAGGTTGTGTATAGTGTTTTAAAGAAAGTCAGTAAGTTTTTATTGTTTTTAAACAGTAATATAGTGCTGAATTATTTTATTACGACTATTGGTGAGTAAATTTATTTTCTTTCTAAAAGTGGGTAGGAGGTATCCTTTGTTTATATTGATTTTTCTCTGCGTGTTATTTATTTTTAAACCTGTTCCTTTTGAAATTGTTGTTTGGTGTGTCTTTGTTTGGCTATGTCGGTCGTTAGCGAGTTGCCGGACCCCGGCGGTACAAGTGAATTTCTAACACCAACCGGGAAAAGGACATTTATCGAAATGTCACCTACGGGTTTCTCGCCGAAAGACAGTAGCCGTAGGCGCGTTATTAATTCGGACTTAAGTGATAATGTTTTGTCTCCTACCGGTCGTGATAACTGTGGGGAGTACAACTACTGTGACTTAGTATCACAGGCCACTGATTATTTGGCAAAAAATTAATGAATTAGTTAATGATCAGGGATCTCGGATGAATGTAGGTAATAAAACGGCGATTATGGATATTACTCAACGAATTACCGGTATCGTATTAGCAATAAAATCCTCTAGCAACGAAACGAAGTTAGCGAATTTTGAGCGACAAATGGAGGGTATCGCAACTCAACAAACGAGTTTAACGTACGCGGACAAACTTAAGCTTCGATTACCACCTAAATCTGCTCCGTGCCCGGTACCTACTGAAGCGCGCGTTCCTAGGCCTTGTGTCATTGCCTATCCCACTACGGAACGCTTAGCGGACTATGCGACCTCGTCAGCAACAAAACAAGCTCTCATGAAGGCTATTAAACCGAGCGATGAGGGATTTCAAATTGTAGGCGTTAAAAAAACCTCTAAGGCAGGCGTCGTGTTACGTATAGCTAACGAACGGCAGCTTAAGAAACTGGAATCTGTGGACGCCATTAAATCAGTAGGGTTGCGCTTAGATAAACCGAAAGGCCGTAGGCCCCGTATAATTGTAAAAGACGTACCCGGTTCTATGGAAGATCGTGCCTTCCTAACAGCCTTATACCGTCAGAATATCAAGGACGAATTAAGTGAGAACGATTTTATTAAGTCAACCAAAATTGTTAGGCATCGTAAACTAGAAAATGGGCGTCAATAGATAGGCTTAGAATTAGAGGCAGCAGTTCGGAAACATCTAGCCAACACAAAAGATAAACTTTATATAGACTGGGCCACATGTAGATTCATAGACGATATAGAAGTAGTTCGTTGCTTAAATTGTCAGCAATTCGGTCATGTACAAAAGTTTTGCACCATTAAAACCCCTACTTGTGCTAATTGCGCCGCCGCACACGAAACGCGAGCTTGTCCAGATAAAGACACACCAGATTTTAAGCCCACGTGCGCACAGTGTAAGCGGTTCAAAAAACCATCTGACCATCGATGCGGCTCATACGACTGTGAGACATACTATTGATCCTCACTTACATCACTTACGTTACGTCTTGCAGTTCCTCGTGGGACATAAAATTATCATTGGCGCTGATGTTAATGCGTCATCTTCATTATGGTATGGCAAGTTGCGTTCAACCGACACGGTTCGACGTTGTGCGGTTGAAGATTTCATTGCGGAAATGAATCTTATTATTCACAATACCCCCGATGCACCACCAACTTTTTGCAACCCAATGGGTGAGTCTTCTATTGACGTGACGCTTACGCGCGGCGACGTCTCGATATCCGGATGGCGTGTCCTTACGAAAGCATCCTGTAGTGATCACCGCTTGATCGTGTACGAATTCATACCAAGGGTTGCACAGGATCCACAAAAGGCTCCCTATAATTTTAGATATAAAACTAACTGGGCTTTGTTTGGTTCACTCTTTGCAACTCATACCAAAGACTTCAGTCGCAGTAGTTTATCAGCTGAGGAAAGCGCAGAAATACTATCAGAAACTTTTACATACTGCGCTGATGTAACTATTGGTCGCGGATCTATCACTAACACTCGTAGATGTGATTGGTGGAATGATAGATTAGCCGAACTACGTAGAAGCTACCGGAAAGCTCGTAGAAAATTAAACACTATTAAAAAACGTAACGTAACAGGAGATTTGTACAACAATGCTCTCATTGCTCTTAGAGTTGCCAGGTCCCACTACAGAGCTGCTGTGGAAAAATCCAAGAGAAACTTAATTAAGAAACTTGTTGATAAACTCGTTAGAGAGGGCCCGTGGTCACCTTTGTATCACGAATTTAAGGCAAATAGATCAATCGACCTTGCATACATACAGAACATCAAAATTAATAACAGATATACCACAGGAGTAGAACAAACAGCAGAATATCTTTTAGACTCACTTGTACCTGATGATCGACCGGAAAACGACACTGATCATCACCGACAGATCAGGCAATGGGCCATCGAACCACCACTATCTCCAATGTCTGATTTACCATCTTCAGACGAATTTCTCGGTATCATTAGATCCTTGCCGCTAAACAAGGCTTCGGGCGATGATAAAATATCTAACAAAATGATCAAAGAAGCTTGTAAACTTTCAGGTGACACGATTTTCACTGTCTTTAAACGTTGCATTGCTGAAGGAATATTTCCTCGTATTTGGCGTTGCGGTAATATTCGTATAATACCAAAAAGTGGCGACAAGCCACCGGATGATCCTAAATCCTACCGACCAATCACATTGTTACCATCGTTAGGAAAGCTTTTAGAACGTCTTGTAGTGCCCCGGCTTCTGCCAGGTGGAGTCAAATTTCATGATAGACAATTTGGATTTACGTTGGGTAAATCGACAACTGACGCTGTCATATCGGTTAGAAAGTTTGTCACAGGGTCAAAATTTCAATACGTGCTGGCTATTTTCTTAGATATATCTGGCGCCTTCGGCAACGCATGGTGGCCCATGCTGTTGCTGAAATTAAAATCACGGGGGTGCTTTAAAAATATTTATTCCCTTATCTCTTCGTACTTTTCACAAGGTACAACTAAACTAAGACTTGGTCATCATTCTGTGTCAAAGGCGCTTACAATGGGATGTCCTCAGGGATCGGTGCTAGGTCCATACTTGTGGAATATCGGCTTCGACGATTTTCTTGCGATACCTATACCATCCGGATGTACTCTGAACGCGTATGCTGATGACGGCTTATTACTGGTTGAATCTGATACTAGGGCGGGGCTTGAGAGATTAGCCAATAGATGTTTGAACTTGATATCTCAATGGGGTGAACGTAATCGCTTAACTTTTGCATCCAACAAAACCTTCCAGCTACTTTTAAAAGGTAACCTCAAATTACCGCCGAGCATTAGATTTGACAATGTTACTGTAAAAAATAAAACCACAGTGTGTTATCTAGGATTAGTTTTAGAAAGAAACTTTTCATTTATCGAACATATTAAAATAGTTAATGAAAAGTCTAAAAAGAGTTTCTGTGCATTGACAAGGATATCAACTGCGACATGGGGTCTATCATTTAATACATTAAAGATCATATACGGAGCTACTTATTTAGGTTCTATGTGCTATGGTGCACCTGTATGGGCCGATAGGGCGACCGTAGGCGCTGTCCGTCGCAAACTGTTACAAGGCCAACGACTTGCACTGATATTCTTGTGTAAGGCATATAGGACGGTTAGCACTGAGGCTTTGCCGGTGTTGGTGGGTGTGCTTCCGGTCGATCTCGAGGTGCAGAGACGTGCAGCCATGTACTATTCAAGACAACAAAACATGGAATGCGATTTTTTTGTAAAATTACAAGATTGCTTCAACAGCAGCCCGATGTCTATAACGACCTCATAGACGAATGGCAACAACGCTGGGATGAATCATCCAAGGGGCGCCATCTTTACCAATTCTTTCCATCTGTTCCCGAACGGTTGTCGAGGATACGGCTTGAGGTGGATCACTGTGTCGCTCAATTTCTTACGGGTCATGGTAACTTTAAGAGCAAGCTTTATTCATTTAAATTAGTCGAGTCACCATTGTGTCAATGCTCAACACCTAACTCTCACTATGAACAGTCTGCTCATCATATCCTCTGGGAATGTTGTCTTTGGTATAATGAACGTAATATAATGCTGAGTAGCTTGCAGGTGACATCTGGGGCGGTATACTATGGGGATCTTGTGTCAACTAGGGTGAATTTCCGTGCGTTTAGGCGATTCTGCCATACATATTATAGAAATCAAACATAGCTCACGTAGGACCCGTAATATTTGTGGCCGTGGTGCTTCCCTGTTTAAAAGGGTGTATGCCCATTTTACTTCATTTTGTCTCCCGCTTTGCTAAGGAGGGAAGTGGATTTACTGTATTTCCAAGTCCTCCAATTTTCTTCTGATTAATTTCGTTGCGGGTTTCAAGACAGTTTAATTTCTTCCTGGGTCTTCCCGAGTGTCATAACTCGGTGTGTTCGTGGGTCACTGCTGTGGATCCTGGTGTACAGGAGTTACAGCGGTGGGCGTGTGGGTGGGATTAGTCCCATTAAAAAAAAAAAAAAAAAGGCTGAAGGCTAGCCACCTTTGGACAATCGGCTGTAGTATCCCGTCAGAGGGTTGCTGGGCGAGAGCTCCTCTTTGGTGGGGGTGGACGACGGGTGGGACGACCAAGTCTTCCTACCTAGTTCGGCCTGCTTTCTGCCAGGGGTGGGGCTCTATATCTCCTTGTTACTTCTGGTGCTGTACTTGTGTGCCTTCTGCCGCGACGTCCCCACTTGAGGGCTCCAAGGAGGGTGGAAAGACAAGGAGATGAATAAAAATAAATAACCTATGGAGGCCAAAATTTCTTCAATAAAACCAACCAAGCCAACACCGAGGGTGAATAACCCAACGTCAAGGCTAAAACACCAACCGGCTGCCCCCAGGATGAACAACCCAAGTGTGAAGCCGACTAGCACACCTATGGCTGCTCCTCAGGTGAACAACCCGATCGCAGCGCCATCTACGACTCTGGCGACACCTCTGGTACATAACCAGAGTACGGCGCCAGTGTCAACCACCGACCTCTTATCTTGCAGCAATTCCCGTGCCTGCGGGACCCGGCCTGGAAGAAACCGGCTGGAGCCTGGTAAGGACGAAGAAGAGTGTGCCGAAAAGACCAAACCGGTCTAGGAAGACCCGCAATGCCAACAGGGCAAAAGCCCGAGTGGAAAGGCAAGCACGGAGTCTGACTTCGGGTGGAAGTAAGCGGCTTGAAGTCGCTGAAGAGCCCGAAGGGGCCCACGATGCCCCCGCTAGTGACGTGCTTCCCCGAGGCGAAGACGAAAGTCTAGCCATGGGGAAATGTACTCCTGTGGGGGCGACACCTGCTAGGACGCCCGAAGCGCCCAAAGTACCCTCAAGGCAGGGTCCTCCTGGACAGGGTGGACGAGCGGGACGAGTGAAACATGGAGGGAAACCTTCATGTGAAGCTAGACCCGCTAAACGAACTAGCCCGGATGAGTCCCACACTCCCCAGGGCAGTGGCAAGCGGATCAAACCGCTACCAAAAACCAGCTCCACAAGCTACTCCGACGCACTAAAGGCAAATGACCTTTGCGTCGCAGTTATGCTGGAGCCTTACCACGACCTTACCGAGGACATCGAGAGCCAACTGCAGGGCGTGCTGGACGAGGAGATTTTCTGACCCGGCACGTCAAGCGCTCCCGTCGCTGCGCCACAGTTTAGGGGAAAGGCCTTCTACAGTGAGGGCGCCCTTAAGATGTGGTGCAACGACGAATATGCCCTGCAGTGGCTTCGCCGATCCCTTAGTAGGATCGCGTCACTGCGTGAGGGCACCAAGTTGGTAGTCAGGAGGCAGTCCAAGATCCCGAAAAGGATCAAGGCTGGACTCCTGGTGCCACAAATCGGACCAGACGACACACTGGTCCGAATACAAACAAGGCTGAGGTATCAAAACAGTCAGTACAATGTCGCCAACTGGGCCCTCTACCATGCCGAGGCACAGGAGGAGAATAAATGCCTCTTCCTGGTGCTCGGCGTCCCAAAGGAGGACGTTCTGAAACTGAGGGCTAGCGAGCGTAGAGTTTACTACAAACTGGATAACCTCTACGTTCGCTTCCTTGACGAACGTCCCGGCCCACCAACAAACCCAGACGAGGGGCCAGAAATGGCCCCACACCACCCCAAGGACGCCAGTGGAGGTGATCCTCCGAGACCCGTCGAGGAACCAGCAAACCAGGGTCCACCACCTGAGGATTGGTATTGGTATTGGTTGTGGGCTTCGGTTTCCGCATTTAGACTCAGAGTGGTCCTTTATGCGTCGAGGATTGGTTGACTAGGTGAGCCAGCCAAGCTCCTTCCAGAAGCGCAGAAGCCTCCTGGGGCGTTCACAGGCTTCAAGGAGCGACTTTATATCAGGAATGATACTTGCCCGTTGTGTGGCCACTCCCTCGCATTCCAGGACTACGTGGACGGCCGTTTCTTCAGCTTCCAGACATCCCCTGCTCAGGGGACTGTCCGTCGCATTGATTATGAATAGTTGTCGGTTCAGGGCTAGATGTCCTGTAATAGTTCCGACAACCATTCTGATTTCCTGTCTGCTAAGACTAATCAATCTGCAGGTGAGCCGTGGTGTGACTTGGGTCATCACCAGTTTGGACTGTCTGCAGCCGGGTGAGTTTTTCCACCTCCGGTTGTGTGCTTCACGGGTCCGTTGCCTGGCCCAGAATCGTGTTTGGTTAAACGGTATTGGCAGGAATATGGTTGGGCCGATAGTTGGGGTTGCCGAGCCCCTCCTTGCCAACTCATCTGCGGCATCGTTTCCATGTGAGTTACTGTGCCCTTTAATCCATTGGAAGAGTACCACATTTAATGTGGCAAGCTGCTCCAATGCTTGATGGCATTCGAGGATAATACCACAGGTCATTGTGTTGCCCTACAGTGCCTTTAGGACGGCCATGCTGTCGGATATTATTCGGATGTTGTAGTCCTTGATACCCCTTGACATGGCCGTTGTGGCAGCGTAAGTTATTGGCACACATTCACATTGAAATATGGAACTGTGTTGGCCTAACGCTAGTGATATGTTTATATTTAGGTCTTGCGAGAAAACTCCGGCTCCAGTTCCTGACCTAGTCTTGGAACCGTTCGTGAAAATTCGGACTTCGTTAATGCCGGATTAATCTCGGTCATTTCCATGTATCTGTATGTAGTATCTTCTTGTGAAGATATGGTGTTTTGGGATTCTATCGCATGGAGCTGCTATCAGTGGTTCGTATTCCACCAATTGATCCCATAATTTGGAGTGCGATCCCTCACTTTTGTGCCATAGACCCAGGTGTTTGAGTCTAATGATCGCCATGGCGGCCTCCTGCTGTATGAATAGATCCAGGGGTGGCAGACCAAGAGCCACCTCCAGTGCGGCAGTAGGCGTTGTGCGCATACAGCCAGTGACCGCGGAGCATGGGAGTCGCTGGAATTGCTGCAGTTTGTTTATGACGGTGCTTAGCTCTGTTCTCTGCCACCAGACAACAGCACCGTAAGTGATTATTGGTCTTATGACTGTCCTGTATAGCCATAAAGTAATTTTGGGTGATAGTCCCCAGCTTTTGCCGAGTAGCCGCTTGCATTGGCAGAAAATAATGCAGGCTTTATTCAGTTTTTCATCGAGGTGCTTATTCCACAGGAGTTTACTGTCCAGTATTACTCCTAGGTATTTGACCTCTTTGATAACAGCAAGTTGCGTTCCAAATAGCTTGGGAAGTCTGAGATTTCCTAGGCTGCGTTTGTTTGTGAACATGATCATCTCTGTTTTGGATGGGTTCACTGTCAGGTTGTGTGCTACGCGCCACTGTTCAACGATCTTCAGTGCAAGTCTCATTTGATCGCATGTAACGTTCTCAAAGGGACCGCTGATGAGAATAGTAAGATCGTCTGCATAGCCTATTGTGAGGAATCTTTGGTCATTAAGTTGTGCGATGAGCTCATCCACAACAATGTTCCATAGAAGGGGGGAGAGTACACCGCCCTGGGGGCAACCTCTAGCCACCACTCCTCTAGTCACTTCGCTCACAGTGAATTGTATAGCTCTATATCTTAGCATGCTGTCGATCCACCCTGAGATTGTGGAATCAACACCATGCCTAGACAGAGCTTGGCTAATGCTGGTGAAGTTGGTCTTGTCAAAGGCTCCCTCGATATCGATAAAGGTGGCCAGTGTTGACCTTTTGTGATTTAGATTCTGTTGATTTACCCATCGAGTATGCGTGCTGATTGTTTTGTAAGGGGTGACTGACTAACGCAGTTTCCCTAATTTCCCTATCTATTAGCCTCTCGAGAACCTTTAATAGTACTAAAACACTTTGGTAGATCGCAACAGACTACTTGTCAATTTTATTAAAAGGTTCAATGACAAATATGGTTACACTTTTGTGACAACAGATGGCGTTAGTAGTGATTTAAAACTAAATATATTTTGATAAAAATATTATCATACTAACAAATAGGAAGGACGTGAGACTGATAGGTCGGTATGATTTGGGTTGTGTGTAGTCACCTTTACCAGGTTTGGGAATGAAGACTACTTTAACTTCTCTTCATTTCAGGGGGATGTAATGATGCGCCAGGCATCCCCTGTAGATTTTAACAAGGTGCTCCAGTAGTATCACATCACACCATCTCAGTAGGCCTGGGATGATACCATCTAGTCCTGGGCTGATGCGTGCAGAGACTTGTTGTGTGGAGAGAGATGTTCGGACGCATAGACTGGTTTTCTGTCGCCAGCAATACCCGTAGTGCAGTGTGCAATTTTTCATTAGGGTTCGATTTATTATACCTTTGTACGGCAGAATAGTATTCGTCTCGAACCCTTATACTCTGAAATTTCACAACTACACTACGAGGAAGTTTGCTCTCCTTGTTTACTCTTGCGACCCTTGTGCACTTGACTATGTCATCCTCCTTCATGGTATAACCTATGACACGGAACATTGTAGTAGGACATTGGGCAAATTCTCGTTGTGATACTCAGGTAAACCATGAATCTCCAGGTTGTTCTCACGTAAGTGTTGTTCCAAATTATTAAACCGATTAGATAGATCTGATACAGTATTTTTGAGTGAATGGTTTTCTTTGGCTAAGAAAGCATTATCCCTGGTTAGAGAGTCAATGGTTTTCATCGTAGTATCGTGTTTGTCACTTAGGAAATTTAATGATTCGCGAAACTCTAATATATCATGCTTAATTGGAGCAAGTTCTTGTTGTAATATATTAGAAATCATTTAAGGAACCTCTGCTTTGATCGCCATCATAACTCGCTCACTAACAGCCGACAAAAATGCTTCCTCTTTACCCTCCACCTCGCACCAATTCATATGGATTAAGGAAGGGAAGGTATGCGCTCGGCAAACAAGCGGCAGCAAGATTCACTACATTCATTCGATCCAGGATATTGAACTGAAAGCCAACTACCCACCTACCAGTTCTACGTAAAGGTAAATAATATGTTGCTCTAATAGGAATGTAAACTAATCTTCTGTTTCTATTTTCATGGAACCACTAAAGCCTAAAGAAATTAAGAATTGTAATTCCGCTAACTACTTCTTTAAACAACTGCCTTCAAATCATAGTTTGTTTTTCTCATGTTTACACATTAATATTAGATCTATAATAAAGAACTTCACTAAATTGTTACAAATTATCCATGAATGTTCTTATCCACTGGACATGATTGTGCTTACAGAGGTTGGCATATCCGAGAATATTGTCAGGTTATTTAATATACCTGGCTACAACATGCACTCACAACTACGAATAAATAGAAAATGTGGCGGTATTATTATTTACACAAAAAAGTATTTAAAATTTACTACAATCCCATATAAAAGCTTAACTTTCGAAAATATAACGGGTATCTTAAAAACAGATAGCCAAGACGTAGTTGTGTGTGCTATTTATAGGCCACCATCTTCATATGCTCGCAAAGGGCTGTTTGTTAAAGAACTTGCTAAATACGTGTCTAACTTCAAATTGCAAAACAATGCACTATTAATCGGCGATATGAATATAGATCTGAAAACCATGTCGTCACATACTGAAGCATACTTAGAAGCACTGAGTGAGCACGGATTTATGTGTGGAATCACTGACTACACTAGAATTGAGACTAAATTGAATACGACAAAGAAATCTTGCATTGATCACTTGTTCGCACGATTCCCCACATTGGATCCGTACTCGGCAGCGCTCGACGTGGTACTGGCCGACCATAAAGCCATTATGTTTTCTTGCGTAAGCCAATGCTTAGAGACACGGCGCACACAGGGTGTTACCAAGACACATGTAAATTATAAAGTGTTAAATGATCAAATAAATAAGGTGATATGGACGCAGACCGGTGACATGAACTGTCCAAAGCAAATTTATACTTTCATTAGGGATTCCTTAAACTGTGCACATGACCGGGCAAGTTCTACAAAAAAATATAAAATAAACCAAGGCTTATATCGGGCTCCCTGGATCAATGAAAATATTAACAAATTGTGTAAAAAACGCGATCGCTTGTTTAGCACATGGAAACAAAATCCTAATAATCTTGAATTGCGACTAGAACATAATAAATTACGTAATAAAATTCATAAAATACTTGACAACTGTAGAAACTCTTATTACATAAATACTATTAGCGATAATTTCAATAATATTAAAAAAACCTATCAGATTATAAATCACATGCTAGGCCGCATAAGCTTATCCATCGATGAAGCCATTATTAGAGCATTTCAACCGCAAGGTCTTTCAACAAAAGATTTGGCGGATGGGTTCGCTAATGAATTTGATCAGGCGGTCAAAAAAATTATTCCGCAATGTACGACCCAATTGTTAGATAGGAACGCGTTTTACAATCCCGTAAACTCTAGCATTCGATTGCAAAAGGCTACGAGTAACAACATTGATAAAATAATAAAAACATTAAATACAAACAAAGCTCCAGGTCTAGACGATATTTCGGTTTCAGATATTAAAACAGTAAAGAGTGGCATTTCTCAGGCAATAGCTAATCTTATTAACTGTAGTGTTGAAACTGGTGACTACCCTAATGAATTAAAGATTGGCTGCGTTAGACCGATCTTTAAGAAAGGCCACCGCAACGAATATAGCAACTATCGGCCTATCACGCTTCTCTCTACCATCGACAAAATAGTCGAGAAATATATCTGTAATCAGGTGAATAATTTTTATAAAGATAAAGAAATCATTTACAAAAATCAATTTGGTTTTCAGCAGGGAAAGGGTGCTAGTGACGTCCTCTCAAAGTTTACTGACCAAGTTAACGAGTCTATGAATGAAAGAAAGCATACCCTAGCGCTCTTCATCGACTTCTCCCGTGCCTTCGATACCCTTAATCACGACGTGCTCCTACAAAAACTTGACACTTGTGGGATACGTGGACCTGTACTAGAATGGTTTAAAAATTATCTCTCTAACCGCACATATAGGTACTGTTAAGGTCGACGATGCGTTCAGTGATACTGTCACTGTTTCCGAGGGCACGGCACAAGGATCAGTTGTAGGACCCCTTCATTTCTTGACATATGTGAATGATATGAGCAATTGTTTTAAACAGAGCACCTGTTATCAATTTGCCGATGATACGTGTCTACTAGTCAGTGATAGGGACCTAGATAGAGCATATGATTACCTCCAGTCAGATTTCTATACCCTTTGCAAATGGTGTCATGATGCGGGGCTTGTTCTTAATGCAAATAAAACCAAAATATTACACATCAGGTCACCATACTTAAAGCCCTCACCGGTCAACAAACATCTAATAGCTCATGAACACGCATGCTTACATGGCTCCAATAGTGGTGGTTGTTGTTGTCCAATCATTGAACTTGTAACATCCCATGCATATCTGGGCCTCATCATTGACGACAAACTAAACTGGAAACCCCATATCGATAAGGTATGTGGTAAGCTAAGATGTTTTCTGGCAAACATTAAGATCTTAAATCGTCGTATTCCTTATCGTGTTAAATTGTTACTCTATAACTCCCTAGCCGAGTCTCATATTCAGTATGGACTCACCAGCTATGGGCGAACTTACAAGACCTACATAAATATTATATACAGATTGCAACTAAAAATATTAAAGACAATAACATCTCCACACATTAATTTACAATATAATAACAATGAGCTGGGTCTTTTTAAACATTGTAAAGTTCTACCCATTCACATAAAAATAAAATATAGTTTGTTGAAAGAAAAGTATTTTAAATACAATTTGGGTGATAAAGTAGAACATCCTGTATGTACACGAGCAGTCTCACTAAACAGGTTGATGACGACACGCGCTGTTAACGTGTTTGGTGAGAGAACAACACGATACATAGTACCGCGATTAATTAATGAACTACCCTCCGATATAAATAAATGCCTAAACGAAAAAAATATCAAACATAATTTGAAGGAATTCTTTTTGGAAAACATGGCCTATTCGTCTTTGTAAGTAATCCCTCTGCCTCTCCTTGCCTGACTCGGAGTTCACTTCACCGTTCTGCGCCCGTACGCTTAAATTTTATAATTATTTTAAAAGTACCTACATAATGACGCATGTATTTTACTGTATGGTGTTAATTTGTATCAACCTCGCTTGATGTAGCATCTGTTGCATTTTTTACAAACCTCAGTGGTTTTCAAATGCACTATTATAATCAGTAGTTGTAAATTGCTTTGTAATATGTTAAATAAAAAAAAAAAAAAAAAAAAAAAAAGTAGAAATAGGGCTATCACCAGATATTTGTTGAACACAGACTTGTTTTCTTCTAGAGGTTACATTACCAGAATCACTATCGTAGCTGCTAAAAGTGTTTGACTCATCCTCTCTAATGCTCCTTATAGGAGTATTACGGTTCCCAACCTTAGGTAGTTTATTTCTGCATTCATGGCATACCCACTTGAGTAGTTGTGAAATTTCAGAGTATAAGGGTTCGAGACGAATACTATTCTGCCGTACATAGGTATAATAAATCGAACCCTAATGAAAAATTGCACACTGCACTACTGGGTATTGCTGGCGACAGAAAACCAGTCTATGTGTCCGAAAATCTCTCTCCACACAACAAGTCTCTGCACGCATCAGCCCGCAAGAAGGCAAAGGAGCTGGGGTATCAATTTGGGTTAAAAATGGACGTATATTTGTAAAAAAAACTGTAGGCACTAAGCAAATATTAATTAAAAACCTTGAAAGCCTTAATCTCATCTGCTAGTATTTGAATGATGCTTTTAGGATATATTACTTGTATTTGTTAAGTTAAAAAATGTTTCTATCACTCTATTATCAAAACATACGAGGTATGAAAAGCAAGGTTATTGATATATCGCAGTCCCCGACGAACAAAATCGTAATAGGAAAATGACAATTTTACAGGAGCAAATAATAACTGAATATCTTGAATACTATCAAGACTAAAAAGAAGATTCTTTTATCAAAAAAAAGGGAATATTTTTTTGCACTAGATTTTTACTAAATTTTTATCATAAATTTTCTTTATCAGTAAGAAAATTGTGAAAATGTCCATTACTGAAATAAGCTATGGAAAAAATTAACGCAAACTAACTTTACGATAGTGTTCGACTGTAATCACAAATCGGTGTTGCTGTAGTAATCGTTCATTATGATATTGTTCCATGGTAAATATGAATATACTTTATATTCGTAAAATGACATTGCAATCGTGTTCGATGACATAACTGACTTTAATATTACGGTAAACATAAATTACATGCTTATTCGATGATAATTTTTAGGTGTTATGAAAGACAAGCAGCAAAATTAACCATTTCGGTACCTATGTATAAATAAAGTTTTTATGTGTCTATTACTTTAAATTTGACATTATTTATCTATTTATGTTTTGATGCATATTGTATTAATTTTACAGGGTTATTTGTAGCCGGGCACGCCGTCATCGCGGCGGTAAGACCCGTTATGGAGGATTGGCTCGAGAGGCGTCACGGGACCCTCTCATACCGACTGACGCAGGTGATCACTGGGAAAGGATGTTTCGGGGATCACCTGTGTCTGATCCGCAAGGAGCCAACGCCTGAGTGCCACCACTGCGATGGCCAGACCGTGGACACGGATCTCCACACGCTGGCAGAGTGCACGGCGTGGGTTGAGCAGAGGCGAGACTTCGTGGCGGCCATCGGAGTGGGAGTTCTCTCGCTCGATAGCCTGATTGCGGCTATCGTGCGGAGCGAGAGTGCGTGGAACTCTGCCGTCTCCTTCTGCGAGCAAGTTATGCTCGCAAAGGAGACGGCGGAGCGGGACCGGGAGAGGTTTAGAACTCTCCCGGCCCGCCAGGACCTTTCCCGGGCCAGGTACCGCAGGCGACTCAGGCGCCGGAGGTCGCGGAACGACCTCCGTCCTCCATAAGCGCGGGCCTGGGGGTGACAGGTGAGGCCATCTGTCACCCTAGCAGAAGCAGGCCGGGGTGGCGCTTCCAGGGAGCAGAGGGAACATGGTGTTCCCACACGTGGGGGGGGGGGGGGTCGTCTACCCGTCTGTAGATATATCGGGGCACCAGGGACTTCCTTTCTAGGGTACCTGGTTCCCCGGCTATTAGTACCCGAGACGGCGTGCGGTTTTAGTCGGTTCGTGTCCGACATGCCACCGATAGGGTATTGCCGCACGGAAAAAAAAAAAGAAAAAGGGTTATTTGTAGCACTGTAAATTGAACCTAAATATTGTCAGCTTATAATCTAGCGAGTTTTCAATTGGTCAAGACATACAATTGTTACTAATATTATAAATGCGAAAGTAACTCTGTCTGTCTGTGTAGCTTTCACGCTAAAACCGACGTACTGAACCGATTTACATTAAATTAGTACACAGATACCCTAGAGCCTTAGGAAGGACATATACTACTTTTAAATGCAAAAAAGGGGTGTAAGAGAGCCTTGGTGATAGATAAAGGGTGGCTGTAAACATTTTTGAGTGTTTGTAAATCAACCTGGCCAGGGACGCGTTTCCGTCCTCGTTTGGGTTTGTTTAGTTGAAGTTTTGTATCCAACTCGAATGAATCATTGTCGAAGTCATACTTATACTGTAAAATTGTTGGTTTCAAATGAGAAACTCCCACCTCCATCAATTTCGACCACTGAATTTATCGGCCTTGGGTGTCGTTTAACCAATTCTTTCCACTAATAAGATTCTGTCATTTTTCCCTCGAACAATATGGTAATAGCCGCTTACTCTAAAATGTTGACTTTTGAGATTTGGTAATAGGTTTTTGCGTTATTGATCGTGTAAATTTTTCACTTATGTTATACGTTGAACAAAAACATAAAGATCATTATTGAATGGATAAATCCAAAAGTATTCATCGCCCGATCATAAAAAAAACTCAATGATTGTAATAGGGTGTGTAGATAACGAATATTTAATAAACCCGATTCTATCGTAATAGCGATTACCATAGTGTTCGTCGGGGACTGCGATATATAATGCAATACTCTGTAATAACTTTGATATTATTTGCTTAACAGAAACTTGGCTCGACAGTACTGTATTGTCGTCTGAGTTGTTTGATGACAGGTACTGTGTGGTGCGCAGAGATCGCGATGCTAGGTTTCGATCTCAATTTAATAAACGGTATGGTGGGGGTGTCCTTATTGATTATTTAAAAAAGTTTCAAGTAATGGTAAAAAACGAATGGCTGTCAGAATATTTGGAAGATTTATGGGTGCAAATTACAGTAAATAAATCCTTTGTAATCAATTTAGGTGTCACCTATCTGCCAGATTATTTGCCTGTAAATGATGTTAGTGATTTCTTTAAAAAATGCAATTATATACTCAATGATCATTCCAATAAAATAACATTTAGTTGGTGATTTCAACTTAGGTAACATCAAGTGGTCACATAAAGCGGGCTGCCCTATCAATTACGATTGCGAGAAATCAAAATCACTCAATGACTTATTTCAGGAAACAACTATCTTTGAACATAACCACACGGTAAACAGTAATGGTAGAATACTCGACTTGGCTATCACTGACTGCCCGGATATTGTAGAGATCATGCCTGCTTTACCCATTAGCCGTTTGGATGCACACCACCCCCCTTTTGAGATTATTCTGCGTACTAACATTCCTAGGCTCGCGTACAATGCTGCAATAAAAAGATTATGCTATCGTAAGACAGATTATGAGGCTTGTAAAAAGGATATTAGTGGAGTTGATTGGTCACAGCAGGCACTGAGCTTGGGATGTGATGATTACGTGCAGTTCTTTTATAATAGTATTTACACGATTATAGAAAAACATACTCCAAAGACCAAACTATCAACCAATAGGTATCCATCGTGGTACTCCAAAAACTTGATTACAATACTCAGAAATAAAAACAAAGCCCATTCTAGGTTTTAACGTTACGGTAATCCCAGGGACTACGACGCGATGAGTTCTCTACGCTTAGAGCGGAGTCCAAAATACATATAGTCAATCTTTTTAGATAGACAAGTCCGATTTATTGGTGAAATTGCAAATCATTAATTTGGCTAAGGGTGGCGGATTTGATGGAATTCCACCCATCTCCATGACTTTGTGCAACTGCACTGGTGACACCTCTTTTCATAATTTATGAAAAGTCACTCAGCGAGGGTACATTTCCCGAACTTTGGAAAATTGCTAAAATTACACCAATTTACAAATCAGGCAATAGAAATGATATTACCAATTACCGCCCTGTTTGTATTCTAAACTGGTTCGCCAAAATATTTGAGAGTTACATCTACAAACATATGTACAATCATTTAAAACACCAACTAAGTCCTTTACAACATGGGTTCATCACTGGCAGGTCAACCAATACGAATCTCTTGTGCTACACAAATTTTATATGTAACTCATTTAACTATAAAACGCAAGTAGACTCTATTTATACCGACTTTTCTAAGGCGTTCGATCGTGTCGATCATTTTGGGTTACTGGCAAAGGCCCAGCACGTAGGAATCCATGGCAATCTATACAGATGGCTTTCGTCTTACCTTCTGAATAGAACACAATTAGTAGCACTCAATGGCTATGAATCTGTCCCTTTCTTGGCTAAATCTAGTGTTCCGCAAGGTTCTAATCTGCTATTTTTGGTGTTTATTAACGATTTGCTGAATGAAATTAAATGTGAGTGTTTGGCGTATGCATATGACTTGAAAGTGTTTAAAAGAATCTCGGATTATAAAGATTGTAAAAGTCTTCAATCTGACATTAATACAATTACTAACTGGTGCGATAAGAACTCTATGCCCCTAATATTAAAAAATGTCAGGTCATCACATTCACAAAAAACAAAAACCCGCTTAATTACATGTACCAAATTGGGGGTGTTGCACTGGAGAGAGTTAAGGTGGTTCGCGATTTAGGGGTGATTTTCGACTCTGCCATGTCGTTTAGACCTCATTACGACTATATTTGCAGTAAGGCAAACTGAATACTATCTTTCGTACTTCGGAATGCGAGACCTTTTAAAAAAGCTAGCTCATTACTATTATACTACTGCCTGGTAAGAAGTTTACTCGAGTATTGCTCGTCTGTATGGATGCCTATCTACAATGCTCACATAGAAAGAATAGAAGCAATACAAAAGCGGTTTGTGAGAGCATTATGTTTTAAGTTTGGCTTGAAATGAAAATTAAAAGAGTATAACGATCGACTTAAGGAGTTTAAAATGGTCACGCTGGAGAAAAGGAGATGGATGAGCGATTTGTGTACCCTACACAAAATTGTGAAAGGTTCCCTAGATTGTCAACTTATTGATATGTTGAACTTCAAGACGCCAACGCGATCTGTGCGCACACCACAACTGTTTACTATACCAACTAGCAACAACAATGTTTCACGCAACAATCCGGTTTTTAGAATGTGTAGTCGTTATAACGATATATGTTCTCAAATAGATATTTTTAATGATAGTATAAATGTATTCAAGTGCTTTTTACATAATTAATCTGAAATGTCTAAACCTATCAATGTAAAATTATAGTAACACATTTGTAGATATAACTAATTAGTCAATTTGCTGCATCTCATTTTCTTATTTAATAATCTTTTTTCTCGTTTGTTTAACACCTAATTGAAGCTCTATCACCGCGATTGTGAATGATGTGTATAGTTTTAATTGGACTTCAGATTTGAAATTATACGCTGTTACTTATTACTGTGTGAGGCATGATCTGTTGTCTGTAACTGTACCAATTAATTAAAAATAAAATAAATAAAAAAATATCCTGCCATGATGTTAATGGATGGGAAACTCTATCAAAACGCATCTTTAGCTTTACGGCACAGATTAGTATAATGTAGCAAGCTACAGATGTGACAGGGTAATTATTCAAAAAATATTTAAAAAAAAAGAAAAATGTGTCTAGAATGTCTACATTTATAATCTGATCGAAGGTTTTTTACTATTTCCTTAAATAATTATTAGTATTATTAGCCCCCAAAACTTTAGAAGACTAATTTTGGCATGGAAATTACGAATCGGGACATGGTAATTACTAATTGATACACGGTATTGACAACAATTGAATTAGTGTGTACTAAACAATAAAACAAAAATAGTATTACATAATCATCATCATCACCATTATTTAATAATCAAATCTTAAATTTAATAAAAAATATTTGTAATCAAAAGTACATACAAATTATTTAAGGGCAAAGTCTTGGATATCGTTAAACATTAGTTGACCACTTCGGTTAATATTTGGCTCACTGAGCGTCCTTGCTATAGAATGTTCTGAGACACAATATTCGTCGTCATTATCCGGCCAAGTAAAAGTATCAGTCGTGCCCTTGAGTCTTCTTAAAAACTCAACAACAAATTTACTATCTTCATTGGTGTTAATATTCTGGCCAACGAAGTATTTCGTTGCTTTCTTGACTTTTTAGGAAATAATGACCCAAGATCCAATTTTGAAAGTCTTTTCCTGACCTTGAGAAATTTCTTTATCTGTAGTAATTATGGAGGCTGACTTAGGGTTTTCGCCAAAAAGACGTGTATCACCTTGAAGCAATTGAGCATCACATAGTCAACATGATCCTGGGGTTTCAGCTGTACTGGTTAAAACATTTTGCAGAGAAGCTATCCGTAATTCAGTATTTTCTGCAATGGGTTCCACAAAATCGGGAATAGTTTTCAGGTCAGAACATAAATAAGCTTTTGTCTCATTTGGTGAGCATTTTATATCCTGTGCTGTTGATGTCAGACCATCAGTCAAGACTGATTCAGGTATGATATTACTGCTGTGATCAGTTTAATATCCTGTATCACAACTGGCTAACCAACATTACCTTTAGGTATAAAATTGTGAGAACGATAAAGGGAAACGACATAAGATGGTAAGTACGACGACATCGAGACTTCAGGTTGATATGCAGTTGGCAGTGACTCTTTCGCAGGGTCAATCAATATGTTTGATATTATGATTGGTTTACTTCTTATAGGAGAGCTGCTTGATGTGGGTAAACAATAAATCCCATATGTTTAGCATTGACACATATTACGGCTTGGTTTTTGCAAAGAGCCGAAACACAGCTTTGCTTTTGAAGAGTAATAGTGTTCTAAATATTTTTATGCTAAACAATTTGGTGAACTTGCATCGCACCTTTGAAAGGCTTGAGTACTTCTACTGTCTGAGTGTTATGTCATTTATTTGTACTATATGAACTTATTATCTTCTTCCCTTTTCTGGTATCTTTGTTTTTCCTTATTCAACTTAATCTTATCTCTTCTTGCTTGTTCAGCTGCTCGTTTTCTGGCTAATAATTCTTCACTTGTTCTTTTTTTGGGCCTTTGTAAATCTGTAAACCATTGACAACTTTAATTTCATCAGAATACTGAATATATTGTACAACTACCGCATGGTAGAAGTGACGTGTGAAAATTTGTTATGACAAACCTTTTAATCACAGATTACACAGTTTAATATAAGTCGTTTAAAATAAAATATATATATTTTTTTTTATAAAATACAGAAATGCAAATTTAGAACAAAATAAATACAATAAAATATTGCCGAATCGGAGCACCATTGATCACACGGGTCACTCACCTGTAGACGCCGCGTTGGCAGCGATGTAAAAATGGCGGCAACATCAAAACGAGCCTAGCGACGCGGTGACGCGACGCCGCGGGCGCCACGTCGAGTCGCCGAATATTACATTCTTATCACTAATCAGTTATTTCAATACTTCTAATCACTTGCTTTTTATTTAAAATCACTTTATTAATTTATTAAAATATGAATTTAGTACAAAATATGAGTTTAGTACATCATACATACAATAGTATATCAAATTAATGTAAATCTAATTTAAATTTTTAGGTTTTCAATGTGTCTAGTTCATATCAATGCATCGAATACACATGTTTTTCCATATTTTAGAACACAAGTTGTCATTCTAAAAGCTAAAGCTCTTATTTTATCAAATACATTCTGTGTACTAAGTATCGGGAATTTGTCAATAAAACAAAAAATACAAATTATTAATCTAAATTTATTTTATCGCCTTCAAAGTAGGCCCCATCGCTTGCAATACAACATCTCCACCGCTTCACCCAGTCTTCCATACATTTTTCATAGGCTATTTGCGGTATGGCCTTTAGCTTATTCAGCGAATTTTCTTTTATGGCTTCTATCGACTCAAAACGTTTTCCTCGAAGTGGTAATTTTAATTTGGGAAATAAAAAAAAGTCAGACGGAGCCATATCAGGTGAATAATGTGCTTGGTCGAGAACTTTTGTTGAATTTTTCGCTAAAAACTCTTTCACTATAATGGCTGTGTGTGATGGTGCATTATCATGGTGCAGCATCCATGAGTTGTGTTGCCACAAATCTGGACGTTTTCGGCGGATACTCTCACGCAAACGCTTCATGACGCCTAAATAATATTCTTTATTCACTGTTTCTCCCTCTGGAAGGAATTCGGAGTGAACCACACCACGGTAGTCAAAAAAAACTGTCAGCATCACCTTTATTTTGGAGCGACTTTGCCGCGGTTTTTTTGGTTTCGGCTCGTTTTCGAGACGCCATTCTGAAGACTGTTGGCTTGTTTGCATGTCGTACTCATAAACCCATGTCTCGTCGCCAGTTATTATACGTTTCATAAAGGTCGGATCCCTAGAAGCTCGGGAAACCATGTCTTCAGCGACATGCTTTCGCTGTGCTTTTTGAACAAAATTAAGCTCTTTTGGAACTAGTCGAGCGGCGACGCGTTTCATGCCTAAATTGTCAATGAGAATGTTGTGGACGGACTTAAAGATATGTTCACCTCACTTGCCAACTCTCTCAGACTCATACGTCGATTTTCGAGCACTAGCTTCTTGATTCTGTCGATGTTTTCTTTGGTCGTAGCGGTTGAAGGTCTACCAGAACGAGGCAAGTCTACTACTACTTCTCGGCCTTCTTTAAAAGCCTTATACCATTCATAAGCCCTTGTTTTCGATATACACGATTCGCCGTAGGTATTTCGCAACATTTTTAATGATTCACCACAAGAAATATCATTCGAAACACAAAATTTAAGGCACACTCTTTGTTCAACAATATTTTCCATTGTAAAAATCGTCGAGGACTCAAAACTATCACCAACAAGAAGTGTAGTTTAAAACAAATTAAATGACAGATCCCGCTCAAATTTTGCGCGCTTAATCAGTACAGTGCTACCAACATGCAGTAAAAAAATTAGAACGACCTCTTTTACGCGGGTCTTTTTGTTGACATATTCCCGATACTTTTTACACAGAGTTGTACATTAATTATCCTCGGTCTTAGGTCTTCTATTAAAGTGGCGTCTGTTGCATACACTTCATTTTTAACACATCCCTACAAAAAAAAGTCTAAAGGCGTGAGATCTGGTGATCAAGGTAGCCATCGTGTGTCCACTGTTAACCAAAAATGAGATTAAGACGCTTCCTGACGACCACAACAAAAGTTCGACTGTCTGTAGGACAAACAAGTTAAGCTAAAAAGCGTTTTGATGGCATTCTCCGTAAATTAGGACCATGTCAGTATACTCTGCGGCTGTAAAGGTCACTCGTGGCTGTAAAGGTTTATTATGAATGTTAATATCGATAAATCAATATATTTGAAACACTAGTAAGAAACCTAATTTCACACATACACACACACACTCCACAACAAAACTAATATTGTTACTTTCAAAATAAAATCAGCGGGACTCATTGCATACAACACAAAATCTTGCACCGGCACCAACTGACCAACTGACGCTCTACTTTCTAGAACCCGGAAGTCAACGAATATTAAATAATTTAATCAATGCTACCAATCTCAGTCTCAGTCTCGCGCGTAGCGGCGATCGATGCGCACGTACGCTACGTTAAATTACATCGACTTGTTATTTACAGTTTAACCACATAAATCGAGTCAATATGGAATGCCAGAAATTTAAAAAGACACTTTCAAAAAAGGGATCGCATTTCATGTGTCAAGGACAGTGTCAGGGGACTTTTCACAGGAGTTGTGTGAGAGGACTGGCAGGTGATATGAAGGCAGGTATAAATAGAATTTACTGCAACAACTGCGAGGAAGAGGGATCGGAAGTAGAGGAGCCTGATGAGGAAGAGCAAGAACTTCTAAAAATCCTGAAAGATATACAGAAAAGGGTCAGTTCTATACCCAGCATCAGGAAACATCTAGACACAGTTCCACAAAGTTTAAGTGTGTTATCTGATAAGTATGATGTATTGGTTAGTGAGCAGGAACGAGCTAAAGAAAAAATTACTAAGCTGGAAAAGACGGTACTGAATATATCAAATAAGTGTGTATACTTGGAAAAGTACAACCTTGCGCTGGAACAAAAAATCCATGACTTTGACCAGTCTACCCGCAAACAAAACCTGGAGATTGAAGGCATTGAATAAATCCCGGGAGAAGTTGTCAAAGAACTAGTAGTTAAACTTGGTAACAAAATAGGTGCTAACAACAATGAAATTGAATGGGTAAAGCGTAGTAGACCGCCTCAACCGGGAGCGAAGCCACCTTGGATTATAGTTGGTTTCAAAACAACAGGAACTGAAGCTCGGAATAATTGGTTATCTAAACGTCGGTCACTCATAGACATAAACAGTAATATTCTCACAGGAGGACAGATGACCAACAAAATTTAAATTAACGAAGACTTATCGAAGACCACTAAAAGCCTGATTTGGAATGCAAAGAAAAAATTACGCTTCATATACGACTTTGTATGGGTGACAAATGGCAAAGTGCTGGTAAAGAAAAAAGAAGGCGAGCAAGCTATATGGGTAAGAAGCGAAAGCGAACTTAATAAACTATACAACAAGATCGCAAAATGTACCTAGACTTTTACGTAATTACATAATCTAATAAGAGCGCATACTAGTCTATTTCTTATCAATAAAATTCGCAGATTTCAATAGTATAGACGAAATATATGAAAACCTTGTAAATTATAACTGTGTAAATAATACAAATATCTGGTTGAATTCATTGGTAAACAAAAGAACCTTATGTGTACTGCATGTCAATATCAGATCTTTAAAAAAGCATTTCAACGAATTATTAGTAGTGTTGAATAGTGGTATAAAACAATTAGATGTTATTGTCATAAGATGTTAAGGATTATGGGGATAATTAAAGATACAAGACTTGGAACATAAAACGTGCCTTTGTGACGTAGTAATCTTAGTATTTAAGACATGTGTAATGTTGTAATCGGGGATTAATAAAGCTATCTCAGTACAAGCAACATCTCTTATTGATTAGTGCGAGTCCCGTCCTTACACGGCGACCCTGCCATTTAAGGTGCGGTTTCGGTTTCGGTATTGGTAGCGTGTAATACAATGACGCTTGGTAGAAATAATTCAACGGTGTTCGTAAACGACGTGTGAGGTAAAATATAACATTTTGGAAAATGGGAGGAAAACCAAGCAAAGAAGAGATAGTGATTGCCCAAAATGCTGCAGGTGGAGTGAATACGGCCGATGTCGCACAGATACACCAGAACCAAGGAGTAACAAATATAATTTAGGAGTCATTCTTATAATATTAGTATTTGGAGTGAAATTTGCAATTTATAAACTGTATAAGCGATGTCACACGAATTGGATGCGTGAGGAGATAGCTCGGAGCGCTTTCAGAAGGTCTGGGTCCAGGCGAGAACCACGAAACAAGGATCCTATTGCTGCTTAAAGAAAAATGTTCAGAATCTTACCTTCATATTTGGTGATATGTGTTTACGTAAGTGAAAGTGAAATATAAAAGCTTTGAAGTGCGGTTTAAGAATAGACAGAAATAGTGAATTAATAGGAAATATAAAAACAGTTACAGAGTGCTACAAAAATAAACTTTAAATTGAAATTAGGTCGGCATAATATGTTGTTTTTTTTTATAGGTACTACTATATAATGTTAAGGTATAAAGGTATAATTTAATTAATTTTTAATGTCTGATATACAAGATATACACGAGAAATTGAAGTATATTAAAGTAAATCTAGGAAAAATAAGTATTGTTTAAAGAACAAAATCTTTGTTAGAGCAAAAATACAGGGAAGCTAGAAATTTTTATGATAGATATACTGCGAGACGTGAACAGTTAAACTTAAGTGTAAATAAGGGTCATTTTAAGCAACAGGAAGTAGAAAATATTTTAGTTATATGCGAAGAAATAGAGATATATTATCAGTATATAGTCAAATTTTGTTTGGATACGAAAAATTTAGAAACCGGCGCCATGACTACTGAGTTTGACATGAAAACTGCAACTTCCCTGCTTCCTGTAATGACAGGAGATGAGGAAGTCACGAAAAAATTAATCGATTGTATAGAATTTTATAGCGACACTTTGAAAAAAGAGCATCAGCAACTATTAATCTCTTTTGTACTTAAGACTCGGTTATCGGAAAGTGCAAAGTTGCGTTTAGCTACTAATTATACATCTTCTACAGAACTAATTGTTGACATGAAAACTCATCTTTTAGCCAAGCAAACAGCCACGATTGCAGTTGGAGATGGTGAGAGCCAGGAAAGGTTCTCAAAGTATCGAGGAATTTGGTAAAAGACTGGAGGATTTATTTGTTAAATTGACTATGTCTCAAGCTGATGAGGATGCCAGGTGTTTTAATATTCTAAAGCCTATAAATGAAAAATTGGCAATTCAAAGGTTTACCGAAAGCTTGAGAAATAGTCGATTAAGCATCATTTTAGCGGCCCGAAATTACTGTGTGCTAAAGGATGCCATTAGAGCGGCTAAGGATGAAGAAACTTCACATCAAGGCCCCAGTACATCTGTGGAGACAATTTTCAGCAGTCAGCACCGCAGAAGAGGACGAGGTGGATATAATGTACGTATGCAAAATCCTAGGTACAGGAACGATGTAGGGAATCAGCCGAACTCTAGAATATTTTTCCGGGGAAATAATAATAGAGGCTATAGGCAAAGTTTTGGTGGACGCGGACGGAATTTCGGATCTGCTAACCGAGGTAACTATACTCGGGATAATCGACGAAACGCGTATATGTTAAGCCAACAGGAGAATTCTACAGTAAATACTTCGGATAATTGTCAAAATATAAAGCCATCCGTAGAGTTTTTTCGAGAATAATTTAATATTGTCATGTGACTATAATAATTTCATAGAATTGACAATACTCGGTACCAAATATAGGATGCTAGTTGACACGGGAGCCTCGATGTCGGTGATTAAATATGACACCGTAAGAGAGTGGAACATTCCGATGCATCCCGAATGCATAACCATTAATGGTATTGGCGGCAAATCGCACGCCGAAGGCTTTGTTTACATACCATTTTCCTTAGGTGGAAAGGAATTCAAACATAAGTTTTATGTTCTTAGAAATCTACCTTGTATCCAAGACGGTTTAATAGGGCGAGAATTTTTAACTAAATATTGTTGTATTTTGAATTATGAAAACAATACTATAACACAGTTCTATTACGATATCCTTAGGATTAGGAAAATTAGGTAAAAACACTTTCATTACGGTACCCCCAAGGTGTGATTTTTTTTTTGAAATTAATTCGTATTTGAAAGACGATTGTGTTGTTTTTCCGAAAGAGTTGTGCGAGGGTGTGTATATTGCTGGAAGTATCTGTCAACCGAAAGAGGGAAAGATTTTAATACAAATTTTAAACACACGCGAAACAGAAGTTAAGCTTAGTTATTTTAGACCGGATGTGGATAGTTTATCTTGCTATAAAATTTGTTCTTTTGAAAAACAACATTCAGATGGCAAAAGAGTTCGGGAATTATTATCATTGATAAAATTGGATCATTTAAACAAAGAGGAAAGCATTAGTATACAAAATATTTGTGCAAAATTTTCTGATACATTTTTCTTACGGGGGGATAAGTTAGGTACATGCAATCTAGGAGCGGGCCGGCGCTAGGAGGGGTCCAGAAGGCGATAACTACCTGGACCCCTCCTAAACTGGAAGCGCAAAGAGGGCACACCGTGTGGTTTTAGTCGGTTCGAGTCCGACCACCACCCCGCCGCAAACCCCGGTGGGGTGACGGTCCGAGGGGATTTCCACACGTTAAAAAAAAAAAAAAAAAAAAAAAAAGGTACATGCAATCTTTATGAACAAAATATTCAGTTGAAACTGAATTCAGAGCCAGTATACGTTAAACAATATCGTTTACCATTTTCGCAGCGAAACGAAATTGAGAACCAAGTTCAAAAAATGCTTGATAATGACATCATTGAGCCTGCGAATAGTGAGTGGTCTAGCCCAGTGTTTGTTAGTACCCAAGAAATCAGACGACAATACTAAACGGTGGCGTTTAGTTATTGATTTTAGAAAATTAAATGATCGCGTAATGGACGATAGGTTCCCCCTTCCAAATATTACCGATATTTTAGATTCGCTTTCAGGTGCAACTTATTTTTCTCAACTCGATTTAACTAATGCATATTTCCAATCAAAATTAAATTCAGATAGTCGAAAGTATACGGCATTCACTACTCCTTCTGGACAGTATCAAATGACTCGAATGCCGATGGGTTTAAAAACTAGTCCAAGTTCTTTTTCACGTTTAATGACTGTAGCAATGTCAGGACTCAATTATGACAAATGTTTCGTATATTTGGATAATTTGATTTGTTTTGGTCGAAATTTAGATATTCACAATAAAAACTTATTAGATATTTTAACAAGGTTAAGGAAGGTAAATTTAAAATTAAATCCTGAGAAGTGCGATTTTCTTAGGAAAGAAATATTATATTCAGGACATGTAGTATCTGCGGACGGCATTAAACCTGATCCAGAAAAAAATGAAGTTTTAAACAATTATCCAGTTCCTAAAAATTCAGATGAACTAAAACGGTTTGTAGCTTTTTCCAATTATTACAGAAAGTTTATTCCAAATTTTGCCAAAATATGTATACCCTTAAATAACTTGTGTCGTAAGAATGTAACTTTTAATTGGGATAAAGAGTGTCAAAAATCATTTAATATTTTAAAACAATCCCTTTTGAACCCCCCCATACTGCAATATCCTTTATTTGATGATGATAATACATTTATTTTACAAACAGACGCATCGGGATACGCTATAGGCTCTGTGTTATGTAATGCTGATCGTAGGCCCGTTGCTTACACCAGCCGTAGTTTAAATAAGGCCGAACGCAGATACCCAACCATCGAAGAGGAATTATTAGCAATAGTTTGGTCTGTAAAATACTTTAGACCGTATCTCTATGGGAGGAAGTTTATTATTGAAACTGATCACAGACCATTGGTATTTTTATATAATTTGACAGATCCTTCCAGTAGGTTGTTAAAGTTTCGGTTATTACTCGAAGAATACGATTTTAAGGTTGTATATGTAAAAGGTCGTGATAATGTAGCTGCAGATGCATTGTCACGAATAGAAATTGACAGTGAAGAATTGAAGGAAACGAATGAACATGTCTTGTCTGTACTTACAAGGGCACAAAAGAGCAAACTTGACGAAATTCCTTGTAATCGTACTTCGGTGGCTAGCATTCCTCAGGACGATTGGACTGATCACCCAAGAGTTGTAGAAATGTTAAAACTACCAAATGATTACACGGAATTGGTATTTGTGAATGAGGAAGAATGGAAAAAGGTTAAAACCTGTGTGTCAGAGGAGCACGGGGATTATGCGTATTCGTCTACAAATAGTACTATATTTGTGAAACTGTTTACTCAATTACAGCGTACACGAGCTGTCTCTGTGAGAGAAATGGAATCATTTTGTAAGAATTTACATATAGATACTTTATATGTCATTAAAGACGACGCAAATTTTAAAATAATAAAAGAGCTAGCTCAGTGTATAAATAAATTGCCTAAGTGGTCCGGACCCCGCTTATGCGTAATAAAAGGCGTTAAAAAGATTAAAGACGACGATACAAAGAGAGTTATTTTAAACGATTATCATATTTTACCTACAAGCGGACACGCAGGAATAAGACGAATGACTAATAATATTCGTAAAAAATATTTTTGGACAGGATTAGAGCGCGATGTAAGCAATTTTATAAAAAAATGTAGTAAATGTCAACGTTATAAATATTTGAAAACGGTAAAAGAACCCATGGTTATAACCGACTGTGGAAATTCAGCTTTTGATAAAATTTATTTAGACTTGGTCGGTCCTGTGGCGAGAGATAATAATTACAGCTACATTTTAACGCTCTAGTGCGACCTCACCAAATATGTCGAGGCGTATCCGATAACAGCTAAGGATGCGCGCACAGTTGCTATGTGCTTGGTAAATAATTTTATATTCAGATACGGTGTCCCACGCGAGATCGTAACCGACAGGGGCACTGAATTTATCAACTCGACAATGAACCATGTATGTAAAATATTAGAAATAAATCATTTAAGTTCAACAGCCTTTCACCATGTAACTTTAGGTTCGCTAGAAAATAATCATAAACATTTAGGTTTCTATCTCAGAATGCAGGTAAATAGTCAAACTCAGGAATGGAGCTCATGGCTGCCGTACTGGTGTTTCTCTTATAACACTACTGTACACTCAAGTACAAAATTTACACCTTATGAATTAGTATTTGGGAGACAATGTAGTCTACCTAATAATCTCACAACCACTTTAGATCCAATTTATAATTTTAATGATTATGCAAAAGAACTTAGATATCGCATACAAAAATCACAAATTGAAGCGAAAAGTAACCTGTTGAATTGTAAATTATTTGGAAAAATGAGATACGATAAAAATGTAAACCCAATTACTTATAAAACTGGAGATTTTGTTTTAGTCAAAAATGAAAATTGTAACAAACTTGATCCAGGGGTGATCAATAAGTAATGATAATCGAGTATTTCTAGAACGCACAAAAACCCAAATTATTTTTTTTCTGCTTGCTTATATATCCACTACTTCAGCTTCAAAAAAATGTATAAATAGGACACCATTACCGGGAGATACAATTATTTGAATACGAACTGTCGAAGAGAAAACATCAAAATGGAGAAAAATGAAATAAGAGCTGTCATCAAGTACCTCTGCCTGAAAAAAATGTCTACCAAATACATACACAGCGACTTAGAGGAAACATTGGGGGAGTCTGCTCCTCCATATTCCACAGTCGCACGCTGGGCAAAGGAATTTAAGCTGGGCAGAACCTCCACTGAAGATGACCATCGCGAGGGACGCCCTTCCACGTCCCTTACTGGAGAAAACGTCAAAAAAGTGGAAGATATCGTGTTGGCCGATCGAAGGGTGACCGTAAGGCATGTAGCTGAGGTCACAGGGATCTCCTATGGCAGCGTTCAAAAATCATTGTCAACAAAATGCAAATGAAAAAGGTCTCTGCGCGTTGGGTACCGAGAATGTTAACCGACGAGCAAAAAAAGAAACTAGTCGACATTTCGAGGGTGAATCTTCAAAAGTTCCAGGCCGATAAAGAATTTTTTTGTCGCGTTTTGTGACCATGGACGAGACCTGGATCCACCACTTTGATCCCGAAACCAAACGACAATCAATGACTTGGAAACGAGCTTCCTCACCAACGCCGAAGAAATTCAAAGTGTCAAGTTCAACGGGAAAGGTTATGGCGTCTGTTTTCTGGGATGCAGAAGGAATTATTATGGTGGAATATTTGGAAAAGGGGGCCACTATAACAGGCTCTTACTACGCAGGCCAAATAAGAAGATTGCGAGAAGCTATTAAGTCAAAAAGACTGGCTGCCATTGAAGAAACGGGGTTCGAACTGCTCGAACACCCTCCCTATTCGCCAGATCTAGCTCCCAGTGACTTCTACCTCTTTCCTCGGCTCAAAGAACACCTCCGGGGCAACAAATTTGAGGACAATAGTGAAGTGATGGCCGCAGTAGAGGCATTTTGGGAGGGTCAAGACAAAGAATTTTTTTCTAAGGGAATCATGGGCTTAGAAAAAAGATACACTAAATGTATTAACTTGCAAGGAGACTATGTTGAAAAATAAAATACTTTTTTTAATCTAATAGTTCTGTTTCATATTGATTATCATTACTTATTGATCACCCCTCGTACGTGGGTCCATTTAAGGTTGTCAAGGATGTATCACCTAATGTTATCGTTTCAATTAATGGTGGAGAAAAATGTATTCATAAGAACAGGACGAGACTTTATAATCAATAAAAGACTTTTCGCTCCGATTGTACTTTATTCAGTGTATGTTATTGTTTTTATCTTACTCTTAGTTAGGCACGATTGTAATACGAGTTCGCCTCGAATTTGTTATGAATTATTGGAACATTACTCTTATATTGTAAGCAATGTATCTATACTCTATAATTTTAAAATAAATAACCTATATTTTAAATTATCTTTATTTATATTGCTATAGTATTCATGTATTTCACTTTTCTACATAATTAAAAAAAAAAAAAACTGTAATTGTATTTTTTTTTTCTTTCGGAAGGGCATGTGACGTAGTAATCTTAGTATTTAAGACATGTGTAATGTTGTAATCGGGGATTAATAAAGCTATCTCAGTACAAGCAACATCTCTTATTGATTAAGTAGTGCGAGTCCCGTCCTTACATCTCTAAACAATTTATTAATATCTCTAAACAAAAAGGAGTGCGTATAACGTACAGAGCCTTCCTTGACAACCAAAGCAGTTTTGCCATCACAATCCAATATAAATTAAGTATATTCAATAAATCATTGTTAATTAACACCTCCCCCAATGATTTATATTAACCGAACTAACAAACTAAAAATACACAATGCGAACTAAACTTTATTCCAATCCTAATTTATGTACAAAATAATTATGAGAGGTTCTGTTTAATGGTTTCGTAAAAATATCGGCTATTTGTTGCTTTGTAGGTATATATATAACACAAATTTCCTTACATTCTATTTTATGTTTAATAAAGTTGTATTTTACGTCCACATGCTTCATCCTTTTTTGATCAGGATTACATACAGAAAACATTGTACTTTTATTGTCTTCATATATGGTAGTGGTTTTACAACTAACGTCTAACTCATTTAATAATTTCCTAATCCAACAAGCCTCCAGAGTGGCTTCATTGAGGGAGTAGAACTCTGCCTCAGTAGTGCTTAAAGCTACAGTGCTCTGCTTTTTGCAATGCCAAATAACACTGTTGTCAAACATTTTAAATACATAACCAGTTATAGATTTCCTATCTTTACCTACTGCAAAACTATCATCAGCATATCCAACTAGTGGTTCGGAATTACAATTCTTATTATATTTTAAATTATAATTAATGGTACCCTTAATGTATCTTAAAATCCTTTTCAAGCATTGCCATAACCTTTCTGATGGTCTAGATTGATATCTTGCTAAATATGAAACAGCAGCACACAAATCAGGTCTTGAACCTACTACAGCATACTGTAACGGTGCATTTCGCACTATTACAGAAAAGTTAATTATCGACGTGTTTTTGGTTTGTTTTCTGACGTTTCAGTAAGGCTCGGAGAGATGGCGTCACAGTCGAGATTTTTTAAGTCTAATTTGATTGACTGTGTTATCGATTTTAGTTTTTATTTCTTGTTCTGGACACATTTTTTGTCGCAATTTAGTAGTTTTTGTCGGTTTGAAGTTTTTGTTAATCGGAAATCTCTAAAAGATTCCTCCAAGCCTTTTGAATTTGAAAAAGTATAGTCCAACGCTGTCATGTCAGACAATAGTAGCGTTGTTTGTTTAAAGTGTAAGTCCGGTTCACTTACACTTTAAACCTTCACCTTTAAGAACTGTTCTTCAATTCCTCGTATGATTTGTTTCAAGTGTCACAAAGGGGTTATCACAAAGTTTTGTGATGTGTGCAATTCGGCCAAGAAAAGCTCATCTGAGTCAAAAAACTGATTAGGTTTCATCGAGCTAAGGTTTCTAAGAAAACTAGAGATGTCTCGATGTTGTGAAAAATTGTTAGACACACTAAAGGGCCTGACCGAGTCACTTGCAGAAGGGAATTTTTGGACTGGTTGGATTATTTACAGACTTTCATAAGCGTTTATAGGGCTGGCCTGTTTTATTTGTTAAGCGCCTTATTTAGAATTTTCAATTGGAGGGGATAAATTTACGGGTTTATTGGTTCATGGTTCAAATAGTTGTATTCTTCGTTCAAATAGTTGCATTCTTGGTTTTAATAGTCACCAATAGTTTCTTAAATTTGGTTAAAAGTAATTGTTTGTGATAATGTTACTCAATTCTCTTCTAGGCATTTTGTAGATTTCATGAAAGGTTGTAACATTACAAAAATATTTTATAACACTCTGTACACACTCCAAACCCTGTGAAGAGGTATAGTAGGACGGTAGAGGCTTGTATTTCCTGTTTTGTTAAAGAAGATTAGATTTTGTTAAAGATTGCTCTTGGTCTAAATTTTTGCCTCATATTCAATTAACTTTAAATAGCAGTGTAAAGGGGAATGCCCATTTTCGGCCATGAAACGCACAACAATTTGCTTTTTTTAGAAAAAAACATCTTATTTTCTGTTTATTAATTGGGGTATTCATTTATCCTGACAGGTCTGCAACATTTAAACAGAAATTACGTTAATCCGTATTTCATTGGTTTCTGGCAAAATATTAAGTGTTCCCAATTACTAATTTCGTTCAAAAAATCGATTATTTATGAAGCTATTATTATTATTTATGATGTCGGCTGTGTTTGGCAGAAAATAGCGCTAGGAAGCGCTTGTAAGCAAAATGGCGATCGCTAAGCGGAAAGCGCTGTCAAATGACACATATATTTTACTATTTTTTGGACTGACATTATTATTTATTTTAATATTACTTGCACAAAACATCTTATAAATTCTACTTTTAAAACAAACAAAATAAATAAGCAAAATGGCGGATTGTGTCACCTGAAGTTAGAAAACGTGTCCTGGCCGAAAACTGTGTCAGCGCTAGTAAGCGCTTCCTAGCGCTATTTTCTGCCAAACACAGCCATTATTTTATAGCTATATTATTCGATTTTCGGTAATTATTATGATTTCATTGTGTTAGTGCTAATATTATTTATTTATTTATTGTTTATTTTAGGCATAATCGCCCATAAGGATGTAACAAAAGTTAAATTAAATTACATTAATTTAAACTAATCCACAAAAACTTCATACGCAAAACCCTTAAATTAATTTTTCAGCAGATAAACACGGCGGAATACAACAGACACTAACTGATCACCATAATCAAGTCAGGAAAGATGCCTTGAGTCTTCTCAAGAGCCCTTAAAATAAATTAATAATAAATTAATATTCCTTATTTCGTTAATGATAATGATGTTACGATAATAATATAAGCGAATTGCTAGTTGAATTACCATAAACTCTTTAAATCATAGCAAAGACGCTACTGTACAATTTAATTGTCATTCTTATCTGTTCTTAAAAATACTTTTAAGATATAATAAAATACATTGATATAGATAGATAGATATAATTTAAAAAAAAACTAAAAGGCGTACAGAATTTAAAGGCACCTCGTAGATTATTATTCCATATGAAATTATATTTTACAAATAATCGATAACCATTTCCGATTTTATGGCTGTTGTAATAAGTGGCAACATCGAATGCATTGAAACAGCAAAGACACAATCTGTCACCATTACGTGAAATCACAACTTCATTTGCATTTCTATTATTTGTTTGTTTTCTTACAATACAACTAATAAGCTTTCTAAATGAACTTCGACAATTTTTCTTACCCTACTGACCACGGCCTGAACATGGATCCCGCTCCCGCTTCTCACGATAACTCCCGCACGAACTTGGACTCAATATCCATTGAAAATGATGACCCCAGCTCTCACACCGGCCAGAGTTCTTCACAGCCCACAGTAACTCTTTCAAGAGGACATTCACGCTGTGTCAATTATGGTATAAACGTCACACAGATGCGAATACATTTGTTGGAAATAGAAGAAGTTAGAAATCTAATAAAACAATGGGTTCGACCACAGCAGGTAAATAGTTAATCCATGACACTTCTCTTTCTATTAGAAATGCTTTTTAGCTGAGATGACTTAAAATAATATCAATATCCAATAATAATGGCATCTTTATTATTAGGTACAAGTTTCGAGTGAAAATGTAGTGTGCCACTCGTGTTGGATTGCAGCCTGGAATGAACCGATTGTTGGTAATGGACTTGTGTGCATCAGCTGTGGCAGGTCACTTTTGAGAATAAGATCACACTCACTCTGTTCTGATTCTCCACGTGAGGAACTCATAAGGAATGTGATTGTGCAACAGATTGCACCACGTGAGGTAAGTGTATAACAGTTTTTAATTTATGTGTATAAAATGTTATTCGCTGATAATATAACTTTCCATTAGTGAAAGAATTGTGTGATAGCGTAACAAACAAACTCACTTTCACATTTAATATAAAGTATTGGTTATGGATTAGCCGCAAACTAGCTGGTGTGTTCACATCATTGCACTGGAATAAAAGTATATGATGTAAAAGTTTTTTCATGTTAACATACAGGTAAATTAGCTTGGAGAAATTTTTGCGTTTGTAGTAGTACGGACAGCGTAAACTGGTTTATTCTCGTTTTGTGCGTGTTTCCACTTTCCACTATCAAGTGACGATTTTTTGCTTTAGATTGAAATATCTCAGAAACGGTGCGTCCTAGGCCAAAAATAACAAAAATTTTGACCCCCCCGTAGACCCGCCGGAGTTTTAAAAACCTAGATGAACGGAAAAAAAAAAAAAAAATATCGGTCTCTCCTCTTTGAAGTTTCACTTCTATCGTGTGTGAATCGCACACACACCTTTTTTTTATAAAGTCAAAACCTTTTTCTTTTAAATAAAAACTTGTTTTTATTGAAAACAAAAATCAGAGTGTTGCTAGGGATAAGTATAAAATTAAATAGTAATGTTAGGATATCGAAACATTTTTGTATAGGCCAGAACGATATAGTGGAAACGCGCTCTAAGATCTGAGTAATATACACACCACTACATATGCAAAAATTTCTCGAGACTAATTTCACTGTAGTTGTTTAGCCCAGTGGGCTGTATTGTTCTAACCATTTATCTAGTTTAATTTGATTTTGTTTACTTCATTTATGGTTTAATTATTGTTTCAGTTGCCATCATCATCTCGTGTGTGTCATAATTGCTGGCGAAGGACTGATAGAGCAGCATCACATTCAACTGTAGACCGTGAAACCTCCGAACCATCTAGTCTGTCCTCGTTGCAATCTGAAGTAGCCAGCGATGTATTGCATCCGGAACAACAAAGCTTAGATACATCAGACAGTATACTACTATCTAATTATGTAAGAGCACCAATTACACAAAATCAATGTTTTTTTCCTGGTTGTAGTGATTCCCATCGACTCACTGTTCCATCGATATTGCGAGTACGTCTTTTTTGTGAGTACAATTATTATGTTCCTCCAGAATGTAGAATCTGTGACTACCATTTATATAGTAACTCTTGGGATTTACTTTTAGGATCAATTAATAATCCTATTAAAAGATTTAGTGCAGCACAAATTGAAGATTTTGCTACATTATTGAAAGATAATATGCATAGTCATTTAGACTTTGATAATATTCAGAGTATGCCTGACCATACTCTACATTATTATGTAGGCTTAACAAAAGGCCAATACCAACAAATTCTGTCTCAAGTTCCAAGACTTTCAAATAAACATAGGGGTTCTTTTGCTCTTGCTGCTTATTTGATGAAGTTAAGAACAGGAGATAGTGACGAACGCATGTCTGCATTGTTGCAAGTGCCAAGAAGCACGTTAGAGCGGCTCATGAATATGGTCCGCGAAATATTAAATCAGGATTTTGTTCCTAGAAATGTGGGTATAAATCATATATCCCGAGCAGAAATAGCTCAAAGAAATCTCCTTATTCCAAATAGGCTTTATGGGGGTGAAGATAGGAGGCCCATCATAATTGCCGATGGTACATATATATACATCGAAAAAAGTTCCAATTATTTACATCAAAAGAAAACTTACTCATTACACAAATATCGCAATCTTGTAAAGCCTTGCCTTTTTGTGTGTACTGATGGTTACATTATAGATGTTCTTGGCCCTTATCCTGCAACAACCTCAGATGCAGATATCATAAAAAATGAATTTGTTGATGAATCCAGTTCATTAAGGCAATACTTTGAATCTGGAGATGTATTCATCCTAGATAGAGGTTTTAGGGACTCATTGCCTCTTTTAGAGCATTGTGGTTATCAGGTTCATGTGCCTTTGTCTCCAGAAAATGGTGAATCACAGCTAGCAACAAGAGACGCTAATAAGTCCAGAGCCGTGACTATGTGTCGATGAGTAGTAGAGGTGGTGAATGGCATTTTTAAAACAAGATTTAAAACATTTCGCCAATACTATTTTAACAGGGCTTCTACACATTTGATGATAGATTTTACTGTGGCTGCTGCCGTAATTAATAAATTCCACACAAAAATAAGGGACAGGGACGATGCAGCTCAAATACTAGAAATAGTTCATCAGAATATGGAAACAAATAATTATTTATCTGAATATGTTAGGGAACGCAATCTTAATAGAACTAGGGCAGACTTAAGAAATATAAACGTAGGCTCCGAAAATGTTAGGGAATTTCCTATTTTAACTTACAGCGACTTAGTACTAATTGCTTGTGGTACATACCAATTAAAGCAAGCTCGCTCCTATAATGGTCAGCATATAAGAGCTAATGGTTGCTACCACATAGAAATATGCAATGACCATAGGAGCAGCATTATGGAAGGAATACACCTTAGTCCTAACTGCTCTTTACTTAGGGCTAGAATCGCAAGTCGACACATCAGTCGAAAAATATATTTTATATATATTTTAATTAGTGGCAATGATTCTGGCAGAAGTGCAATCAAAAAGTATTGTTGTAACTGTATTGTTGGCCGTCGAACGGTAGGATGTTGTGCCCATATAATGACAGTAATATGGTATTTAGGTTGGGCACGACATCAAACAAATATTTTTCCTCCGGCTCAATTCTTGGATGATGTACTAATTGTGTATGACACAAATGATGTATGATCATAAAATACCTAAGAACTACATATAACTTGATATTGTATGTGAGAATAACAATAAAATGATGAATAAAAAAAAAAAAACTGTAGTTATTTCTAAAAAATTAAAATCATTTTATATCTTAAAAATCCCGACTATTTTAAATACCAATTCCTTAAACATTTCATTCTTTAAATTGTATATTATCATTTCCATATGCTTTTATATGTATGCACCTAGGGCCAAAGTGTCTATGGGTAGTGGGCATTCCCCTTTGGGTGTTAATTGAATATGAGGCCAAAATATAAACCAAGAACAAACTTTAACAAAATCTAATCTTCAACAAAACAGGATACAAGTCTCTACTGTCCTACTATACCTCTTCACAGGGTTAGGAGTGTGTACAAAGTGTTATAAAATATTTTTGTAATGTTACAACCTTTCATGAAATCTACAAAATGCCTAGAAGAGAATTGAGTAACATTATCACAAACAATTACTTTTAACCAAATTTAAGAAACTATTGGTGACTATTAAAACCAAGAATGCAACTATTTGAACGAAGAATACAACTATTTGAACCATGAACCAATAAACCCGTAAATTTATCCCCTCCAATTGAAAATTCTAAATAAGGCGCTTAACAAATAAAACAGGCCAGCCCTATAAACGCTTATGAAAGTCTGTAAATAATCCAACCAGTCCAAAAATTCCCTCCTGCAAGTGGCTTTGTCAGGCTCATTAGTGTGTCTAACAATTTTTCTCAACATCGAGACATCTCTAGTTTTCTTAGAAACCGAAGCTCGATGAAACCTAATCAGTTTTTTGACTCAGGTGAGCTTTTCTTGGCCGAATTGCACACATCACAAAACTTTGTGATAACCCCTTCTGACACTTGAGACAAATCATACCAGGAATTGAAGAACAGTTCTTAAAGGTGTGACCGGTTGACTTACACTTTAAACAAACAACGCTAGTATTGTCTGACAAGACAGCGTTGGACTATACTTTTCCAAATTCAAAAGGCTTAGAGGAATCTTTAAGAGATTTCCTATTAACAAAAACTTCAAACTGACAAAAACTACTAAATTCCAAAGTAGCAGTCCAAATGTTAAGCTCTTCAAAGTTAATTAAGTTTAAATTTATTTAAAAGCGAATTGTAGTGAAAAGATAAATTTAAATTTATTTAAAAGTTAACTGCTGTGAAAAGATAAGTTTAAATTTATTTAAAAGTTAAATGTTGTGAAGAGAAGTCTAAATTTATTTAAAAGTGAAATGGGAAAAGTTAAGTTTTAATTTAAACATCTAAGTTCTGTATTAAAAGGGATTTAAAGATTGCAGTAACCACTAACAGTCTTTTTAATAACTAGATAATACCAGTAAAGTTAAGCTAAGCCAAGTTAATCTTAATTTACAATAAGTTCTAGTATAATATTTCCAAAACTGAAGTTATCTTTAAAAGTTTTCCCGAGCAGACTTATAAACACATTCAAAGCTATTAAATTGTAAAACAAAATGATCAAGTAACTATACCCTTAATTGAGAATACAATAGGCAGCAGAATAACTTAAATCACTGCTGCTTGTTAAAGCAAAAATAACATTATGAAAAAAAGTCACAATGTTGTAAACAATGTTGAAAAATTGTGAATATAACCTCATTTAAATGTTAACACAAATGTCACAAAATTACAAAGTAAATAACACACAAGGCAAGTAATACAAAAGCAGAATGCAGTAACGACAGTAACCAGTCAGTTATCTAATTAACCTACAGACACTATCTACCGTCTATCTTTAAACAGACATTTAAAAAAAATCTGAGCCAAAATGATTTTCTGCAAGACAAATTGTAAATGAAATTAATTTCGTTCATTGTTATTTAATTTATGTTGAACATGACAATGTGACTTTTTTTTTAATTATTTTGACTATTTGACTATTATTGTTGTTTTTTTTTTATTATTATTTTTTAGTTTTATTATATTGATCTGACTTAATAGCATTCATAATACTCTTGACATTATTAATTCTCTGAATAAATTTATGATATGAATATATTCTTCAAATTGTATTTGTAATGTTGAACGTCTAAATAATAATCTTTTAAATATCTATGACTAAATATTTGCACACCTTTAAGAGGTTATATTACAGCGTACCCATGTATTATATGATATTCTTCTACCACCTTTATACCTGTTTTATGCAAATAATAAATGATTTTGATTTTGATTTTGACACCACTTCAGTCCCCGAGCGCTGGCGACAATTGTAATATTAAAAAATTAAAAAAAAAATGTTTTTTTGTGTTAATGTAATCTATGTTCCAAATAAATGAATAAACCAACCAGTGCGGCACCACAAATTCTAACAAAACTAATAATCTCGGGCGATATATAATCGATAAATAATCTTCAATGAACACAGACAACTAATAACAAATACAATGAATGCCTCGAACAGCTCGGTCAGCGCCAGACCTTTAATCTAGGATGGGGGGCAGCTATTAAATAAAGAGATGCTATAAGCTTAAGTGGCAGTTTATTATCCCGTAGTGTCTGCAGAGCACATGGTACATTATAGGTCCAATTACAAATGTAATTCTTAAACTCAAATTAGTACTGTAATTAATGCAATCTGTTTACCTTGCTAATACAAATTAAAAGTGAAATATTTTTAAGTCACATAAAGACTGATGAATAATTAAGAAACTAAAGGTAGTTATCATAAAGACCTTATGACAACGCCATCAAAATTAATACAACAAAGAAACATACCAATGACTTTGGCTCTGTTTGAAATTTGGTATAACTAACTCTTATAAAGCTCACTCGTGCTCCCACGTGGTTGTAGTGGCGGGGCAAATAATCAAAGCTTCCTGATAATGGGCTACAGCCAAAGCGCTTTTCCTGCCATTAGGGGTACTTAGGAATGGAAATCCACACTCCAAAGCAAACTAAATCCTTGGATCGGGAAGGTAGGAATTAAGCACTATTAAAAAACATAACGTAACAGGAGATTTGTACAACAATGCTCTCATTGCTCTTAGAGTTGCCAGGTCCCACTACAGAGCTGCTGTGGAAAAACCCAAGGGAAACTTAATTCAGAAACTTGTTGATAAACTCGATAGAGAGGGCCCGTGGTCACCTTTGTATCACGAATTTAAGGCAAATAGATCAATCGACCTTGCATACATACAGAACATCAAAATTAATAACAGATATACCACAGGAGTAGAACAAACAGCAGAATATCTTTTAGACTCACTCGTACCTGACGATCGACCGGAAAATGACACTGATCATCACCGACAGATCAGGCAGTGGGCCATCGAACCACCACTGTCTCCAATGTCTGATTTACCATCTTCAGACGAATTTCTCGGTATCATTAGATCCTTGCCGCTAAACAAGGCTTCGGGCGATGATAAAATATCTAACAAAATGATAAAAGAAGCTTGTAAACTTTCGGGTGACACGATTTTCACTGTCTTTAAACGTTGCATTGCTGAAGGACTATTTCCTCGTATATGGCGGTGCGGTAATATTCGTATAATACCAAAAAGTGGCGAAAAGCCACCGGATGATCCTAAATCCTACCGACCAATCACATTATTACCATCGTCAGGAAAGCTTTTAGAACGTCTTGTAGTGCCCCGGCTTCTGCCAGGTGGAGTCAAATTTCATGATAGACAATTTGGATTTACGTTGGGTAAATCGACAACTGACGCTGTTATATCGGTTAGAAAGTTTGTCACAGAGTCAAAATTTCAATACGTGCTGGCTATTTTCTTAGATATATCTGGCGCCTTCGACAACGCATGGTGGCCCATGCTGTTGCTGAAATTAAAATCACGGGGGTGCTTTAAAAATATTTATTCCCTTATCTCTTCGTACTTTTCACAAGGTACAACTAAACTAAGACTTGGTCATCATTCTGTGTCGAAGGCGCTTACAATGGGATGTCCTCAGGGATCGGTGCTAGGTCCATACTTGTGGAATATCGGCTTCGACGATTTTCTTGCGATACCAATATCATCCAGATCTACTCTGAACGCGTATGCTGATGACGGCTTATTACTGGTGGAATCTGATACTAGGGCGGGGCTTGAGAGATTAGCCAATAGATGTTTGAACTTGATATCTCAATGGGGTGAACGTAATCGCTTAACTTTTGCACCCAACAAAACCTTCCAGCTACTTTTAAAAGGTAACCTCAAATCACGGCCGAGCATTAGATTTGACAATGTTACTGTAAAAAATAAAACTACAGTGTGTTATCTAGGATTAGTTTTAGAAAGAAACTTTTCATTTATCGAACATATTAAAATAGTTAATGAAAAGTCTAAAAAGAGTTTCTGTGCATTGACAAGGATATCAACTGCGACATGGGGTCTATTATTTAATACATTAAAGATCATATACGGAGCTACTTATTTAGGTTCTATGTGCTATGGTGCACCTGTATGGGCCGATAGGGCGACCGTAGGCGCTGTCCGTCGCAAACTGTTACAAGGCCAACGACTTGCACTGATATTCTTGTGTAAGGCATATAGGACGGTTAGCACTGAGGCTTTGCCGGTGTTGGCGGGTGTGCTTCCGGTCGATCTCGAGGTGCAGAGACGTGCAGCCATGTACTATTCAAGACAACAAAACATGGAATGCGATTTTTTGGGCGCGCGGGATCGCGGTAAAATTACAAGATTGCTTTAACAGCAGCCCGATGTCTATAATGACCTCATAGACGAATGGCAACAACGCTGGGATGAATCATCCAAGGGGCGCCATCTTTACCAATTCTTTCCAGCTGTTCGCGAACGGTTGTCGAAGATATGGCTTGAGGTGGATCACTGTGTCGCTCAATTTCTTACGGGTCATGGTAACTTTAAGAGCAAGCTTTATTCATTTAAATTAGTCGAGTCACCATTGTGTCAATGCTCAACACCTAACTCTCACTATGAACAGTCTGCTCATCACATCCTCTGGGAATGTAGTCTTTGGTATAATGAACGTAATATAATGCTGAATAGCTTGCAGGTGACATCTGGGGCGGTATACTAATGGGATCTTGTGTCAACTAGGGTGAATTTCCGTGCGTTTAGGCGATTCTGCCATACATATTATAGAAATCAAACATAGCTCACGTAGGACCCGTAATATTTGTGGCCGTGGTGCTTCCCTGTTTAAAAGGGTGTATGCCCATTTTACTTCATTTTGTCTCCCGCTTTGCTAAGGAGGGAAGTGTATTTACTGTATTTCCAACTCCTCCAGTTTTCTTCTGATTAATTTCGTTGCGGGTTCCAAGACAGTTTAATTTCTTCCTGGGACTTCCCGAGTGTCATAACTCGGTGTGTTCGTAGGTCACTGCTGTGGATCCTGGTGTACAGGAGTTACCGTGGTGGGCGTGTGGGTGGGATTAGTCCCATGAAAAAAAAAAAAAAAAGGTAGTGAGGCAAAAACCAATTGCAACGTAAGGACATTACAATCTAATAAGAGAATTAAAATTGAGGAAAAAAAAACCCTGTTTGACACTGCAACAACGAAAATTATAGGTTATTTGCCTATCTCCAATGATGAAGTCAAAGTCTGGTAAGATACAATAATTTACTCACCAGGGTTCCAAAACGTTTCACAAATAAATCAGAGGCATTACCAATAATTCCTGTAAAGAAATAAATAAAGATTTAAAACAACTAGTCTCCATAAGCCAAGTACGAAACACGTGGCTAATATAAACTTACCAAAAAAAGTAAACTAATATTTCAAATAAAAAACTCGTTTCCTTAACAAGATTGGCCAAAAATACAAAAGTGAATGAATCCTCTGATTACAACAAAAGGGAAAGGATTACATTTTCATAAAATCATAATGGCCCAAAACCCTCCATATCCAAACGCCAGATGCCAAAAGTGAACCACCAACGTTGCCAGAGTTATAGCTCCGTTTTGCCCTAGAATGCGACAAAAAATGTTGCCAGAACAAGAAAAAACTAAAATCGAAAGTATACCATAGTCGATTAGAACAAACTAACAGATCTCGTCTGTGACGCCGTCTATCGGACCTTACGTCAGAAATTTCAACTGTCAAACTAAAAACACGTCGATAATTAAATTTTCTGTAATGGTGCGAAATGCACAGTTACAACTCATATAATTGTTCAGATTGCAAAAACAAATGACTACAAGAAAAATAAGATTAACTTACCACTGAAGTGGGTACTTAGGACACAGAATTTACTAAAAATGAATAAACAGACAATCAAAATGCTACTTCAGATCGGAAGACTAGAATCACCAGAGTGTCCCCTGCGGCTGAAAGCCGGACTTATATATGCTCGGTTTGTGAAATTTCTAGAAAGAATCCCTTCTTTATTTAATCATGAATGGGAGCCCAATCGAATTCAAATTATCAATGAGTTTAACACGACTCAATTCAACAGTAACCCGCTTCCTATCATAACAGGACACTTTTAACACCAATACAATTTAACAGGATAAATTATTACTACGACTTACCAAAAAAACCACGCCATCTAGTGGTCCGATGGCGGACGAAGAGACATCAATACTATAGTTACAATCTACTTCGGATAAATCAATAAATGCGACGCGGGGCGACAGGTGTCACTGTTTACAACTCCGTACGCAATACAAACAAAATGTATAAATAACTGTTACACCACCCCCTCCCTCAAAGTATTCTCTGCGTAGTTTGCGCAGGGAATATCATCAACAGGGCCAAAATCCATATAAATGGTTTTACAAACCCCGTGGATTAGGAAAACATTCTTTTCTATGACTCGCGACAGCAAAGCCTGTAGCTATCCGTATAGGACACAACATGACACAAAGCCTGTAGCTATCCGTATAGGACACAACATGACATTTTTACTAAAATAGTCCGAGACCACAATTGAAAGAACGTTTCCCTTGCTGGAAGTAGGGAATGGACCCAGCAGGTCACAAGAGATGGCCTCAAAAGGTCTAGACAGTCAAAACTGCACCTGGCTAACCTAGCGAGAAGATAATTAGCCCTCAATGCAACTTTATTTGAAACAAAGTCACCTGCAGAAAGGACCTGTTCCAGTTCGAGGACCTTAGGCTCGCAGACAGACAAATCAGAGACGGCAACAGCAGGAACAGCGGCGATGGCCTTAATGCTGCCACGCCGGATAAGCCGCAACGCAGTACGCAGCTCATTTCGCAAGTCGACAACCGTGTCATCAGGATTCGCTGAAATCCCCATGGCAGACAGTTCATTAACAAGTTCATCCTTTTTAAGGTAATTAATGCACTTACGTAACTGGGCCATGGTGGTCTACAATTTAAGTTCAATAATACAACAAATCTCAACAAGTGTACAAACGAATAATGTAGACTAAATGACTTTTACAGTTCACTTCGCGGCACTGCGCGGCGACTAACGTGTGACTTCGTATGCTAACAATTTTAATGTTGTTTTCTGTGCTTTTATGTGACTAGTTCCCGGTTTGCGGGCGGCTAAAGGTTGTGTAAAGTGTTTCTAAAGAATTTCAGTAAGTTTTATTGTTTTCTAAACATAAATATAGTGCCGAATTCTTTTATTACGACTATTGGTGAGTAAATTTATTTTCTTACTAAAAGTGGGTAGGAGGTATCCTTTGTTTACATTGATTTTTCTCTGCGTATTGTTTATTTTTAAGCTTGTTTTTTTTTTAAATTGTTGATTGGTGTGTCTTTGTTTGGCTATGTCGGTCGTTAGCGATCTGCCGGATCCCGGCGGTACAAGTGAATTTCTAACACCAACTGGGAAGAGGACATTTAACGAAATGTCACCTGCGGATTTCACGCCGAAAGACAAAAGCCGTAAACGCATTATTAATTCGGACTTAAGTGGAAATGTTTCATCTCCTACCGGTCGTGATAATTGTGGGGAGTACAATTACTGTGACCTAGTGTCACAGGCCACCGATTAATTATCAAAAATTAATGAATTAGATAATGATCAGGGATCTCGGATGAATGTAGGTAATAAAACGGCGATTATGGATATTACTCAACGAATTACCGGTATTGTATCAGTGTTAGCAATAAAATCCTTTAGCAACGAAGCGAAATTAGCGAATTTTGAGCGACAAATGGAGGGTATCGCAACTCAACAAACGAGTTTAACGTACGCGGACAAACTTAAGCTTCGCTTACCACCTAAATCTGCCCCGTGCCCGGTACCTACTGAAACGCGCGTTCCTAGGCCTTGTGTTATTGCCTATCCCACTACGGAACGCTTAGCGGACTATGCGACCTCGTCAGCAACGAAACAAGCTATTATGAAGGCTATTAAACCGAGCGATGAGGGTTTCCAAATTGTAGGCGTTAAAAAAACCTCTAAGGCAGGCGTCGTGTTACGTGTAGCTAACGAACGGCAGCTTAAGAAACTGGAATCTGTAGACGCTATTAAATCAGTAGGTTTACGATAAGAAAAACCGAAAGGCGTATAAAAGACGTACCCGGTTCTATGGAAGATCGTGCCTTCCTAACAGCCCTATACCGTCAGAATATCAAGGACGAATTAAAATTAAGTGAGAACGATTTTATTAAGTCAACCAAAATTGTTAGGCATCGTAAACTAGAAAATGGGCGTCAATGGATAGGCTTAGAATTGGAGGCAGCAGTTCGGAAACATCTAGCCAACACAAAAGATAAACTTTATATAGACTGGGCCCCTTGTCGATTCATAGACGATATAGAAGTAGTTCGTTGCTTAAATTGTCAGCAATTCGGTCATGTACAAAAGTTTTGCACCATTAAAACCTCTACCTGTGCTAACTGCGCCACCGCACATGAAACGCGAGCTTGGCCAGATAAAGACACACCAAATTTTAAGCCTATATGTGCATAGTGCAGGCGGTTCAAAAAACCATCTGACCATCGATGCGGCTCACACGACTGTGCCACATACAAATTAAAACTGATGACAAATTCCTTTGAGAGATCACCTACTGCCTCTAAATCTACGCATTTATATCTCATGCAAACGAAAATACATAAATAACATTTTATAATCCTGGATCCACGACCCCTTTTGTTTAAAATAAAAAACGGTCCAGCAAAGTCTATGCCAACACTTATAAATGGGAAATCCACCGTAACGCGCTGAGAGGGCAAATTCCCCATAATGGGTAATAAAGATTTGCCTTGTACCCTTCTGCATTTGACACAATTGTGTGCGGTCCTCCTAGCCAGGTGTCGACCATTGATAGGCCATATGTATTGCCTGACGCTAGCCAAGAGAAGTTGCGGGCCAGCATGTAACTTATGTAAATGTTCCCTTTCAAAGATAAGTTTGGTGAGATGATGGGATGAATGTAGTAAGATGGGATGTTTGCTATCAAATGCAATAGCTGAAGCATCCAAGCGGCTTCCTACTCGAATTAATCTATCTGTGTTCCTGAAAGGTGTTAACGATAAAATGTTAGACCTCGAACTAAGAGGTTTTCCTTTGGATAACAGACTGTATTCAACAGGAAAAGATTCCTGTTGCGCCATGCGACATAAAAACTGAAATGAATCCTTTAATTCTTCTAAACTTAGCGCGCCAAGACGTCTAAGATTTGTAGGGTTACGAAACTTGAAATTCTATGCAGTTTACCATAATTTTCAAATGGAATTATTGAAGGATTATCGATTTTAGCAGCAATGTTAGATTTTATCTCAGGAATTTCGAGCCCCTGTTGGGACTTATTAGCTAATGAAGGCCAAGACAAATCATCTTGGAGTAGAAATCTGGGTCCTGACCACCATAAATCACAATTTTTAAGCTCTCCAGGATGCACGCCACGCGAAATAAAATCAGCGGGGTTGTCCAGGGTAGGTACATAACGCCAGCAAGAAATATCTGTCAGTTCGAGTATTCCCGCTACCCTGTTCGCCACGAAAGTTTTTAATTTTCTGGAGCTAGTATGCAGCCATGTAAGGACGACACTAGAGTCGGACCAATATACCTTACGTGCTATTGGGAACCTCAGAGACTCAATCACAGCTGCGGAGAGTTGTGCGGCTAGTAATGCAGCTGCCAGCTCCAAACGTGGTATAGTGCATGCCTTTATTGGGGCCACCTTTGACTTTGAGCACAAAAGTTTAACATGTACGGTACCAGTGTTATCAATGGACCTTGTATAGATGCAAGCGCCATAGGCTCTTTGGGAAGCGTCGCTGAACGTATGCAGCTCGGTTACCACAGGTGTTTCACATAGAACCTGCCTCGGTATTGTGATGAGGGTTAGGTGAAATAGACCTTTAGAAAACTTCTGCCAAGTCCTTTCGACATCCTTTGAAACTGGGTCATCCCAACCGACCTTGTCAAGCCATAGCTGCTGCATAATCATTTTTGGTATAATGACACAGGGGCTAACAAAACCAAGAGGATCAAAAATTTTAAATGAAGTTGATAGTATATAGCGCTTAGTAATATTTTCTTTTACAGGATGTATTTCAAAACAGAAATGTAAATGATCTGTCTTGGAATTCCACCCTAAGCCAAGGGTGCTTGATGATTCACTGAGGATTAGAGTATCGTTAGAGTTTTCCGAGCAAGATTCGAGAGTGGTCGCTGAATTGGATTTAAACTTCCTTAAGTTAAAACAGCCCTGCTTTAAGGCGTCCGATAATGAGTGCCTTATACGTTTTAAGTCGCTTTGACTATTACAACCTGTGATGACGTCATCAACGTACATGTCATGCTGTATTATAGTTTTAATGCGTGGGTCGTCGCACTACTCGCCTAACTGCCAAAGGCACCTTGTGCTTAAATAGCTTGCGCTGGAAAATCCGTATGTCACAGTATTTAAACGTAAAATTTTAAAGGGCTCATGCTCGTTTTCTCTCCATATAACAAGTTGAAGATGTCGATCTGATTCATCAATTAATATTTTACGGAACATTTTCTCTACATCACCCGTTAATATGTACTTGTAGCAGCGAGCTCTAATTAATATAGAAAAAAGCGTGTCTTGAATTTGAGGCCCTACCATTTGAATATCGTTGACAGATAGGCCGGAGGATGTGCGTGCTGATGCATCGAAAACTACCCTAATTTTTGTTGACTCACTGTTTTGTTTAAACACGGGATGATGAGGCAAGAAGTAGCAAGTCTTAGACTGTAAGTCATTCAATGAAATTTCAGATAGATGACCCAATTGTGCATACTCTCTTATGAATTGGATGTACTGCGCCTTAACGTCGGGTTGTCTCTCCTAAAGCGTTTTTCTAAATTTGAAGTCTTTTTTTAGCCATATTGAAGGAGTCAGTCAGGGGAATCTATAAGAGGTAGCTTAACAGAAAATCTTCCATTTTCTAAGCGAGAGGTGTATTGTATAAAATGAGTTTCACATGCCTGCTCGTCTTCACTTAGGTATGATTTTGTTGGCATTTCTTCTAACTCCCAGAATTTACTTAGAATTTGTTCAATATTTTCATTATGATAAATATCAACAAGTGAGTGATTGCATTTAATATTAATTCTGGGTTGTTTATGTTGCGAGGGGCCTCCAATCAGCCAGCCCAGTTTTGAGCTGTGTAGCTTAGGACAATTTGGGCCTAGTGACCACTGCTCGCAACCTATAATATCCCAAAATAGGTCTGAGCCTATGAGAATGTCTACGTAAGCAGGTTGATTGAAATTGGGATCTGCCAAGACGATGTTTCTAGGAATATTAAATGATCTGATGTCAATAAATACACTGGGTATGGAACCTGTTAGTTGTTCCATTGCATAAAAGTTAGACATGACAGTAAATGATGATTTTTTCAATTTTAATTGAGCTATGCAATATTCAGTTATAATGCCTGAATCATTGTTGCCAAAACCGATAACCCTAGTGGCATCTATAGGACAATCCTCTAATGACAACTTTTGTTTCAGTCTTTGGCTTATGAAAGAGGACTGACTGCCACAGTCGAGTAGGGCGCGTACTGTTTCAGATCTTTTAGTTGTAGGATTGACTACCTCAATTAAGGCAGTAGAAAGAAGAGCTTGATTGATACCTTGGCTGTTGCAGCTGGTCGACGTCTCAGCTAAACTGTTGATACTGCTTGTGTTTTCAGCTGTTCCAGTAGGAAGGTGCAACATGCTGTTATGTCTCTTGTTACACTCGCGGCAACGACCTAGGCGACATTTAAAAGTAGGGTGACCAGATCTTAGACAATTGTCTAGACTAGTCTATTGTCTAGACAATTGTCTAGACACAATCTTAGTTTGTTTACCTCTGCTATGCGTTCGTGTATGCTCTTGGCCTTAAATGATGGGCAATCATATATTCTATGATCAGCATTGCAACAGGGACAGGGATATGGTGGTGATGATGATTGTGGTTGTAACTGGTTACTACCGCTAGAGTATATATGCGACTTAGGCTGCATATGCGAATGTTTTTTGTGAGTGGTTTTCGGTGCGATGTCTGAATTACCACGGTGCAGAGACTCGAGGACGGTTACACGATCGTTTAAAAATTTGTCAAAATTCTTAAGTGCAGGTGTGTCAGTTGACAGCGCGTTACGGTGTTCTTCCCATTTTGTTAAGGTTTGATTGTCCAGTTTAGAAGCAACTAGGTGGATTATTATGACGTCCCAATGCTCAGTGGCCTGCCCTAGATTAGAGAGAGCACGCAAATTTTTACTCACGTGATCAGCTAAGAAGCGCAGTGATTTTTCGGACTCTTTACAGATTGAATTTATATTAAATAACGCACTGAGGTGATAGCTTATTAATAAACGCTTATTATCGTAACGTTCGAGTAATAGGTTCCAAGCCTCCCGATAATTGTCAGACGACACTTCTAGGTTTGAAATGGTTCGGGCTGCCTCGCCTTCTAGATATGAAATTAAATAGTGAAATTTATTGACTGAACTAATTCTACTATTTTCATGAACTAATGATCGGAAAGTGTCGCGAAATTCCATCCAGCGAAAGTATGATCCATCAATCTGGCTCAATTTGGCTATTTGAATCAAAGGTAGCTTGAAACCCAGTTCACTATTTTCAAAGACACAATGAGTTGCATTATGAGGGCTACTTGTATCATGGACGCTCTCATCCCTGCTATGTATTTGTAATAAACTTTGTTTTCCTTTTTAAAAATTTTTTTTTTTTTTTTTCCCCTTTTGTTTTTTAAAAAAAAAAATTTTAAAATTTTGCTTTTTTAAAAAAAATTTAAAATTTTTTATTTGTTAAATTTGGGAATTTTAAAAGGGCCCGAGTTTTTTTAAATATTTTTTTTTTCCCCTTGGGGTTTTCCTTTTAAAACTGTCTAAAACAAAAACCTAAGCCTTTTATGTACCCCAAAATTTTTTATATTTATTTTTTTGCTTTACAAAATTTTCCCCAAAAATTAAAAAAATTTTTTTTTTGTTAAAAAATTTTTTTTTAAAAAACCCTTTTTTTTAAAATTGAAAATTTAAAAAAAACTCCCCCCTGTTTTATGGCGAGGGCCGAAGAAGCGCGCCGAAGAACGTCGGGGGGCAGCGGTCCCCCAAAAAAAAAACAAATCCCCCTTAAAACGGGGTAATTTCCTCTGAAATAAGGCAGGAGTTTTTTAAAATTTTTTTAAAAAAAAATAAGAAAAATTTAAAAAAAAACCCCTTTTTAAACGGAAAAAAAATTTGAAAAATTTTTTAAAAAATAAAAGCTTTTTTTTTTTAAAAAATATTTTTATGGGTTGAAAAAAAAAAAATTAATTAACTTTAAAAAAAAACAAAAAAAAATTTTTTTAGGTGAACCCAAAAAGGAATTTTTTCCTTTTAACTAGTTTGATTAAAAAAACCCAATGGGTTTAGGCTAGGTTAAATTTAGGGCCGGGAAATTTTTAAAAAAGCCCTTTTCAAGTTTTTGCGGGGCCGTTTTTGGTTTGTGGATCGGGCTTGTACCCACCGTTTTTAAAAATTAGGCGGGGGTCTCGGTTTGGGGCGGCCTGTCTAAAACCCAAAGACTTTGGTTTTTAAACTTTTTAGATTTTGTCGTGGGTAATTATCTTTTCAAAAAAGGGGGTTTCCTTTTAAAAAATGTACAAGTTTGTTTTAAAATTTTTCCCTTTTAAAAAATAATTTCCCTTTCCGTTTTTATGATGTTTGAAAAAAACCAAAATTTTAAATTTTTTTTTCTTTAAAAAAAAATTTCAAATCCCAAACTGCCCCTTTTTGGGTTCGGGTTAATAAGTAAATTTTTAAAAACGCCCTTTTTCTTTGTTTTCCCGCCCCCCCCAAAATGCTAAAAATAAAGGGGGAATTTAATTAAAACTTGTCTAAACTCATAAGACCCCCCCCACCGATTTAAAAAACCCCAAGAAACCCCCCCGAACGAAATTTAACTGTCCCTCACCAGATAAAGTTTGAAAAAATTTTTTTTTAATTTTCCCCCTTCCCATTTAAAAATTTTGAGTTACCAATAAAATTTTTGGCCGAAGTTTCCCTTTAAAAAAGGATAAAGGAGCTTTTGAACTTTTTATTTTTAAACTTCCCTTTAAATTTTTTAAATTTTAAAAAGGGGTTTCCCTTATAATTATATTTCAAGTGTTTAAATTTTTTTTAACTGTTTTTTATGAAAATTTAAAAATTAAAAAAAATTTTTTAATTTTTTTTTAAAAAAAATTTTTTAAAAAATTCCTAGTTTTTTTTGGGGTTTGGGGGAAACTTTTTTAATTTGGCTGTAATTAATTTTGGGGGGGTTATGTTTTAATTAGTTACAAATTACACTCAAATAAAGTCAAAACGTGAACAAACTTATTATTCTTTTAATAAAAAAAATTAGTTCAATATTAAAAATCGACTCCATTGGAAACGAACAGGGTCATTTGTATTAAGCGACTAATTTAAAGGACGTTGTAATGCGTTGTTCTTACACTGATACGAACCTATTGAAATGTGCTGTACTATATTGGACCGTTAAGTGAAGATTTTAGATAAAATAAATCAAAATCACATAATACTTCCTATATTTAGTCATGAAAATCAGAAAAGCACATCAATAAACTATTTTACTTACCGAAAATAAGATATTCCATCCTTTTTTAAAGTTCTTGACGTATTATTTTTGCAATTTTTCATAGAACATTTTGGCATTTTTGTCGTGCGTGCATAAACACGGGCGATGCGAGACTATTTGAAATGAGCGCTCAATTTGGAGTTTAGCGCTCATTTTATGCGGACGGTTTTGATATTCTGACTGTGTATCTTGGGTTTTTTTGTATATCAATGCCTTTGTATCACGAATTTAAGGCAAATAGATCAATCGACCTTGCATACATACAGAACATCAAAATTAATAACAGATATACTACAGGAGTAGAACAAACAGCAGAATATCTTTTAGACTCACTCGTACCTGACGATCGACCGGAAAATGACACTGATCATCACCGACAGATCAGGCAGTGGGCCATCGAACCACCACTGTCTCCAATTTTCTCCTGATTTACCATCTTCAGACGAATTTCTCGGTATCGTTAGATCCTTGCCACTAAACAAGGCTTCGGGCGATGATAAAATTTCTAACAAAATGATCAAAGAAGCTTGTAAACAAGGTGACACGATTTTCACTGTCTTTAAACGTTGCATTGCTGAAGGTATATTTCCTCGTATATGGCGGTGCGGTAATATTCGTATAATACCAAAAAGTGGTGACAAGCTGGATGGTCCTAAATCCTGGTGATGGAGGATGATCCTAAATCCTACCGACCAATCACATTGTAACCATCGTTAGGAAAGCTTTTAGAACGTCTTGTAGTGCCCCGGCTTCTGCCAGGTGGAGTCAAATTTCATGATAGACAATTTGGATTTACGTTGGGTAAATCGACAACTGACGCTGTTATATCGGTTAGAAAGTTTGTCACAGAGTCAAAATTTCAATACGTGTTGGCTATTTTCTTAGATATATCTGGCGCCTTCGACAACGCATGGTGGCCCATGCTGTTGCTGAAATTAAAATCACGGGGGTGCTTTAAAAATATTTTTTCCCTTATATCTTCGTACTTTTCACAAGGTACTACTAAACTAAGACTTGGTCATCATTCTGTGTCGAAGGCGCTTACAATGGGATGTCCTCATGAATCGGTGCTAGGTCCATACTTGTGGAATATCGGCTTCGACGATTTTCTTGCGATACCAATACCAACCGGATGTACTCTGAACGCGTATGCTGATGACGGCTTATTACTGGTGGAATCTGATACTAGGGCGGGGCTTGAGAGATTAGCCAATAGATGTTTGAACGTGATATCTCAATGGGGTGAACGTAATCGCTTAACTTTTGCACCCAACAAAACCTTCCAGCTACTTTTAAAAGGTAACCTCAAATCACCGCCAAGCATTAGATTTGACAATGTTACTGTTAAAAATAAAGCCTCAGTGTGTTACCTAGGATTAGTTTTAGAAAGAAACTTTTCATTTATCGAACATATCGCAGTCCCCGACGAACACTATGGTAATCGCTATTACGATAGAATCGGGTGTATTAAATATTCGTTATCTACACACCCTATTACAATCATTGAGTTTTTTTTATGATCGGGCGATGAATACTTTTGGATTTATCCATTCAATAATGATCTTTATGTTTTTGTTCAACGTATAACATAAGTGGAAAATTTACACGATCAATAACGCAAAAACCTATTACCAAATCTCAAAAGTCAACATTTTAGAGTAAGCGGCTATTACCATATTATTCGAGGGAAAAATGACAGAATCTTATTAGAAACCAACAATTTTACAGTATAAGTATGACTTCGACAATGATTCATTCGAGTTGGATACAAAACTTCAACTAAACAAACTAAAAAACCCAAACGAGGACGGAAACCCGTCCCTGGCCAGGTTGACGTACAAACACTCAAAAATGTTTACAGCCACCCTTTACCTATCACCAAGGCTCTGCTTGCTCACCTGAATTCTTTTTGTGAAAGTGAGGCCATCTCTAAATGTTATCACAGTTTTTATAGTAATTTAAATAATGCAGATATCAATATTATACCTGAAGAACAACAAGAAGATATAGATAAAAATTAAATTCAGTATTTTTTTGTTTTAATTTTTGTTTCATATTATAATAATAAAAAATTGATAATTTTTGCGTTTAATTTATCACCATTAAATAGTAAATTAATCAACTAGCTTGTGTCCGCGACTTCTTCCGCATGGAATAGTGACTTTGGTTACCATTTTAGTGAATCCCAAGCAATGACGATACTTTCATACAACATTTCAACCTCTATTTCGACCCCTTACAACCCTCTTTTTTTTTGCATTTAAAAGTAGTATATGTCCGTCCTCAGGCTCTAGGGTATATGTGTACTAATTTAATATAAATCGGTTCAGTACTTATAGCGTGAAAGCTACACAGGCAGACAGAGTTACTTTCGCATTTATAATATTAGTAAGGATTGTATATCTTGACCAATTGAAAACTCGCTAGATTATAAGCTGACAATATTTAGGTTCAATTTACAGTGCTACAAATAACCCTGTAAAATTAATACAATATGCATCAAAACATTAATAGATAAATGATGTCATAGATGTCAAATTTAAAGTAATACACATAAAAAACTTTATTTATACATAGGTACCGAAATGGTTAATTTTGCTGCGTACCTTTCATAACACCTAAAAATTATCATCGAATAAGCATGTAATTTATGTTTACCGTAATATTAAAGTCAGTTATATCATCGAATACGATTGCATTGTCATTTTACGAATAGAAAGTATATTCATATTTACCATGGAACAATATCATAATGAACGATTACTACAGCAACACCGATTTGTGATTACAGTCGAACACTATCGTAAAGTTATTTTGCGTTAATTTTTTCCATAGCTTATTTCAGTAATGGACATTTTCACAATTTTCTTACTGATGAAGAAAATTTATGATAAAAATTTAGTAAAAATCTAGTGCAATTTTTTTTCCCTATTTTTGATAAAAGAATCTTCTTTTTAGTGTTGATAGTATTCAAGATATTCAGTTTTTATTTGCTCCTGTAAAATTGTAATTTTCCTATTACGATTTTGTTCGTCGGGGACTGCGATATTAAAATAGTTAATGAAAAGTCTAAAAAGAGTTTCTGTGCATTGACAAGGATATCAACTGCGACATGGGGTCTATCATTTAATACATTAAAGATCATATACGGAGCTACTTATTTAGGTTCTATGTGCTATGGTGCACCTGTATGGGCCGATAGGGCGACCGTAGGCGCTGTCCGTCGCAAACTGTTACAAGGCCAACGACTTGCACTGATATTCTTATGCAAGGCATATAGTACGGTTAGCACTGAGGCTTTGCCGGTGTTGGCGGGTGTGCTTCCGGTCGACAAAACATGGAATGCAATTTTTTGGGCGCGCGGGATCGCGGTAAAATTACAAGATTGTTTCAGCAGCAGTCCGATGTCTATAATGACCTCATAGATGAATGGCAACAACGCTGGGATGAATCATCCAAGGGGCGCCATCTTTACCAATTCTTTCCATCTGTTCGCGAACGGTTGTCGAGGACATGGCTTAAGGTGGATCACTGTGTCGCTCAATTTCTTACGGGTCATGGTAACTTTAAGTGCAAGCTTTATTCATTTAAATTAGTCGATTCACCATTGTGTCAATGCTCAACACCTAACTCTCGCTATGAACAGTCTGCTCATCATATCCTCTGGGAATGTAGTCTTTGGTATAATGAACGTAATATAATGCTGAATACCTTGCAGGTGACATCTTGGGCGGTATACTATGGTGATCTTGTGTCAACTAGGGTGAATTTCCGTGCGTTTAGGCGATTCTGCCATACATATTATAGAAATCAAATAATCACTAAGTATACTTCTTCTTGATTACAATAACTTTGTGAGCTAACTACATTTTTTTTTTCTAATATTGTAGAATAAAGACACAATATTAACTAATAAAATTTCTTGGTCCAATAAATAGGACACCTGGTATACTTCCTTACTATTAACTGACTGTGAGGAAGTTTCAATAAATTTTAATATTTTAAAAATTGAGAAACAAATTCAACTAAAAAAAAATATTCTTGGTCCAAAATTTAAGACACAAGTTATATTATCTTTAGGTTCACAGATTGTTAGGTAATTATATATAACACAATTTTACACTACTATTTTAAATTGTTAGGGTGCTTACTTGATTTTGGGCAAGCTAGAGAGAAATACACAGATAAATATCTTCAGATTATTGCCACAGTAATCCAATGAATTGACATTATTTACAAGTATAAAAGTTTTCTTGACATAAATTGAAAGTAGGGTATGTATACAACAAAACTATTTTATTATAATTTTAAGCCAGTATGTTGCGACTGCGATTTAACTAAACGCACTACAATGGGCAACAGCGCGGCGTGCGGGGGGACTACCCGGACGTGTGCGACGAGTGGGGGACCGAGCCGGGAGGAGCAGAGGATATAAAACAGCCGTTGCTCGCCTTGGGACATCACCGTGGACGGTCCGACTTCAACCTCACACTACATATCGTGTAAAGACCTGGCGATTAAAATACCAGTTATACAGTCCACTGCCATTTTATTTACGTCCCCTGGACCCTTAACACAGTAGGTTATAAAAAATGGAGAGTACATAAAACTTTATAAGTTAAGTTAAGTTTATAAGTTAAGTACACCAGGAGTACTGGGATAAAGGAACACACTAAATATACACGTATGCACAACTTCACGCTACGGACCTCAAAGGGACAGACATAAGTAGCAAACAAAAAAAAAAAAAATTCGTTTGGCCAAAAAATGTTTTCAAACTTACCGAGAACTGTGCAGTTGGAATTTTGAGTTAATTTAGAATTTAGGTGTCTCAAAGATTTCCTTGCCTCAGGGATGATGGTACGATGGGCTGAAAATGCAATGAGGGTAATTATTACGTACTGCACCCGCACAACCAATTAACGTCCTGGGGAGTTTCTGTGTGTGTGCTGTGTGAGTGGGCACACTCATAAAGACACAATATTAACTAATAAAATTTCTTGGTCCAATAAATAGGACACCTGGTATACTTCCTTACTATTAACTGACTGTGAGGAAGTTTCAATAAATTTTAATATTTTAAAAATTGAGAAACAAATTCAACTAAAAAAAAATATTCTTGGTCCAAAATTTAAGACACAAGTTATATTATCTTTAGGTTCACAGATTGTTAGGTAATTATATATAACACAATTTTACACTACTATTTTAAATTGTTAGGGTGCTTACTTGATTTTGGGCAAGCTAGAGAGAAATACACAGATAAATATCTTCAGATTATTGCCACAGTAATCCAATGAATTGACATTATTTACAAGTATAAAAGTTTTCTTGACATAAATTGAAAGTAGGGTATGTATACAACAAAACTATTTTATTATAATTTTAAGCCAGTATGTTGCGACTGCGATTTAACTAAACGCACTACAATGGGCAACAGCGCGGCGTGCGGGGGGACTACCCGGACGTGTGCGACGAGTGGGGGACCGAGCCGGGAGGAGCAGAGGATATAAAACAGCCGTTGCTCGCCTTGGGACATCACCGTGGACGGTCCGACTTCAACCTCACACTACATATCGTGTAAAGACCTGGCGATTAAAATACCAGTTATACAGTCCACTGCCATTTTATTTACGTCCCCTGGACCCTTAACACAGTAGGTTATAAAAAATGGAGAGTACATAAAACTTTATAAGTTAAGTTAAGTTTATAAGTTAAGTACACCAGGAGTACTGGGATAAAGGAACACACTAAATATACACGTATGCACAACTTCACGCTACGGACCTCAAAGGGACAGACATAAGTAGCAAACAAAAAAAAAAAAAATTCGTTTGGCCAAAAAATGTTTTCAAACTTACCGAGAACTGTGCAGTTGGAATTTTGAGTTAATTTAGAATTTAGGTGTCTCAAAGATTTCCTTGCCTCAGGGATGATGGTACGATGGGCTGAAAATGCAATGAGGGTAATTATTACGTACTGCACCCGCACAACCAATTAACGTCCTGGGGAGTTTCTGTGTGTGTGCTGTGTGAGTGGGCACACTCACACAGCACAGAGGTCTAGGTCGTTAGCCCCACGTTGGGCGCCAATTTGTAACCGCTGAACGTGTCAGGCGGTCTACTCAGCGGCTTACCCAGCGGAGAAATACACGAGATTACCTCAGGGCGCCTTGTCGACAACAGAAGGGTATGGATATGTGTGCGTGTGGGCAATCTAAGGGACTCTTCAGAGAAACAAAACTTACACCTCAGTCATACATACATGTATATTTCATTCCAAATACAGAGTTAAAATTGAATAAATATAAATAGTGCGTATATAAAAAAAGATCCTGCAGCGGCGCGCGTCAAGGCCGAGCTGATGTTGCTAGGAGCCTCTTCTTCAGCAATCCTGTAGGTTATTTCCACACCAGCCCGAGTCGCCTATTTATATTAGATATATAGGTAGGTTAGGTATTTATATTAGTTACATTATCAAAAATTACGTAACCCTTGAATGAGGCTGACCGCTTGCTTGTGAGCCTCGTGACTGCCAGTAATCAGATGAAACTTAGGAGCTCATTTACGCACCAGAAGGCCACAAACAAAAGAGCACGCCGTCTGAGAAGTATCTCTTGACCCGAAAACTGGAGCCCTACGAATGGATTAACACTCATATAATCGTTCAGATTGCAAAAAAAAATGATTACAAGAAAAATAAGATTAACTTACCACTGAAGTGGGTACTTAGGACACAGAATTTACTAAAAATGAATAAACAGACAATCAAAATGCTACTTCAGATCGGAAGACTAGAATCACCAGAGTGTCCCCTGTGGCTGAAAGCCGGACTTATTTATGCTCGGTTTGTGAAATTTCTAGAAAGAATCCCTTCTTTATTTAATCATGAATGGGAGCAAAATCGAATTTAAATTATCATTGAGGTTAACTAGACTCAATTCAACAGTAACCCGCTTCCTACCATAACAGGACACTTTTAACACCAATACAATTTTGACAGGATAAATTATTACTACGACTTACCAAAAAAACCACTAGTGGTCCGATGGCGGACGAAGAGACATCAATACTATAGTTACAATCTACTTCGGATAAATCAATAAATACGACGCGGGGCGACAGGTGTCACTGTTTACAACTCCGTACGCAATACAAATAAAATGTATAAATAACTGTTACAAACATTCTAAATAATTTACAAGACTGACTCCTAAACTTTGACGAAAATATCAGCCCATTTGAAGAAGATCTCAACGTCGACCTTAATCCTCCAAATTTACCTGATCCCGTACAAAATCCTTTAATATATTTACAGCTTCCTGAACCAAGTTCTACTAATGCAAACCCTGAAACCAATTCTAATTACGACTTTCCTTCAACCCCACGCTTCGCCCCACAGCTATCACCGACACGCGAACAACCTAGAATGGACCAAAGTCAACTATCCCAAGCAAGTAACGTAGAAAACAGAGGCCCCCTCCAAGTGCTCGATGATACACTCGACGACAATTATTCTAAATTTTTAAAAGTTGTGAGTAGCCGCAATTTTACGTCTAATGCTAAAATTATAGAATCTAACTCTAAAATGCTAACAAGTTCTGATAAGATATTAGTTGTTCCTACTTCAATTGATCTGGACGAAAATAACCTACACGTAGAAGAAATTCTAGAGGATCTGACAAATAAAGAAGATATCATAAATAAAGAAAGTACGTTAAATTCGTTTCTAAGATTTGAGTGGAAGGGTTGGATAATATACTTTCTTTTCACTAAGGTTAATCACTTTGATCACGCTACTTATGAAGACATATATTCTAATTATTAAAATTTGCGTAATGAATTAACTCTAAGATCCGAAACTAACCTTAGTATTAGGGATTTCAAAAACCCATTTGAGGCTTATTCATACACAAAATTATACAATATATTTATACTATATTTGTTCCACAATACGGAAAGGTTTGTAACGATTAAAGGTTTGTACGATGTAAAAAATATACTTCGTGAAAACCACAACACGCCAATCGCGGGCTATTTAGGAACATTAAGAATGCTTAAAAAAATTAAAGAAATATATCATTGGAAGGGCATGCGTAGCGATGTGGAAAACTTTGTAAAAACTTGCAAACTTTGTCAAGAAATTAAAGCTCTTCGAAGAATTAATAGGGCACGAATGCAAATAACAACCAATTCCACAGAACCATTTCAGTTATGGTCAATTCCTTACCATATTCAGACTCAGGGTGCTCTTAAACGTAGCCATTCGACGCTGAAGGAATATCTGGAATTCCAACTGCAACGTAATCGTTTCTTGGGTTAGTCAATTATTACAGGAGTTTTGTACCAAATGCATCTTCAATTTTGAGTCCACTTTATTCTTTATTACAAAAGGATAGTTAATAGAAATTGGACATATTACATGATGATGCATTTAATATTATTAAAAAAATGTTTAGCTTCAGAACAGATTCTTGCTCATTTTAATCTGAACGCAAAAAATATTTTAACCGTAGATGCCTCACTCAACGGCTTAGGAGCTTATGAGTAATATTCGTAAATATAATTCCTGTTTTCAGATGACTTCCTTTGGTGGCAAACAGGTAGTAGCAGATGGTTTTTCACCGACTTTTAAAGTACAAAGCCAGGTCTACCATTTAATTGGAAGTATATTACCAGAAGCCAAAAATGACGCTGAGTACCTTCAAGTATATTTTGTAGGTGAAGATGACCGAGAAGCAAAGATTCGATGTTCTAAATTTCTTTACTTAAAGCCAAGTTTAATCAAACAATTGCAAAATATGCTGCAACAGGTGAACCCGTATAACGGGTGAGATGATAAATATCCCAAAAAATGAAATAACAGATAACACGGTTCAATATATGTCGGTTAAAATAAAATAAAAAATAGTACGAAAATACAGAAATGCAAATGTAGAACAAAATAAATACAATAAAATAATTGCCGAATTAGAACACCATTGATAACATGAGACGGTGAACTGTACACGACAGCGTTGCAATGGAGGCGATATTAAAGCGACGACGTAGACCTCCTTCCTTGGAGGCCGACAACCACGAAAGCGGGGCATGGCCGCATCGCAAATCTGCGTAATCGCATCGCAGAAGCGACCAGCCCCCATGTCGACCTCCTCGGTCGGGGCCTGCGGAGACAGCCAAGAGTGAATAATGGCCGCCTCCTCTAGTAGGTCCCTGTCGAGCTTGGCGATAGCCCACCGCGGGAAGCGGGAAGGGCGCCGCGCCGCGTGACCCCTACTGGGGTTCTGGGACCGCGAGAGCTCGAATCGGATGTACAAATGATCCGAGAGCGTCTCGACCTCTTCCAGGACACACCAGTTCCTTACTCGTGCGGCGACTGCAGGGGTAGCGAACGAAAGGTCCACTATCGACCCCCCCTGCTGTCGCACGCACGTGTTGGTGGAGCCTCTGTTCAGCAAACAGAGGCCCACTGACGCCGCCCACTCCTCTACGGCTTCGCCCCTGGCGTCCGTAGCAGGGGAACCATACGCAATGGACTTTGCGTTGAAGTCCCCCAGCACGAGGACGTGCCCAGACACTAGTCGCCGCATCGAGGCCTCCAAGTTGTTAAGGAAAACCTCGAAGTCGTTCAAACTCCGGTTGGGGGAGAAATATACACCATAAATTGTGATTCCCCCCCAATCGCGGCAACATATCCAGTAGCCCTTGTCTCTTAGCGACAAGGGCGGGGAATGAGAAGAAGTGAAGCCGACGACTGCCACGGAGCCGTCCCGGTCACCCATCCAGTTTGGACAGGGAGGGACAAAATAGGGCTCCGCGATTACAGCAACACCTATCGACCACTGTGCCATGGTTTGCAGGAAGAGATCCTGCGCCGCAGCACAGTGGTTCAGATTCGTCTGGACCAGGAGGTTGGAGACTTGATCCATTACTGGATCGTCTCTACAACCTCCTCCATGGGCGTCGGCGTCGACGTAATATTGACGTCGGGGGTAGCCTTGGTCGGCAGGCTAGACCCCGGCGTTTGCCGAGAAGCGCGGGGAGGCTTGCAGCCCCCCTGCCCCATCATGTGATTGGCGGGCTTTTTACCCGCCTCACACACCGGGCAGTGGGGGGCGGCAGAGCACTCTGACGCCTTGTGCCCGGGTTGACCGTAGCGGAAGTATAATCCGCTGCAGTCAAAACAGCACTCGCACTTGGTGCGAGTGTGTCCCGCGGCTCTCATCGGCCTCGCGGCCAGAACCGTGATTCTGGCATTCACGAAGCCGACGAGAATGCTTCCGGCGTCGCCCAACGCTTTGGCCGACGCCACGGGACAACTCACCCACACCGCACCGAGGCCTCCCGGACCCGGAAGGACGGTGCCGACTCTGATGGTGTCAGCGGTGCACCCAGTCTTCTCCATGACTGCATCGCGGACATCCTCCGACGTGATGGAGTCGTCCAGGCCCGAGATTCGCAGTTCTGCGCATTTGGTAGGCCTGGCGATCTTCACACCGTCCGTGGTGGCGAAAATTCCACGCAGCTTCTTGGCGAATTTGCCTTCAGCCCCAGGGAACTCGAATACTCGAGCTCCCGTCTGGGCGCGACGCACAGCCTCATCCCCGCCGTCCCGAATTCAGTGGCGAGACCAGGCCGGGCCCCCTTGAAGAGGGCTGCATACGTGAGCCCGCCACTGGCCGCCTCCGGCGACAAGGTAACCACTACAGCCGCGGTTTTGGGCGGCTGCAGCTTCCGCGGCCTCTTTTTAGAGGCCGTTGCCACCGGTGGCGAAGGCTGGGCTTGGGCTGCTTTCTGAGCAGCCCTTCTAGCCCGCCTTCGGGACTTCTTTGAGCCCCTCACCTCCTGCCAACCCTCGTTGGAGGGGGCAGGTGCGGAGGGGCCCGGCAGGGGTGTCGGAGTGGGGAGCGGATCGAACTCCACTCCACTCCTCGGCGCCGTCTTGGCCGGCTTCTGGGCCGGCTTCTGGGCCGGCGCCTGGGCCGGTGCCTTGGCCGCTCTCCTCGGCCCCTGGGGAGGCGGTGATGGAGTCGGGGCCGACGCCGACGCCGCCGCCGCGTATGACACGCGGCCTCCCACAACAGGGAGCGCAGTCGGAGCAGCAGCCTTAGGCCGCTGCGACGACGAGAGTGGGGGGTGCACGACCGGCGCAGGAGGCAGTCTCGCCTCCAGACCGGCCAGACGGCCGTCCAGCATACGCCCAACTGCGTCAAGAATTGACCGCAGTTGGGCGTCAGGCACCCCTGAGGTCGCGGTAGGGACAGGCTGGGGCGTGGACTGTCAGCCTGTCATTGGCCATCTGTAGGCGAGACACGTCGCCTACTAGTCCCTCCACGACCTCCGACACGGCGGAGGAGGAGTCTTTAAGGGCCCTCACAAAAGAGCCCTTAAGGTTTACCGACTTGGTGGCTACCTTGTGGATGATAGCCACCGCCGCTCTCGCCCTCTCCTGCACTGACACGGGAGCCCGGGGGGCATCTCCCTCCACCGGCTCCCGAATCTTGAGCAGGAGATTCGCGATCTCCTCCTCCGCTACGGCTTCGCCGTCCGCTCGGACACGCCTGTAAGACTCCGCCCCAGAGAAGACGGAGCCCGACGGGACGGGGACAGGGGCACGCGACCTCGCGATCGGCGTCCGTGACCGTCCTCGCTGGCTGCCGGCCACCTTAGGTGGCAGCATGTCTTGCGAGGGGTCTACACCCTCCTCTCCGGAGCGTCCACGCTTGCGACTCCCAGTGTCGCGGAATTCAACATCCATAGCGTCCAGTGCGTCAATCAACACACTGGAGCCACCGTCTGATGAAGCCGCGGACCGGGAACGAAGACGCTCCGATGTTCTTCTCTCCCTCCCGGCAGTCAGTCTACTACAGACTACTACTGGGAGCCCCACCGAGATAGGTGTTCTCGACACCACCTCGCCTTCAGTGGACGTCGAATCCACTCCACCACTCTTCTTCTTCTCCTTCCTTCCCACCGTTTCGTTGTCCTTTTGGCTTGCCTGTTTTGTTGTTTGTTTAGTCCTTTTACTTAGTTTGTTTCTGATTCAGTATCCATAATATTCCCACGAGTGGGGGAGAACTAAAGGTCCACCCGGGCAGAGATCCCCCAATACCCGGGTAAGCGTAAATTTATGCCCAATCGAGGGGTCCGCAAGTGCCCCGACTGGGAGTGCGCTTACGACTGAACTACCCATCACCAATGCATCCCCTGGCCACGCACCAGAACACGGGATTCGGGGAATTTTTTAGAGAGGTTTTCTTCCTCGCGGTCCGGGCGGTTAAGCCAAGACCCTCGTCCTCGATCAGAGCCGTGAGACTTGACCACAGCGCTCTTCTCGGGATTACGATATGCCGACGGTGACAGGGAGACTACGTCCCCCTGCCTGCTCGGTGGTAGTGTCAGTACACGCCGAGCCCGTCCTCCTTTCTCCACCGCTATCAGCGGAGAAACTGGCCCCTACAGGGCCCCACCTTCTGGTTTTTTACCGAGGGAGAAGAGCCAGCAGGGTAACCGGCAGACACGCCCACCCTGCTGGACCAGGCCTTGCCCGAGAGCCGATGAACGGCTTCCTCTTCTGCTAGAATATTAGCCGCTGGCGATAATCCTCTCCTCCAAGTGGACAAGGAGGAAACAGTGCCATCGCCAGCATTTCCAGGGTGCACCACGGGGAGGTTTTCTAGCCTAGCACCCCTTCTATAGGTTATTCCTTTTTTTTTTTTTTTTTTTTTACGTGTGGAAATCCCCTCGGACCGTCACCCCGCCGGGGCTCTCGTTCGGCGGGGCGGTGTGTCGGACTCGAACCGACTAAAACCACACGGTGTGCCCTCTTTGCGCTTCCAGTTTAGGAGGGGTCCAGGTAGTTATCGCCTAACTCGGGCACGCCGTCATTGCGGCGGTAAGACCCGTTATGGAGGATTGGCTCGAGAGGCGTCACGGGACCCTCTCATACCGATTGACGCAGGTGATCACTGGGAAGGGATGTTTCGGAGATCACCTGTGTCTGATCCGCAAGGAGCCAACGCCTGAGTGCCACCACTGCGATGGCCAGACCGTGGACACGGCTCTCCACACGCTGGCAGAGTGCCCGGCGTGGGTTGAGCAGAGGCGAGACCTCGTGGCGGCCATCGGAGTGGGAGTTCTCTCGCTCGATAGCCTGATTGCGGCTATCGTGCGGAGCGAGAGTGCGTGGAACTCTGCCGTCTCCTTCTGCGAGCAAGTTATGCTCGCGAAGGAGACGGCGGAGCGGGACCGGGGAGGTTTAGAACTCTCCCGGCCCGCCAGGCCCGGGCACGGGCCAGGCAGCGCAGGCGACTCAGGCGCCGGAGGTCGCAGAACGACCTCCGTCCTCCATAAGCGCAGGCCTGGGGGTGACAGGTGAGGCCATCTGTCACCCTAGCAGAAGCAGGCCGGGGTGGCAGCGAGCGCGTTGCGAAGCGCTCTCGCTTCCAGGGAGCACAGGGAACATGGGGTTCCCACACGGGGCGGGGGTCGTCTACTCGTCTGTAGATGACCCGAGGTATGTCGGGGCACCAGGGCCTTCCTTTCTAGGGTATACCTGGTTCCCCGGCTATTAGTACCCGGCGAAGGCGTGCGGTTTTAGTCGGTTCGAGTCCGACATGCCACCGACAGGTGGTATCCGAGGGGATTTCCGCACGGAAAAAAAAAAAAAAAAAAAAGGTAGTTATCGCCTTCTGGACCCCTCCCAGCGCCGGCCCGCTCCTGTTGCGGGCTCCGTCTCAAAGTTTCCTCTCTTTAGGCGGCGTCCGGCACACGCGGACGCCGCCCCCTCGCGGCTGGCCAACTAATGCGGGTGGAGGGGAGAACCCATCCCCTCCACCCGCGGCCACACTCAGGGCGGCATGAGGCGCAGGTAAGCGCGCCTCCGCCGCCCGGTTCGCCGGCGGCGGATCAGGTCCGAGTGGAGGTCGTCCTCCCGGGCCTTCTCCGCCGCCTCCTTCTGCGAGATTACCTCCTAGCAGAAGGTTGCGACCGCGGTAAAACAACCGTCGCTACCGGCCATGGAGCGAATTACGGCCGGTAGCGAGAGATCTGCTCCGATGACTGCAGTGAGGGCCCGGCGCTGCGTCGCCCATGCGGGGCAAACCGCCAGCGTGTGCTGGGCCGAATCCTCACTGCAGTCGCAGTGGTGGCAGGCGGGACTCGATTCCCTCCTAGCGACCGAGTACAGGTACTTTCCGAAGCAACCGTGTCCGGAAAGCACCTGCGTCAGCCGGAAGGAAAGGGTCCCGTGCTGCCGCCCTGCCCACTCGGCGATGACCGGCTGGAGAGCCTCCACGGCGGCGAAGCCAGCGCGTGGAGTTTCCAGCCGGAACGACCATCTCACCATGGTGGCTCGGCGAGCGGCTTCGCGCCACTCGCGCACGTCTTCGGGCGGAGGGCGAAATCCGCTCTCCGCCCGGAAGTCAGCCACTCGCCGATAAACTTCGGCGAGCACTTCCGCCTCCAAATCCCACGGGGGTGTTCCGGCCAAGGCGCAAGCCGCCTCGGTGGACACCGTGCGGTATCCGCGTATGGCTCTGACCGCCAATATCCTCTGGGGGCGCCAGAGGCGCGCCCTATTCGGGGCGGTCAGAGCCGCCACCCACACCGGTGCACCATAAAGCGCCATGGACCGGACAACCCCCGCGTACAGCCGCCTCGTGGGAACACTGGCCCCGCCCAAATTGGGCAAAAGTCGCCCTAGGGCGGAGGCAGTGTCCACCAGCTTCGGACCAAGCTGTCGGAAGTGCTCGTCGAAGAGCCACCTACCGTCCAGGACCAGACCGAGGTACTTCATCTGGGCCCGGACCGGTACGAGGACCGAGCCGACCTCGATTGAGGCGCCGGCGGGCGGACCACGACGGGGCCCATGAAATAATAGGGCCTCCGTCTTATCCAGGGCCACCCGCAAACCCAACGCCTCAATGCGCCCGACCACCAGGGAAACTCCCGTGGCGGCCAGGCGCGCCGCCTCCTGGAAGTTAGCCCCAGGGCCGTGAGCAAGGTGTCATCCGCGTAGCAGATTACACCCAGCCCGGGGGGGAGACGCCCTCGTAGGGCCCAGTCGTACCCTATGTTCCACAGGAGAGGTCCTAGGATAGACCCCTGCGGAACACCGCACGACATGGCCCTGCGTCTCAAGACGCCATCTCGGTCCTCGTAAATGACGGTTCGCTCCTCAAGATAGTCTGCCACCAGCCGCCTCAGGTACTCCGGCACTCCGTGGTAGCGGAGCGCTTCCCTGATGCAGCTGAATGGCAGACTATTGAAGGCGTTGGCGATGTCTTAGGACACCGCCAACACCACTCCGCCGCAGCTCACGGCCTCCTCGGTCACGGCCCTAAGGCGCATTACGGCATCGATCGTCGAACGCCCCTCTCGGAAACCGAATTGGGCGTCTGACAGATCGGGGCCAACCTCGCAAAGGTGCCGGACGATGCGGGCAGAGAGCACCCTCTCAAAAAGTTTACCCGCCTCGTCCAGCAACACGATAGGCCTATAGGCCGCGACCGAATCGGCAGGCCGTCCCGGCTTCTGCAGCAGGACCAGCTTCCCGCATTTCCAGCGCTCAGGGAAGCGTCCGGACGCCAGGCTAGCGTCGAACACCCCCCTGAGGAGGAGGGCTATAGGTTATTCCTACCTTAAGGCTTAAGCAATCCACCTCATGCGTATGCAACTACGATACATTACACTTTTACATTAACTACCTGTTGCAATTAAGTACGAGAGCCCTGATACCCATACCACAAGTTAAATCTTACTTTGGGTACCAGAGGTCAACAAAACTATTGTACATGTTGAATTGTTATAACTTATGTGTGTTTTTACTGTATGTATCTTTTTGAGACAATAAATTATATTATTATTATTATGTGCAAAAGGTTTGCCAAAGAAGTTATGGGCAGAAGCAGTTCAAACAGCGGCATATGTATTAAACAGGACAAGTAAAAGCAATGAACCCGGGAAAACACCATTCGAGGTATGGACCAACAAGTATTTTGATATAAATTATTTAAAAATATTTGGAACCCCTGTTTTTATGCACATCCCAAAAGAAAAAAGAAGAAAATGGGATGCTAAAGGAGAGAAAAGAATAATGGTGGGTTATGGAGAGGACGTTAAGGGCTATAGAGTACTCTTTGAAAATAAAAACTGTGTGGAAATAAAGAGAGACATAGTCTTCCTGGAACAACCTAAAACTAAGACAGAGCAGTTGGAGGTATTGGAACATGACTCGGATAGACTCAAAGAGACTGATGAGGATCAAGGGTCTAAAGAACAGTTAGTATACTCAAACAAAAGTGTAGAGCAGGTAGAATCCAGTGAGGGTGATCAGCAGTCTACGCAGTTAGAAGAAACTGTGGATATATCTACAGGAAGTGACGGAAGTGAGTATATTCCAAGTTTCAATGATGACAGCTCCGATGATGAAGAAGGTAAAACATCAAAAGGCAAGATGCCAGAAAATGGCAAGAAGCCATAGCGAGAGAGCTGCAAACACTGAATGAAAACAAAACCTGGGACTTCTGTGAAAAACCTCCGAGTGAAAAGATTGTAAGTAGTAAGTGGGTATTCAAAGTTAAAAACACAAAAGGCAGTACTCAATATAAAGCTAAACTTGTGGCTAGGGGCTTTGAACACAGGTCATCATAGGGGAGTGGAGGGAACGACTCGGGCAACCGAGCGCCGGGCACGCCGTCATCGCGGCGGTAAGAACCGTTATGGAGGATTGGCTCGAGAGGCGTCACGGGACCCTCTCATACCGATTGACGCAGGTGATCACTGGGAAGGGATGTTTCGGGGATCACCTGTGTCTGATCCGCAAGGAGCCAACGCCTGAGTGCCACCACTGCGATGGCCAGACCGTGGACACGGCTCTCCACACGCTGGCAGAGTGCCCGGCGTGGGTTGAGCAGAGGCGAGACCTCGTGGCGGCCATCGGAGTGGGAGTTCTCTCGCTCGATAGCCTGATTGCGGCTATCGTGCGGAGCGAGAGTGCGTGGAACTCTGCCGTCTCCTTCTGCGAGCAAGTTATGCTCGCGAAGGAGACGGCGGAGCGGGACCGGGAGAGGTTTAGGACTCTCCCGGCCCGCCAGGCCCGGGAACGGGCCAGTTACCGCAGGCGACTCAGCTGCCGGAGGTCGCAGAACGACCTCCGTCCTCCTTAAGCGCAGGCCTGGGGGTGACAGGTGAGGCCATCTGTCACCCTAGCAGAAGCAGGCCGGGGTGGCGGCGAGCGCGTTGCGAAGCGCGCTCTAGGGAGCACAGGGAACATGGGGTTCCCAAACGGGGGGGGTCGTCTACTCATCTGTAGATGACCCGAGGTATGTCGGGGCACCAGGGACTTCCTTTCTAGGGTGTACCTGGTTCCCCGGCTATTAGTACCCGAGACGGCGTGCGGTTTTAGTCGGTTCGAGTCCGACATGCCACCGTCAATTGGTATCCGAGGGGATTTCCGCACGGAAAAAAAAAAAAAAAAGGGGCTTTGAACAAAATGATCTTTTTTTTTTGTTGGGACTAATCCCATCCACAAGCCCACCGCTGTAACTCCTGTACACCAGGATCCACAGCAGTGACCCACGAACACACTGAGTTATGACACTCGGGAAGTCCCAGGAAGAAATTAAACTGTCTTGGAAACCGCAACGAAATTAATCAGAAGAAAATTGGAGGAGTTGGAAATACAGTAAATCCACTTCCCTCCTTAGCAAAGCGGGAGACAAAATGAAGTAAAATGGGCATACACCCTTTTATTTATTTATTTATTTATTTATTTATATAGGACAACTTACAAAACATACACTAATACATAATTTACAAACATGTTTTACAATTATTTTCTGAGTGTTGTCTTACTTACAAGTTGCCACGGCATGGTAAGGGACAGTTGCATCTAAGATTATACAATGCAATATCTATAATAATATACGAAACATACAGAACATCATCGAAATTAATTAGAAACAGTGATGCATTTAAAGTGGTCTAAGTCTAAATGACGCAATAACTTTGCTCTTAAATTTTGGAAGACTGTTTGAGAAGATGTCTACATCAATTTCACGATTTTTCGTCAGCTTGTTATACTGGCTTTGTAGTCTATTTATAGTAGCGTTCTGACCCAAGTTGGTTTTAGAAGATTTAATAGAAAAAGGAGCGTATTTATTGGCACGGAGAGACCTTGAGGGAGCATTTATATTTATTTTCTCAATAAGAATGGGACAGTCTAAGTCACCGTTAACTAATTTGTAAAGCAAAATCTGATCCAATAACTGCCTACGATCGAACAAACTGTGGAGATTAAAATGTTTTAAACGACTTTCAAACGTCGGCAGCAGTTTTACTTTATTGCACTGGTATGAAAGGTGCCAAAGAAAACGCTTTTGGACACTTTCGAGACGTTTGATATGTACCTCGTAGTGTGGTGACCAAACCTGAGCACAATATTCCAGACCAGATCGAACCAAGGCCGAAAAAAGTCTAATCTTAGTCTGGGGCCTTTTAAAATCTTTAGAGTTCCTTATAACAAAGCCCAACATTTTAAATGCTTTAGTTGTTATTTTGTCAATGTGAGTGTGGAATCTAATTTTGGCATCCAAATCAACTCCCAAGTCCCTGACACTTGTAACCTCCTCCAATGTCCTATTATTAATGGTATATGTCTGCGAGTTCAAGTGAGTACTGCGTGAGAATCGTATGTATTTACATTTGTCTATGTTCAGTGCTAAGCCATTTCTCCCACACCAATCGACTAAGCAGTTCAAGTCTTTTTGTAGAAGGAAAGTGTCATGTTTGCTTTTTATTTGTTTTGCGAGTTTGAGATCGTCAGCGTAAAGGAAACAATCACTGTTCTTGAAAAGTGGTACAATATCGTTTATAAAGATATTAAACAGAATCGGCCCCAGAACCGATCCTTGGGGAACACCTGAATGGGTTAAAAATGATTGAGAGGTGTATCCACCAACAACCACCCTGGAACTTCGATTGTTGAGATACGAGGAAAACCATTTTAGCAAGTTACCTGTTATACCAAAGGTGGAAAGTTTGTAAATAAGGATATTGTGGTCCACTGTATCGAACGCTTTGCTTACATCGGTATAAATAGTGTCAACTGGGATATTAGAATCAACAGAATCAGTCAAAAAGGTCACAAATGAAGTAAGGTTGGTTGTTGCGGATCGAGCTTTATGGAAGCCAAATTGTTGTGGCGATATCAATTGCTTGATGTGCCATGTAATTGTGGGTCTTATTAGTACTTCAAATAACTTACCGAAGACCGGTAATATAGAAATTGGCCTATAGTTTTTTATAGACGCAATATCCCCAGATTTGGATACAGGTACAACCCTAGATTCCTTCCACGCGGTAGGAAAGAAACCGGCTTTTAGTGAACTGTTATATATTATCGAGAGTGGTACGGAGAGCGCGTCACGGCATTCCGTTGCAAATATACATGGGATACCATCGGACCCAGCTCCTTTACTTCGATCTAAATGTTTTAGGCCAGTTAACACATCATTTTGTGAAAAGGACAACCCTGCCAGACAACTTGCAAGTGAAGCGTTCGGGAATGTAGCGTCATGATAGTGTACTGAAGTGGAAGAGGGGACCTTATAGACAGACGCGAAATAGGACGCAAAGAGATTGCAAATGTCAGAACCATCGGAGGCTCGTCTGTCATCCAGATGCATTAATGATGGATACGTACATTTATTTTGACGCTTATTTTTTAGGTGAGTCCAAAACAACTTCGGATTTTTGGACAATGAGTCCTCAATATTACTAACGTACTTCGTGTAACACGATTCGATTAATGAAGAACAACGTTTTTTTAGCAGTAAGAAAGACAGCTCGTCCAAAGGATTTTTATATTTACGATACCTTTTACGTATTTTATATTTCTCATTTAAGAGGTTTATAAGTTCTTTAGTATACCAACAGGGATACTTTTGATATGTGGTCTTACTTAAAGGTACGTGTTTCTCGATTGCCTCTCTGATTATCTTATAAAACATATCCACCATATCATCAACACTCGTCAAGACTGAGAATTCATCGCCCCAAGAAACAGAGTTAAGTTCGCTTATAATTTTGTCAAAATCTGCTTTGTGAAAATTAAACTTGTCACCAGGAATCTTGGGAGAAAGACCCGGCGTACTGCAATATGATAAGACAAATTCCAAAGGCGGGTGGTATGGGTCAATTTTGCTAAGCACATTTGTGCTTTCTTGCATATGCTCAATTTTTTGAGTCGAAAGTACCAGGTCAAGAATTTTTCCTTGGCTATTGAGAATTGTATTTTGTTGCCTTAAATTATTAAGAGCAATAAAGTCGAGTAATATGTTCCCGAGTGGGCCCGTTAAGGAACCACACATGGAACATACCACACTAACAGTGTCCCTATTCTGTATTTAGGGATCTCTTATTTAGGGTATGTAATACCCTAAATAAGAGATCGCGTTAATTCCCGTTAAATAATATTAATTATCATGGAACGCGAAAGTTTAAAAGTTAGCGGAGGCATATTAGTATTGATATTGTGTTATTTCATCATGGTGAAGTGTAAAAACAGCGGCGCCTAGAGCACAAGCTCCTGTGTATTAAAGTGCTATTTTTCTACAAGATTGTTGCCCATATAGCACTTTAACGACAATGAATATACCGCTGTTCGGGTTGAGCTGTAGACGGATCATTTAATTTGTCATTCTATGAATAGAACATGCACCATAATTTTACATTGTAACATTAAGATGTATTGTATTACTTAGGTACTTACTTAATATAAACAAGGGCGTCGCACACAGAATGACGCATCATCGATCTGATTACATTGTATTCATTGGGGTTCCGCTAGTAACTTTTGATTGTGAAATAGTAATTCATTCCTTCCTTCATTTTTCTCTTGTTTAACAAATGTGTTCCACATTTTCCAAAAAGGGGGGGGGGGAGTACTGTGGCGACAGCCCTACGCTATTATTTAATGTCAGCATTTTCTACTAAGCCAGGCGGACGCAAAGACTCGACAGTTAGTCGGTTACAAGCCTCGATACCAATCACACGGCTATTCGCGCACCCGACTCCGCCCGCCTGGTTAAACCTTTCTGTGTGTATTTCATGTATGTGTCGTGTGGTACAATAAACTTTGGTTAACTACCTAAATTGAGTATTTATTACATCTCCACTCAACACCTCAGATAGGTAGTGTATATTTAGTGTGCTCCTTTATCCCAGTACTAAAGGTAACCTCAAATCACCGCCGAGCATTAGATTTGACAATGTTACTGTAAAAAATAAAACCACAGTGTGTTATCTAGGATTAGTTTTAGAAAGAAACTTTTCATTTATCGAACATATTAAAATAGTTAATGAAAAGTCTAAAAAGAGTTTCTGTGCATTGACAAGGATATCAACTGCGACATGGGGTCTATCATTTAATACATTAAAGATCATATACGGAGCTACTTATTTAGGTTCTATGTGCTATGGTGCACCTGTATGGGCCGATAGGGCGACCGTAGGCGCTGTTCGTCGCAAACTGTTACAAGGCCAACGACTTGCACTGATATTCTTGTGTAAGGCATATAGGACGGTTAGCACTGAGGCTTTGCCGGTGTTGGCGGGTGTGCTTCCGATCGATCTCGAGGTGCAGAGACGTGCAGCCATGTACTATTCAAGACAACAAAACATGGAATGCGATTTTTTGGGCGCGCGGGATCGCGGTAAAATTACAAGATTGCTTCAACAGCAGCCCGATGTCTATAATGACCTCATAGACGAATGGCAACAACGCTGGGATGAATCATCCAAGGGGCGCCATCTTTACCAATTCTTTCCATCTGTTCGCGAACGGTTGTCGAGGATATGGCTTGAGGTGGATCACTGTGTCGCTCAATTTCTTACGGGTCATGGTAACTTTAAGAGCAAGCTTTATTCATTTAAATTAGTCGAGTCACCATTGTGTCAATGCTCAACACCTAACTCTCACTATGAACAGTCTGCTCATCATATCCTCTGGGAATGTAGTCTTTGGTATAATGAACGTAATATAATGCTGAATAGCTTGCAGGCGACATCTGGGGCGGTATACTATGGGGATCTTGTGTCAACTAGGGTGAATTTCCGTGCGTTTAGGCGATTCTGCCATACATATTATAGAAATCAAACATAGCTCACGTAGGACCCGTAATATTTGTGGCCGTGGTGCTTCCCTGTTTAAAAGGGTGTATGCCCATTTTACTTCATTTTGTCTCCCGCTTTGCTAAGGAGGGAAGTGGATTTACTGTATTTCCAACTCCTCCAATTTTCTTCTGATTAATTTCGTTGCGGGTTCCAAGACAGTTTAATTTCTTCCTGGGACTTCCCGAGTGTCATAACTCGGTGTGTTCGTGGGTCACTGCTGTGGATCCTGGTGTACAGAAGTTACAGTGGTGGGCGTGTGGGTGGGATTAGTCCCAATTACTCCTGGTGTAATTAACTTATCCGCTCGCTTCACAGCTCGTAAATTACGCGTGACCTCCGATTGTTCGGGCCACTTGAGCGGAACGCGCCTCAATTGCCCATCTGTTTTTTACGTTACCGGCGAGCGGGTCGTATTACAAACAATCGGTCCTTGCGACTAAGTTTGTTTTGAAAGGTTGTCAAGTGTTATATTTTTTATGTTTACTATGAAACTAGCTATACAATGCTATCTTTTATTTATGAGGTTACGACTCTGGTGTCGAGTTATGTTGTGTTGAAATTGAGATAGCGCGTTTTAAAGCTCGTCTTGTGAATAAAAGTAAAGTGTGATACCTTTTGGTATCACACTTGCACAATCTACCATTTTATTAACATAAACATGTAGAAATACAGTCAACCAGACGTAGTAATAAGGCTGACTACGTAGTAATAAGGCTGACTACACACTATAAAGTATCGGGAATTATTTTCCGGATCTTACTTACGTACTAATATATATATATATACGAAAACTAATGTATATATGTATAATAAATAACTAGAAAAATAATGTGACTTTATAATATAAAAAAAAAAAACAAAAAAAATTAACCCAACTCTTTGTGATAATCTCCGTAACACCCCTCTAAGCACAGATTAATTTGGCACGTGCCACAACTCTACATTGTCGAGCGCCGCACCTTCTTACTTGCGCAAAATTTGCACCGCTGCTTTTTTTCTTTTTTCACAGGCAAATGCATCGGCTGTGGCAATGTGGGTTGTACGGGTGCTTGAGGGGTGTTACAGTAAGTCTCCAAGATTTCCTCTAGGAGCCGTACCCTGAAGGATCTATTACCGAGCTTGTCGGATTCTGTGCGGCCGTGGTCATGGATAACCGACGAATTGTGTATCAACACGTTCAAAAGTGGGCGGAATAGTTTTTTATACCAAATTAGATTTCTGCGCCTCTCTATGGGGAAGCTGCTCAGCATCTGATCTTTAAGATCGATGCCCCCCATAGAGAGGTTATAATCAAGGATTACCTTTGGCCTATATTTATAGTAACCGTATTTTTCTATTCCGCCGACTTCTGGACGATGGTATGTCGATATCATCGGTACAATGTTTTTATCCAAATACACGAGCACACACAGATCTTTGGTGGAGCTGAAGGAGACTTCACCCGACTTCATAGTCGTTTTATTTTTGACCTTTAATGCTTCAGGGACGAACTCCCTATTGAGCCTAAGAGTGCCCATCGTATCAGTTTTGTGTTGCGATTTGAGTAACCGTGATAGTAGTGGGGAGTTGTAAAAGTTGTCCATGACAACGGTGTGTCCTCTTCCGAAAAGGGGTCGTAACAATGTATAGACGATTTTTGATGTGGCATTCTCCGGCTCAATCTCCGCCTCATACCCTACAACCGGTACTGCACCTGCTTCTTGCCGAGCATGAACATGCCCCTTGCCAGAATATATATCCATCTTCCAGAGGTAGCCTGTGCGCGATTCGCACAATTCGTAACTTTTTATACCTTCCCGAGCCCGTTTTGTGGCAATTTTTTGCGAAAACGAGAGTCGCCCCTTCCATAGAAGGAGCGACTCGTCGATTGCCACTTTTTGCTCGTGAAGGTACAGTGCGGAAAATTTTTCATTTAAATGTTTAATAATGGGCATTATCTTCTGGAGTTTAGAGGGGTATTCTGGCAAGGAGGAATTGTTGTTAAAATGGAGGCGGAGGCACCTTTTTATTAGAAGGAATCGGTTGTAGGGCTTGATTTTCCTACAATCTCCAATCTGTAGGAAGGCGGACCTGGGATACCAATACTCGCGCTCCACATTGTTGACTATAACAGATTGTAACATCAAGTTGGACAGGAAGCGCCAAAATTCGTCGCTGGTCACATCTTTCCATCTTGATAAACGAGTCCAATTGCATTTTTGTTTTAAAAATAACTGTCGTGCGTATCTATTCGTTTCGTTAACAATGTGGTCTATAATATTGGTATCCCAGATTTGTTGGAATACCTGGAGAGGAGACATACCCGAGTGGTCAAAAGTTGGTCCTGATGGCCCAGAAAACTCTTCTTGGACGCCCTCAAAGTTGTTGTAATCGGCACACCAGTTAAAACTAAGGACGTCCATGTCACCCGCAGCCATATTACGAATGGCTTGGTCCTCCGTGCTGTCCAACTGCAAAAGCTCATTGAGCTCCGTGGGGCACGACTCCTGAGCATCCTCGCCGGTGGTGCAACCAATCAGGCGATCCACAACGTTCTGGAATAGTATATATTTGCTTGATAATAATAATAATAATAATATATTTATTTGCTTCAAACACGTTTAGTTTACAGGAAATGAATCCTAAACAGTTCAATTGGTTAGTTTGTGTGTATCAACATGTTTTGCCATGGACGGCGTACAAATATAAATTGATTGAGATAGTAATTACATTAGTTTCATAAAATATAACACAATAATCATCAATACAATAATATAATTATATGGGCTAGGAATGTCAAAAATGTCAAAAATAAAATAGTGTCAGAATTAAATGTCAAAATGAAAAAATAATAATAAAAAAACTATAATATGTATGTCAAGATAAATAGTTACAGCTAAAGAGAAAACCTTGTAAAAATAATAATATAATTAATTAAGAGTTATCGTTTAAGTAGTCGTGAATATTATAATAGCATTTCTTAACCAACATTTTCTTAACTCTGCTTCTAAACAAATTATGATTCAATGACTTAAAGTCTTTTGGTAATTTATTAAATATTTTGGGTGCCATACAGATTACACTACTAGCCAAATGAGCAGTTTTGGCAGTGTGCATACGTAGTCGTTGATTGTCTCGTCTGTTGCGCTGAACTGTATCAGATAATCTTGGGAAAGATGTAGGATTATTTTTCACAAAGAGACACATTTCTAAAATATATAATGATGGAAGGGTTAAAATGCCATGATTACGGAAGTATGGTTGACAACTATCTGTAATTTTTAGTCCAAACATAGAGCGGATACATCGTTTTTGAAGCTTAAATATTGAAGATTTATTGGTTGAATTGCCCCAAAAAATTATTCCATATCTTAATACCGAGGCCACTAATCCGTGATATGCAGTAAGCAAGGTATCAACATTTACCGTGGGCGCAAGTTTATACAGAGCATAAGAAGATCTGCTTAATCTATCACTGACAGTTTTTATATGTTCCTTCCAATTTATTTTTTTATCTATGATCAAACCAAGAAACCTCGTGTTAAATACTTCTCTTATTGCAACATTATCATAGTTTATATTCATTTCTGACGGGGTATCTATGCGCTTGCTAAAATACATTATATTCGTTTTATTTAAATTAATTTTTAAGTTATTGTTATTTAACCATGTAATCATTGATGTCAAGGTATTATTGATGTCATTTTCATATAAATTAGGATTTTTGCATGTCACTGTTGGATAAAATCACTGTACTATCATCAGCAAATAGAGTCATTGGATGCTCAGTAGAACAAGGTAAATCATTTATGTAAATAATGAATAAGAGAGGTCCGATTACACTTCCTTGGGGTATTCCAAATTTTATTTTACGTTCACAGGATGTATGTAACGCCTCTGTTTTAGTCCTATTGTAAAATCTAGAGATCACAGTTACTTGTCTCCTGTCTGATAAGAAAGAATTCAAAAGATTTAATATGTTTCCCCTTACACCGTAGCACTCTAGTTTATTTTTTAATATTTTATAGTCTACATAATCGAACGCCTGCGTCATGTCGCAGTATACTCGTATAGCACATACAGGTGTCCGTTTGTCCATATTAGTCATTATGTTTAATAAAAAATCATAAATAGCCTTATTAATGCTCATGTTTTTTCTGAAGCCTTTTTGCTGATGGCAGAATAAAGATTTTGTTTCAAAATATTTGTATATTTGATTATAAATATATTTTTCGAAGATTTTAGATATAATTGATATTAACGCAATAGGCCTGTAGTTATTAATTTGGTCCTCACTACCTTTTTTGTGCAGTGGTTTAATAATAGTTATTTTTAGACGTTCAGGGAAAACACCATCATCAATACACAAATTTAAAATGTAACTAAGATGATGACATATCAAAAAACCCACGGATTTAATAATAACTGTCGCTATCTCGTCATGACCTACACTTTTCGTGTTTTTAAGTGATTATTGATATGATTTTTTTAAGTGTACAAAAACATAGTCTTTTCTATTTTCTATGAGAGATGCGACTTTTTTCCGTAATTTTGTACAGGTACAACTTTATCTATAAAGTAATTATTTAAAGTGTTTGCTAACATTAAAGGATCTGTAATAGGATTATTGTCTAGTTTTATCTTCTTTATGTCACATCGAGGTACATTGTATTTATTATTATTAATTATTTGCCATGTAGCTTTGGTTTTGTTGTCGGAAGTTTTTATTTTATAACAGTTTTGAGCTTTTTTTGTTAACGCTATAATTTTTTTAAACAATTTATTATATTTCTGATAATTCACGTAATTATTTGGTGTACGTTTGTATCGGTATGTCCATAAAATATTCCGTTTCTTTTTACTGCATATTTTAATACCATGTGATATCCATTTTGGTGTCTTGTTAACCTTTATGGTAATCAAACGAACGGGAAAGCACAAATCATAAAATAATTTGAATTGATCTATAAATAAATCGTAGGCTTTGTTCGCGTCATCTACCTTATAAATATCCTGAAAAGATAAACTTTGTAAACATTCTATAAATTTTAAAACATTCTCTTTTGAAAAGTCGCGTTGTCTCCTACGCCAATATTTAAGTATACATTGACTTTTGACAGGACATTTTAATAACTGGGCTGTGTGATCAGACAATGCGAACTCTATGATTTCAGCCTTGCATGGCCTTTGAAAATTATGTGCAAGATTGTCAATGCAAGTTTGGCTTGTTATCCGTGTCGGTTGATCTAATGCTAATTTTAGATTAAAGTGTGTCAGGAGGCATTTGAATTCCACTGTCATGTTATTGTTTTTCAAAATATCAATATTAAAATCTCCGGCTATTACAATATTCGCAAGTAAAAAGTAAAAAGAACTATCTTTTTACTTATTACAAACAATAATTGCTCTAATTTTTGAAAAAATACATTGATGTTTCCTGTTTTAGGTGTTCTATAGATACATATAATGGCTATTTTATGTTCCAATAGTTCTACGGCACAGCATTCAAAAGTACCCATCTGTGAATGTTTGGCAACCTCTGTTAGCATTTTACAGGAAAGCCCTGTTTTTAATAGATTACACGCGCCGCCTCTTTTACTATTTGGCCTACTGTAACATGCAGCTAGGTAATAATTTGGTATATCAAGGTGGCCTTCATAGCCCGACATCATGAAATGTTCAGTAATGCATATCACGTCAACAGATTTGTTCGTTTCCAAAAGTTCATTAAGACAAACAGAGAGGGAGTCAGCTTTCGAGAGTAGACCGGCTATATTCTAATGTAATACACACAAATATTTATTAACGAAAAAAGTTATCAGTATATATTGTTTGCTCATTATATTTTTTATTAACATTCTCGCAATCGTTGAATGATTTATCTACACCACAGTCCCTGACATAATATTTTAAATTCGTTAAAATATTTTTCATTCCATTGTTATTGATGTGACCATTAAATATTGAGAACATAGTGAAATCGCAAGACAGGTCTAAGTTTGAATCAAGTAAGGTAGCATATGGATGAGTAAGTATGTCGAGATAAAGAAGATTGTTAAAGGTTTCCACTCTCCAATTATACATTGTATTGTAGTCATTAAGTTTATATGTAGGCAAACACAATATTATATTAGTATGCTGGATGCTCAATAACGTTTCTCGTATTTTTATTATGATATCAAAGTATTTTTTAGTTTTTGGAAAATCTTCGTGACCAATCAAAATAACACAATAATCGTCCATGGTGTAGTTAATAAGTTTAGTATTTAGGTTTTGGATAAGATTTAAGATACTACAATTGGGTGTAAGATAATGGCATAGTTCCATGTTAGGATATATATCTTGGGCAATAGACAGTACCTTATTTCTCTTATTACTACTTAAAATACACATTTTACGCTTATGCTTTGCAGCAGGCTGTTTATTGTCCTTTTCTGTACACTTGACTTTTTTTCTTTGTGAGGTCAGCGCCTGATTTGTGTCTTCTATGCACGACGCCTGACAATTATGTTGTAACATATGTGGTGTTTCGTCTACTTTTTTTTTATTATTTTCGTTTATCTCGTATGTTCCGTCCTGATTTTGTGGTGTGTTTGTTGTATTTTGAATAGCACATTCATATGTTTCTGTGATTTGTTGCTCTTTACTTCTTGAAGGCGTATGATTTATATTTAAAAGTTTTGTTTTCCGTTTCCGTCCGGTAAGCGGAGTCATATTTATAATATCTGTAGAATTTATTTTTTTGTACGCCTCTATTTGAATTCTGCATTGTTGTAGATCCGCTTTCAATTTTAAATTTTCTGTATGTAAGTTTTCTATTTCAGCATTTCTTTCCAGGTTATTCGACATTTCTTCCAATTTTACTTGCAAGTCCAGAACCGATTGGCTAGTGTTAACACTAGCCAATCTAGCCAAGTCACTTAAGTGACGAATCTCGAAGACTTAACATTGTACGAGGGGTGATCAATAAGTAATGATAATCAATATGAAACAGAACTATTAGATTAAAAAAAGTATTTTATTTTTCAACATAGTCTCCTTGCAAGTTAATACATTTAGTGTATCTTTTTTCTAAGCCCATGATTCCCTTAGAAAAAAATTCTTTGTCTTGACCCTCCCAAAATGCCTCTACTGCGGCCATCACTTCACTATTGTCCTCAAATTTGTTGCCCCGGAGGTGTTCTTTGAGCCGAGGAAAGAGGTAGAAGTCACTGGGAGCTAGATCTGGCAAATAGGGAGGGTGTTCGAGCAGTTCGAACCCCGTTTCTTCAATGGCAGCCATCGCAACTGCGGCTTTGTGAGCCGGGGCGTTGTCTTGGTGAAACAGCACTCCAGCGCGCAGTTTACCGCGTCTTTTTGACTTAATAGCTTCTCGCAATCTTCTTATTTGGCCTGCGTAGTAAGAGCCTGTTATAGTGGCCCCCTTTTCCAAATATTCCACCATAATAATTCCTTCTGCATCCCAGAAAACAGACGCCATAACCTTTCCCGCTGAACTTGACACTTTGAATTTCTTCGGCGTTGGTGAGGAAGCTCGTTTCCAAGTCATTGATTGTTGTTTGGTTTCGGGATCAAAGTGGTGGATCCAGGTCTCGTCCATGGTCACAAAACGCGACAAAAAAAATTCTTTATCGGCCTGGAACTTTTGAAGATTCACCCTCGAAATGTCGACTCGTTTCTTTTTTTGCTCGTCGGTTAACATTCTCGGTATCCAACGCGCAGAGACCTTTTTCATATGCATTTTGTTGACAATGATTTTTTGAACGCTGCCATAGGAGATCCCTGTGACCTCAGCTACATGCCTTACGGTCACCCTTCGATCGGCCAACACGATATCTTCCACTTTTTTGACGTTTTCTCCAGTAAGGGACGTGGAAGGGCGTCCCTCGCGATGTTCATCTTCAGTGGAGGTTCTGCCCAGCTTAAATTCCTTTGCCCAGCGTGCGACTGTGGAATATGGAGGAGCAGACTCCCCCAATGTTTCCTCTAAGTCGCTGTGTATGTCTTTGGTAGACATTTTTTTCAGGCAGAGGTACTTGATGACAGCTCTTATTTCATTTTTCTCCATTTTGATGTTTTCTCTTCGACAGTTCGTATTCAAATGAATGTATCTCCCGGTAATGGTGTCCTATTTATACTTTTTTTTGAAGCTGAAGTAGTGGATATATAAGCAAGCAGAAAAAAAAAAATTGGGTTTTTGTGCGTTCTAGAAATACTCGATTATCATTACTTATTGATCACCCCTCGTAGTATCAAAAAGCGATGTATTTTCCGAGGATATGTCGTTTAGTGAACACGTTTTACGTTGTTTACGTATTGTAATATTGTCATCCATTTCAAAGCACCACCTTTGTCATACAATGTTCTTTCTCTGAGTAGTGGGTTCACAAATTGCGTTTGATGTTTTCAACGTTATCTTATTTTTGTTTGTGAATTCCTAGCGCCCTCTATTATTAATTTATGAACGCCAGTTTCTTATGAATTATAGTTGCATAGGTTTTAAGATTAAATAGACAAAAAGACATCGATGAGTGAGGTTTGAACCGTCAGTATTTTCGTCCCAATGATCCGACTCGCGTTCACGTTACACCAAGAGAAACTTACTGACTTTAGTCAAATTAAGTATTGCTTTATAGGGCCTGTGACTTTCAAAAATAATTTATCGGTTATTATGACTCATAACTTAAGAATTTTGTTCACATTCTTGACACTTTGTAGCAGTAAATGAGTTATCCTTTTATACTTAATTTTAAATTTTTACGGCACTTATTACACTTGGAATGTTATTATATTCATTTCCAAAGATATTTAACACTGCTTACGTTTGTTTTTACACTGTATTTTGTACATATTTAGTTTTGTAATGTTCACTTTTTATTTTAAATACTACTGATTGTACAAGTTTGCTCACATTCACACACTTTTAATTAACTATTTAACGACATATTTAGGTACAAGTAACAGCGATAGTTATTTAATTCTATTATTTTTTGAAAATATTACATAGAGCTTTCTTAGTGACGTCTTTACCAGATAGCGCCATCTAGCGGAGCCACTTGAGAAACGGTACAATGATGGTCTTACAGATAAACTAATACATGTATATTATTACCTCCTCCTCATCGATTTCGCTGCCACTGTTGACCTCCAGGTCGCGCTCTATTTGTACGTCTGCAATATTTTTTGTTGTTGATAAAATTTGTATACAAACAGTATGTACCGTAAGTCGGGTCGGGGGCAATTTTAAAGTGTGTAACTCACCAATCTCGATGGACAAATTAGATCTGGCGCTCCTGCCCGAATCGAATGCTTCCGTTCGAGTGCTGGTTGCTAAAACATTTACCCAAAATTTTAGTGATGTCTTGAATTATTTACAAAAATAACAGAAAAACAGTGGACACAACAGGACTATATTCGTGAAAAGAAATATTCATTAAAAATATTGAAGGAAATATTTTCTATTAAAATACTTACTAGGCGTGCAATTGATTAGTTCAATGTCGGCAACGAGGGGTGGGAAAGACACCTCCATGACCTGAACGATCCCCGTGGATGGGCTGAAGCGAATGCATGATCTCCTGACGATAAAAAATTGTGATGCCAATTCATTTTGTAAATTTTAGACATTCATTTTCAGGCTTTTACACACATAGCACACCTAGGCATTATACACCTAGACTTATTTCGCTTGAGGAGTAGTTAAATTGATGTCCTCTTTCACCCTCTTCAAACACCTTTGTGTCAATTCTGATAAAAGTAAGTATTGCATGAGCAAATGTAAAAAACAGTAGCTTTTGTCTTACCGAGGAAAGAATCTTCCTGGTGACATTTTGGAGGCGTCCCTTCTATGATATCATCGTCGCTTTCTTCCGCTGCTGCTGTTGTTAATGGAATAAAAAAGTGCAATGTATAGTATTGCATGAGCAAATGTTAAAAAGTGATTTTAGTTATAGTCTTACCGAGACAAGGTCCTTGCAGGGAAAGTGGAGAAGGCGTGCCCTGGATGACGTCATCGTTGGTCGTCTCCTTCGCTGTAGTTTCATTTTAGGAATAAAAAAGTACAATGATGAGCAATACATGAGCAAATATAATGAACCAATTTTAGCTATGGGAGCCATTCAAATCGACGACAGTTGCCTCGTCAACCATTTCTGAATTTAGAACGGAATTTAAAAAAAAAAATATGTATTAATAGGGATAAGTAGAAATAACAGTTACGTATATGATAAAACAATGCACATACCATGCACAGACTGAACCTTTTCCCATGGCTGAAGGACCCTTGCTGGAGGGATGGAGGGCACACCGGGCAACAGTGGGCAAGTGATCTACTGTCGTTCGTCGGGTACCGTCCTCTTACCCTTCCCCTTTCCTTTCCTGTATTCAAAAATAAATATTAGATTAAATGCAGGTTATGGCTGATTACCATAAACAAGTTTGTCGATTTTGAAAGAAAACATGAGAAAACGCGGCAAGTCGTAGAGAGTAGGTTCGAAGACGTGTCAAGTGCAGGATTGGGGCGCACGTAGTAGTATTTATTTTATTTATTTATTTATTAAACAATCTAATTACAATGTTGGTTAGTAATGCCTTAAAACCTATGTTAGGTTAGTAGTATTGAAATGGTAACCTTATAACCCATGTATTATGCGGTAACTAGATACAGACTAAAAATAATAGATACCTACCTACATATTAAAATGAATTATTGCTTATTTTAGCTCAACTATATGGTGGTAATATTTTCACATGAAGGAGAAGAATATGTGTCAGCTGCGCTTAAAGAGTGACTTCATATTGAGAGAAAAGCTATAAAGTTAAATATGAAACCTGAAGATGATTGGATTACTTATGACAATGTCCGAATAGTAGGTTATTATGGTAAGTTCTTTATTATTTTTCTTCTAAATTATTTTTCCCACAATTTTTTTTTGATACATATTTTTAACCTATTCACGCCACCAGCTCACTTGAAAGCAAGTGAAGTTGTGGCCATTAGCTTGTCTAAAAAGACCCTATTCACTCATAAAGCTGTGAGGCCAGTTTTAATTTTTTTATTAACCGTTGGAACCCCTCATCTCCCCCATCAAAGATAATTTTACCATTATTGTGTAAAATATTTTCAATGTTTTAGCATCACTGAATGAAGCTCTTGTTATTGAAAAAAAATAAACAAAATAGTAGCAGCAGTGAATCTGAAACGGTATTACGAGATAAAGGTAAAAGAAAAATAATTCCAAAGAAGAAATATCGCGATGACTCCATTTCTCCGCCACCTCTGTTAGAAATTAATGGTAGGTGTATGATTTTTAGCGTTTTAAAATTAGATACATTTTAAATCATACTTTTATAAAAGATTTAAATACATAACTCTTATTCTCTGTTTTAGAAAATGTTGTATCTTCGGAAAGTGATACATTCCCCACTGCAAGTGACATACATAATACAAGTTTAACTATCCTCGAAGAAGACGTTAAACAGTCGTCACAAGAACCTGTGATGCCGATCCAGTCCTGTTCGAGTGATGTATCTATTGGAGCTGGGTCAGGCAGTGCTTTCAGCATGGGTAACATAGGTAAGTGTTTAATATGTACTAGCTTCGCATAGATGCGCATATTCGGCTTATTCGAAAACCGACAAGTTGACGGATACGCGTATTCGCTATTCGTGCTTGTGTTATGCGTACGAATAAAGCGAATATACTCTCCACACTTATGCGCGTGAATAACCCGTATAACGAATAGCACATAACGCAGCGGGGTTCAAGCATAACATCCCACTTACTACATACTTGGAGCTACGTACCTAAGTTCAGGTGTATCTACCCAAGATAATTTTATGGAGAACAATTTCAGTATAAGAAAACATTTTGTAACCGCTTTACGTGTCAGGCGGACTACTCACCGGCTTACCCAGCGGAGAAATACACGAGATTACCTCAGGGCGCCTTGTCGAAAACAGAAGGGTGTGCGTGTGGGCAACCTAAGGGACTCCTCAGAGAAAGATAACTTACACCTCAGTCATACATACATGTATATTTCAACTAAATACAGAGTTACAATTAAAAAAAAACATAAAATAGTGGGTATATAAAAAAAAACCCGCAGCGGCGCGCGTCAAGGCCGAGCTGATGCTGCTCGGAGCCTCCTCGTCATCAATCCAGCAGGCCACTTCCACACCAGCCCGAGTCGGCTATTTATATTAGGTATAATTTAATAATATAATTTAATTTAAGGTTCAATATTTATATTAATTACATTAACAAGAATTACGTAACCCTTGAATGAGGCTAACCGCTTGCTTGGTGAGCCGCGTGACTGCTAGTTTACCAGAGGGTACTGAGTAGCTCGATTACGCACAAGAAGGACACGAACAACAGAGCACGCCTTCTGAGAGGTTTATCTTGACCCGAAATCTGGAGCCCTACGAATGGATTAGCACTCATATAATCGTTCAGGTTCCAGAAACAAATGACTACAAGGAAATTAAGATTAACTTACCACTGACGTGGGTACTTAGGACAAAGAATTTACTAAAAATTAATTAACAGACGAATAAAATACTACTTAATATCGGAAGACTTGAATCACCAGAGTGTCCCCTGCGGCTGAAAGCCGGACTTATATATGCTCGGTTTGTGAAATTTCTAGAAAGAATCCCTTCTTTATCATTTTAATTGTCATTCAAATTATCATCGAGGTTAACACGACTCAATTCAACAGTAACCCGCTTCCTACCATAACAGGACACTTTTAACACCAATACAATTTGTCAGGATAGATTATTACTATGACTTACCAAAAAAAAACCACGCCATCTAGTGGTCCGATGGCGGACGAAAAGACATCAATACTATAGTTACAATTTACTTCGGATAAATCAATAAATGCGACGCGGGGCAACAGGTGTCACTGTTTACAACTCCGTACGCAATACAAATACACGGTGATTTTGAAAGCGTTTTGGAAAATAAAATTTTGAATTATTTATCAGTAACAGAAGCTATATACAACGTTAATTTAATAAAATATATATTTTTTTATCATCAAAGTCGATATTCATATCGTTTACAGAGAAAAAGTGAGAACCAGTAGTAGTAGGCTATTCAATCACACGTAGGTAAATACTACGAATAGAAATACTATGCGTTTTAATATCGAGTCACATAAACGTCGCGCGCTCACGCGCAAGGTCAAGGACGTTTAAATTATTATTCGCCGGAGTGTAGTGCGTGCATACCTGGACAATGAGTTTAGTGATCGGTGGATAGGTCGAGGAGGGCCAGTGCCTTGGCCACCTAGAAGCCCGGACTTAACGCCCCTGGATTTTTTCTTATGGTTGGAAATAAAAAGACTTGTTTATACACGGGAATATGAAAGCCGTGAAAATTTACGCATTGCGATAGTGGACGCTTTTGATAAAGTGAAAAGTGATAGAGACACATTAAGAAAATTAAAAAACAATTGCATTAAACGTGGACGTTTGTGTATTGAATGCAGCGGACTCCATTTTGAGCAGTTCCTTCGATACAGAGAAGTGTAAATAGGTATGAAAGTTAATTATTCTGTAGATAGCTCCGATTTTTTAAATACGCCTGAAATATTTATACCTGCAGTCCGTTGATAAATTGATTTGTTGTGAAAAGAACAATCGTGGTTAATAATCGAAAAGAAGTTTAAATAAAATAGGTATTTCCGACGGTCCTAAGCCCGTGTAAAGTATGAAGGGCAAATTGGAGTCTATCTACGTAAGTACTCGCTAGCTCGCGCCTATAGGTATACTTTTATCAGCTGCTGTTAGCGTCGGCGGTGCGCAGCGGCCACCGAAACGCCCACGGACGTGTTTCATTCATATAAGATAATGAATGAATGATCAGTCCATTACTACTTTCCAAGTCGATCGAGTAAAAATGAATATTAAAACAGAAACTTTTTTTTAGACAACATTACAATTGATTTAATCATTTTTATTGGTACTATAGAGGATTCCAAATTAAAATATTTCGTTTCCAAAACGCCTATAAAATCACCGTGTATAATGAAAAAATAACTGTTACACCACCCCCTCCCTCAAAGTATTCCCTGCGTAGTGTGCGCAGGGAATATCATCAACAGAGCCAAAATCCATATAAATGGTTTTACAAACCCCGTGGATTAGGAAAACATTATTTTCTATGACTCGCGACAACAAAGCCTGTAGCTATCGATTTGGTTTCCCCTCGTATCTGTTTTGTAAGACCAGTTTGAATGGTGTCCATTAAAATCGCCTAATATAAGCGACTTTCTGTTTGCCATAGAAAACAAATAGTCCCATGTCTGAGAATTTGTCGACGATTCCGGAGCACAGTAAATGGCAATTAAATGTTCTAATTGATTGCAATTAAATAATTTTATATGAATTAATTCTAAAGCAGAATTAGTTCTATGTATTTCAACCCGTTGTGTTTGAACTGATTTATGCACTATAATTGCCACACCACCATATCCATCCCTATCGAGACGAAAAATATAGTAATTATTGATATTTACATGAGTATCTGGTGTAATCCATGTTTCACTTACCACCGCAATATGGATGTGTTCTTGGATTAATAACTGTTCGAATGTACCATGACCCGTAAGAAATTGAGCGACACAGTGATCCACCTCAAGCCATATCTTCGACAACCGTTCGCGAACAGCTGGAAAGAATTGGTAAAGATGGCGCCCCTTGGATGATTCATCCCAGCGTTGTTGCCATTCGTCTATGAGGTCATTATAGACATCGGGCTGCTGTTGAAGCAATCTTGTAATTTTACCGCGATCCCGCGCGCCCAAAAAATCGCATTCCATGTTTTGTTGTCTTGAATAGTACATGGCTGCACGTCTCTGCACCTCGAGATCGACCGGAAGCACACCCGCCAACACCGGCAAAGCCTCAGTGCTAACCGTCCTATATGCCTTACACAAGAATATCAGTGCAAGTCGTTGGCCTTGTAACAGTTTTGCGACGGACAGCGCCTACGGTCGCCCTATCGGCCCATACAGGTGCACCATAGCACATAGAACCTAAATAAGTAGCTCCGTATATGATCTTTAATGTATTAAATAATAGACCCCATGTCGCAGTTGATATCCTTGTCAATGCACAGAAACTCTTTTTAGACTTTTCATTAACTATTTTAATATGTTCGATAAATGAAAAGTTTCTTTCTAAAACTAATCCTAGATAACACACTGTAGTTTTATTTTTTACAGTAACATTGTCAAATCTAATGCTCGGCCGTGATTTGAGGTTACCTTTTAAAAGTAGCTGGAAGGTTTTGTTGGGTGCAAAAGTTAAGCGATTACGTTCACCCCATTGAGATATCAAGTTCAAACATCTATTGGCTAATCTCTCAAGCCCCGCCCTAGTATCAGATTCCACCAGTAATAAGCCGTCATCAGCATACGCGTTCAGAGTAGATCCGGATGATATTGGTATCGCAAGAAAATCGTCGAAGCCGATATTCCACAAGTATGGACCTAGCACCGATCCCTGAGGACATCCCATTGTAAGCGCCTTCGACACAGAATGATGACCAAGTCTTAGTTTAGTTGTACCTTGTGAAAAGTACGAAGAGATAAGGGAATAAATATTTTTAAAGCACCCCCGTGATTTTAATTTCAGCAACAGCATGGGCCACCATGCGTTGTCGAAGGCACCAGATATATCTAAGAAAATAGCCAGCACGTATTGAAATTTTGACTCTGTGACAAACTTTCTAACCGATATAACAGCGTCAGTTGTCGATTTACCCAACGTAAATCCAAATTGTCTATCATGAAATTTGACTCCACCTGGCAGAAGCCGGGGCACTACAAGACGTTCTAAAAGCTTTCCTAACGATGGTAACAATGTGATTGGTCGGTAGGATTTAGGATCATCCGGTGGCTTGTCGCCACTTTTTGGTATTATACGAATATTACCGCACCGCCATATACGAGGAAATATTCCTTCAGCAATGCAACGTTTAAAGACAGTGCAAATCGTGTCACCCGAAAGTTTACAAGCTTCTTTTATCATTTTGTTAGATATTTTATCATCGTACGAAGCCTTGTTTAGCGGCAAGGATCTAATGATACCGAGAAATTCGTCTGAAGATGGTAAATCAGACATTGGAGATAGTGGTGGTTCGATGGCCCACTGCCTGATCTGTCGGTGATGATCAGCGTCGTTTTCCGGCCGATCGTCAGGTACGAGTGAGTCTAAAAGATATTCTGCTGTTTTTTCTACTCCTGTGGTATATCTGTTATTAATTTTGATGTTCTGTATGTATGCAAGGTCGATTGATCTATTTGCCTTAAATTCGTGATACAAAGGTGACCACGGGCCCTGTCTATCGAGTTTATCAACAAGTTTCTGAATTAAGTTTCCCTTGGATTTTTCCACAGCAGCTCTGTAGTGGGACCTGGCAACTCTAAGAGCAATGAGAGCATTGTTGTACAAATCTCCTGTTACGTAATGTTTTTTAATAGTGTTTAATTTTCTACGAGCTTTCCGGTAGCTTCTACGTAGTTCGGCTAATCTATCATTCCACCAATCACATCTACGAGTGTTAGTGATAGATCCGCGACCAATAGTTACATCAGCGCAGTATGTAAAAGTTTCTGATAGTATTTCTGCGCTTTCCTCAGCTGATAAACTACTGCGACTGAAGTCTTTGGTATGAGTTGCAAAGAGTGAACCAAACAAAGCCCAGTTCTCACTTTTAGTTTTATATCTAAAATTATAGGGAGCCCTTTGTGGATCCTGTGCAACCCTTGGTATGAATTCGTACACGATCAAGCGGTGATCACTACAGGATGCGTCCGGAAGGACACGCCATCCGGATATCGAGACGTCGCCGCGCGTAAGCGTCACGTCAATAGAAGACTCACCCATTGGGTTGCAAAAAGTTGGTGGTGCATCGGGGGTATTGTGAATAATAAGATTCATTTTCGCAATGAAATCTTCAACCGCACAACGTCGAACCGTGTCGGTTGAACGCAACTTGCCATACCATAATGAAGATGACGCATTGACATCAGCGCCAATGATAATTTTATGTCCCACGAGGAACTGCAAGACGTAACGTAAGTGATGTAAGTGAAGATCAATAGGATGTGAATATTGAAAATAGCAGCTCACGACGTAAACCTTACAGGTAGAGGATGAGATCTCAGCAACGGCGCAGTGTGACGTCATAAGATTACGCAAAGATGTTACCGTAAAACTGGACAAGCTCGCGTTTCGTGTGCGGCGGCGCAATTAGCACAAGTAGGGGTTTTAATGGTGCAAAACTTTTGTACATGACCGAATTGCTGACAATTTAAGCAACGAACTACTTCTATATCGTCTATGAATCTACATGTGGCCCAGTCTATATAAAGTTTATCTTTTGTGTTGGCTAGATGTTTTCGAACTGCTGCCTCTAATTCTAAGCCTATCCATTGACGCCCATTTTCTAGTTTACGATGCCTAACAATTTTGGTTGACTTAATAAAATCGTTCTCACTTAATTTTAATTCGTCCTTGATATTCTGACGGTATAAGGCTGTTAGGAAGGCACGATCTTCCATAGAACCGGGTACGTCTTTTACAATTATACGGGGCCTACGGCCTTTCGGTTTTTCTAAGCGCAACCCGACTGATTTAATGGCGTCCACAGATTCCAGTTTCTTAAGCTGCCGTTCGTTAGCTACACGTAACACGACGCCTGCCTTAGAGGTTTTTTTAACGCCTATAATTTGAAATCCCTCATCGCTCGGTTTAATAGCCTTCATGAGAGCTTGTTTTGTTGCTGACGAGGTCGCATAGTCCGCTAAGCGTTCCGTAGTGGGATAGGCAATAACACAAGGCCTAGGAACGCGCGCTTCAGTAGGTACCGGGCACGGAGCAGATTTAGGTGGTAATCGAAGCTTAAGTTTGTCCGCGTACGTTAAACTCGTTTGTTGAGTTGCGATACCCTCCATTTGTCGCTCAAAATTCGCTAACTTCGTTTCGTTGCTAGAGGATTTTATTGCTAACAAAGATACGATACCGGTAATTCGTTGAGTAATATCCATAATCGCCGTTTTATTACCTACATTCATCCGAGATCCCTGATCATTAACTAATTCATAAATTTTTGCCAAATAATCTGTGGCCTGTGATACTAAGTCACAGTAGTTGTACTCCCCACAGTTATCACGACCGGTAGGAGACGAAACATGGCTAAACTTTCCTTTTCCGTACATCGATTTTTGGGTTGAATTTTTTTTTTTTTTTCCGGATATGTTAGACTATTATAAGCACACACGTAAAAGTTTCAACACGCGGAGACGCGTAATTTTTGAACAAAAAAATATTGAAAATCAATTATTTTTGCAATTCTTCTGTCAATATTACACTATTAATTACAAGCTTTACCAAAGATTATATGAAATTCTCATCACGAAACGTTTCGTTTCATCTATGGTTAAGTTGTCATACGTTCCGAAACATTTTATTTTACATAAATTTACGTTAATAATTATATTTTGTACTCATTTAAATAATTTTCATGCACACATATATTTAAGAGTTTATATATATTAAATTACAGCATTATTTTCATTACAAGCTATTAAAATGGGTAGTGTTTACCGTCTTTAGCCGACTTGTGGAACGAAACGTAAAACTCCGTCCTGCAACGAGTTGTCATACGTTCAGGAACATTTTATTTTATATAAATTTACGTAAATAATTATATTTTGTACTCATTTAAATAGTTTTCATGCACACATATTTATATATGAAATTACTGCATTATTTTCATTACAAGCTATTAAAAATAAAATGTGTAGTGTTTACCGTCCTTAGCAGACTAATGGAACGAAACTTAAAAATCCTTTCTGAAACGTCTCCGGCGCTGCGGGAAATGCAGCCTCTACGCCCTTGCGTAACAAATCGCAGGCATCGGACGAGCCGGAGCGGCTGAGGCTGGTCGCCGAAGGCGACCAGCAAGCCGAAGTTGCGGAGGCGAGGACTAAACGTTTCTTGATGTGAATTCTATTATTTAATCTTTGGTAAAGATTGTCATAAAAACTACAATTTTGACAGAAGAATTGCAAAAATAATTGATTTTCAATATTTTTTTGTTCAAAAAATATGCGTCTCCGCGTGTTGGAAGTTTTACGTGAGTGCTTATAATAGTGTAACATTTGAGGAAAAAAAATTTCAAGCCCAAACTCGATGTACGGAAAAGGAAAGTTGAGCCCGAAACATTACCACTTAAGTCCGAATTAATAACGCGCCTACGGCTACTGTCTTTCGGCGAGAAATCCGTAGGTGACATTTCGATAAATGTCCTTTTCCCGGTTGGTGTTAGAAATTCACTTGTACCGCCGGGGTCCGGCAACTCGCTAACGACCGACATAGCCAAACAAAGACACACCAAACAACAATTTCAAAAGGAACAGGTTTAAAAATAAATAACACGCAGAGAAAAATCAATATAAACAAAGGATACCTCCTACCCACTTTTAGAAAGAAAATAAATTTACTCACCAATAGTCGTAATAAAATAATTCAGCACTATATTACTGTTTAAAAACAATAAAAACTTACTGACTTTCTTTAAAACACTATACACAACCTTTAGCCGCCCGCAAGCCGGAAACTAGTCGCAGAAAAAACAGAAAACAATATTTAAACTGTTAGCACATGAAGTCACACGAATGATAGATTAGTCGAACTACGTAGAACGTAGGAACCGGAAAGCTCGTAGGAAATTAAACAATTTTAAAAAGCATAACGTAAAAGGATGTAGGGGCAGTTTCCCTAACATTACTGATAGATTGCTGGTTTGATAAATGAGTAGACAACTTTACCGAATGATGATTTTATTGCTACTAAATTATGTACAAAAATTATGTATGTAAAGTAAGTGCCTATGTAATACGAGTGCAATACAAATGAGTGAACGCAAGCTTATTTCATTAACTACTACAAATGTGCGGGTTTGCTCGTATATGCTCCCACACAGGAGAAAATAACTATGTAAAATGATAGCTTATGAAATAAATTAGAACAATGTTAGCAGTTCAATATCTGTAGTAAATAACTTCTAAATTAAAAATATTAAAGTAAATATATAAAAGGATGGAACATTATTACATTAACATTTAATGTCCCTAGTATAACAGTATAACAATCAATAAAGTGAAAAAGTATTTCACTTTATTGATTGTTCACCTTAGTTTATCGCACGCACTAAGGAATAAGAATGGGCGACGAGGCTTTATTTAGTACACGTGCCCTAGAATTAGCCAGATTCGATCTAACACACGGAACACTGTCGTTTATTTCACTAACACAATGGAAAAACACTCTGTCACTACTTCTCTGCTGATCCGCCGATGTCGGCGCGCTCGCGGGCGGTACGCGCCACGCGCGCAGTCGTCGCCACGCGAACATCAAACCGGCTATCCCTGCGATTCCGACGATACAGTAGATCGCTGTGTAGTGGTGTATGTCATGATACGAGACTTTAATTTTCTCGCCGATGTTAGACAGTTCTTTATCATAACTTTCCACTTCCGATTCGTTCAGTGGAACTAAGTGTGGGATAGGGATGTTGATAATCTGATTTATTGGTGGTATTACTGGAGCGTATACCTCAGGTTTTACGTTCAACTCACTAGATTGCATTTTGTGCGCAATCACAGTAAAATATTGTGTTTTGATAATAGATGTTTGATTCTGCCAGTATGACGAAATATGCCGTTGGTTGTCACGCAGTAACCTGATATCCTTTTGATATTGTTCGGCGAATCGGCTATCTAATACGCCGAACAGACTGTTAGCGAGATATCCTACGCCGTCTACAAGACCGCGTCGCTGCCTGGCCAGAGAGTCCAGTCGCGCGCTAGAATGCTGACCGAGCAACATCTGATTGTAATATTCAAGTTCAACAACACCTTGATTCAATTGTAGTAATATAATATCGCAGTTCATTGTATGATTTATTGTATTACACATTTGTTCGAGAGACGTATAGTATTTATTGAGAGCTTTTATTCCCTCCCAGTAAGGTTGCATGTCGTAGTAAATAATTAATTTCCAATCGTCCCTTATTATCTGCATATCGGATAATTTATCGAACTAAAGGTTTTGCTTTTGACCAAATTTCGTAAAATAAAAACTGCTTTGTACAGTTGATATGATAGTCATAAAAAATATTAAGGATGTAAGCAGTGATACGATATTATAACTTCTTACATTTCTCTTGTGAGTGGGGGAGGAGTAGTGTCTGATACAACTTTTTTATCGTTTTGAAATATCTCCGATTTGGAAGGGTTAATTGGCAAAATTGATAATTTTGTGATGGGTCTTTTGAGTACTCCGTTTTTCCTTTTTTAGACTAACAACCCGGACATATCCGTCTGTGCTCGGATGTAGCTCTATCACTCTACCCATTGACCATTTTCCCGTTGGTAGGTTGTCGTCGTGCAGAAGGACTACGTCATTTAGTTTGATATTTTCATGAGGCTTTCGCCATTTGCTACGTGTTGTTAATTGTGTTAGATACTCAGAACGCCATCGTTTCCAAATGTCACTGAAAATTCTCTGAGTCAGCTGCCATCTGGTTCTCAAGTCTCTTTCTGTTTCAACCAATGTAAGTGCTGATCCACCAGTCAAGAAGTGTGACGGTGTCAGATATGCCAAATCTTGTGGATCTTCAGTTAGTGGGCACAGAGGTCTAGAATTCAGGCACGCTTCGATTTGGGCTAATACCGTTGACAACTCTTCGTACGTTAACTTTTGTTCACCAATCACTCTTTTAAAATGATATTTAAAGCTTTTAACGGCCGATTCCCACAGGCCACCTGCTGAGGGCCAGATTGGCGCGTTAAAATGCCAACTGATTTCCATTTCTGTGACTTCAGCAAAAAAATCCTTGTTGAATATTTGCTGTAGGTCATGATATTCTGCTTGCAATAATTTGTTTGCACCGACAAAATTCCTACCGTTGTCACTGTATATGTGAGTAGGCGTTCCTCTGCGAGCAGCCATTCGTCTTAAAGCTGCAATGAATGTCGAGGTACTCAGGTCTGAGGCTAGCTCTAAGTGTACCGCTTTAGTACTCAGGCAAATGAAGACGGCCACGTAACCTTTGGTTGTCTTAATCCCAAGGCCCTTGTTGGCTTTAAGCAGGATATGTCTACCCCAGTGTGGGCAAACGGACGTGATGGATTACACCTTGCCTCGGGTAAGTCTCCCATGATCTGTTGCTGTTTAATGGGACTTATCTTTTTGCATTTTAAGCATAAACGTATCCGTTTTTTAGTGGTGTCGTTACCGCTCACAATCCAATATTTTTGTCTTATGAACGACAACGTTAATCGAGCACCGCCATGAAAGGTTAGTCGGTGAGCCTCTTCTATGATCAACTCTGTTAGTCGTCCTTTTGTGCGGTATAATTATGGGATGCTGCATATCAGCATGGATGTAAGCGTGTGGTAATCTCCCTCCCACACGTAAAAGACCCCTACTGTCTAAATAGGAATTGAGATTTAAAAGTTTACTTTTACTGCTTATCTTACCTTTTTCCTTGAGACTTCTTATCTCTTCTGTAAACTCTTCTTATTGCACATGCTTAATAATCGATAATTTGGCTTTTCTGATTTCTTCTAAGGTAAGATATTCCTCTCGCAATTTGCTTTGTTTATATGTTATAAAACAGTACATCCATGCTAGTATGTGCACAATTTTATTTAACGAGCTATAGTGTATCAATAAGTTTGTAATGATATTGTTACTGGTATCTTGCATCAAAACATTGTTTATATGTTTCCGTTTCTTTAATTCTTCTGTGGTTGTGTAAATGGGCTGTTGCGCCTCATTATTGCTATTGAATGTGAACAACCACGAAGGTCCTTGCCACCACAAGGGATGCTGATTTAATTGAGATATATGTAAACCTCTACTTGCACAGTCAGCGGGGTTTTCGCTAGACTTCACATGTCGCCAGCAGGCAGACGGTATTATCTCTGTGATTGCTCTTGTTCTGTTAGCGACAAATGTTTGCCACCGGCCTGGTTCTCCCTGGAGCCATCCTAGAACGGCTGTAGAGTCGGTCCAGCCGTAAACGTCAATTCTATAGTCTTGTAAACATGACTTAACTTTAGCCATGAGATTCGCTAGTAAAAGAGCTCCACAAAGCTCTAATCGTGGTAATGTTATTTTCTTACTAGACGGCACTATTCTTGATTTTCCTGCGACAAGAGTAATGTTTGACTGGTCGTTGTAAACTTTACAATAGATAACACAGGCATATGCCTTTGTAGACGAGTCACAAAAGCCATGTAGCTCTATTTTGTAGGTTGGTTTGGTTCCTAGCCATCTCACCGGTGTGGGCGGCGGCTCTGACCGCCCAGAATAGGGTACGCCTCTGGCGCCCTCAGAGGGTAATGGCGGTCAGAGCCATACGCGGTTACCGCACCGTTTCGACGGAGGTGGCATGCGCGTTGACCGGAACTCCCCCGTGGGATTTGGAGGCGGAAGTGCTCGCCGAAGTTTATCGGGGAGTGGCTGACTCCCGGGCGGAGAGCGGATTTCGCCCTCCGCCCGAGGATGTGCGCGAGTGGCGCGAAGCCGCTCGCCGAGCCACGATGGCTCGTTGGTCGTTCCGGCTGGAGACTCCACGCGCTGGCTTCGCCGCCGTGGAGGCTCTCCAGCCGGTCATCGCCGAGTGGGCAGGGCGGCAGCACGGGACCCTTTCCTTCCGGCTGACGCAGGTGCTTTCCGGGCACGGTTGCTTCGGAAAGTACCTGCACTCGGTCGCTAGGAGGGAACTGAGTCCCGCCTGCCACCACTGCGACTGCAGTGAGGACTCGGCCCAGCACACGCTGGCGGTCTGCCCCGCATGGGCGGCGCAGCGCCGGGCCCTCGCTGCAGTCATCGGAGTGGATCTCTCGCTACCGGCCGTAGTACGCTCCATGGCCGGTAGCGACAGTTGTTTTACCGCGGTCGCAACCTTCTGCGAGGTAGTAATCTCGCGGAAGGAGGCGGCGGAGAGGGCCCGGGAGGACGACCTCCACTCGGACCCGATCCGACGCCGGCGAGGCCCGCCTATCACAGCCTCATGCCGCCCTGAGTGTGGCCGCGGGTGGACGGGGTGGGTTTCTCCTCCACCCGCATTAGTTTGGCCAGCCGCGAGGGGGCGGCGTCCGCGTGTGCCGGACGTCGCCTAAAGAGAGGAAAACAAAAATATTGAGACGGAGCCCGCATCAGGAGCGGGCTGGCGCTAGGAGGGGTCCGGATGTCTTAACAACAGCTGTTCCCGGATCCCTCCTGTTACAGGCGCAGAGTGGCACACCGTGTGGTTTTAGTCGGTCCGAGTCCGACACACCACCCCGCCGCAAACCCCGGAGGGGTGACGGTCCGAGGGGATTTCCACACGTTAAAAAAAAAAAAAAAAAAGGTTTTTTTTTTTTTTTGGGACTAATCCCACCCACACGCCCACCACTGTAACTCCTGTACACCAGGATCCACAGCAGTGACCCACGAACACACCGAGTTATGACACTCGGGAAGTCCCAGGAAGAAATTAAACTGTCTTGGAACCCGCAACGAAATTAATCAGAAGAAAATTGGAGGAGTTGTAAATACAGTAAATCCACTTCCCTCCTTAGCAAAGCGGGAGACAAAATGAAGTAAAATGGGCATACACCCTTTTAAACAGGGAAGCACCACGGCCACAAATATTACGGGTCCTACGTGAGCTATGTTTGATTTCTATAATATGTATGGCAGAATCGCCTAAACGCACGGAAATTCACCCTAGTTGACACAAGATCCCCATAGTATACCGCCCCAGATGTCACCTGCAAGCTATTCAGCATTATATTACGTTCATTATACCAAAGACTACATTCCCAGAGGATACGATGAGCAGACTGTTCATAGTGAGAGTTAGGTGTTGAGCATTGACACAATGGTGACTCGACTAATTTAAATGAATAAAGCTTGCTCTTAAAGTTACCATGACCCGTAAGAAATTGAGCGACACAGTGATCCACCTCAAGCCATATCCTCGACAACCGTTCGCGAACAGATGGAAAGAATTGGTAAAGATGGCGCCCCTTGGATGATTCATCCCAGCGTTGTTGCCATTCGTCTATGAGGTCATTATAGACATCGGGCTGCTGTTGAAGCAATCTTGTAATTTTACCGCGATCCCGCGCGCCCAAAAAATCGCATTCCATGTTTTGTTGTCTTGAATAATACATGACTGCACGTCTCTGCACCTCGAGATCGACCGGAAGCACACCCGCCAACACCGGCAAAGCCTCAGTGCTAACCGTCCTATATGCCTTACACAAGAATATCAGTGCAAGTCGTTGGCCTTGTAACAGTTTGCGACGGACAGCGCCTACGGTCGCCCTATCGGCCCATACAGGTGCACCATAGCACATAGAACCTAAATAAGTAGCTCCGTATATGATCTTTAATGTATTAAATGATATATAAAAAAAAAGGTTCCTAGCCATCTCGATTTTTCCAGCCATTCTATCTCTGATTTTATTTTGATCCATTCATGGTATATTTCTGCCAGTATTTGATCATCCCATTGTATATTCGATACCCAAATTCTTTGAAATAGAATTTTAAGTTTAGTGGTAACAGGTGTAAGCCATCCTAAGGGGTCAAAGAACTGAGATATCTCAGATAACACGGACCGTTTTGTAACTTTGCTGACTATCGGTTTTATTTTGAAATTAATGTGAAATTATCTTGTGACGGATTCCAGCGAAGTCCTAAAGTTTTTGTGGACTCCGGTTGTTTAAAAGTTATTGATTCCTGTTGTAATGTCTCATCATGTAACAACTGAGCCTCGTTTGAAGCCCACTTCCGTAAGTTGAAACCACCACTCTTTAATAATGTAATTAAATCCTGTTGTAATTGATAAGCTGTGGATATGTTGTGGGCCCCATGGACCAAGTCATCCATATAAAATGACTCTTCTAGGACCTTTGCTGCTTCTGGATACTTGCTCCTTTCATTGCTAGCCAACTGTCTCAAAGTCATCATAGCGAGAAATGGAGCTGCTTTCGTGCCATATGTGACAGTTTTTAATTGATAGTCCTGTAGTATATCTGTGGGGCTCTCCCTCCACACGATCTTTTGTAAGGCCTGATCATCTGGATGTACTAAAATTCCGCGATTTAGTATTTAATTGCGAAACTACTTTATTACTTGAATATGTTTGTCTGAAGTTACGAACCTTCTGATTGTTATTGGAATGATTTTCATGTAATAATTTTGAGTTAGAATTTACAGATTTCGTTTCCTGTTTACGCTTTGAGGACTCCATGTTCGTGAATTTGTTTTCCAAAAAGTCTAAAAGGTCCTGTAAAATCGGTAATTCACGTGGTTGTTTCAGAGAGCCTAAATAATCATCGTGGGTCTCAGGGTCCAATTTGTTTGTTAATAGGAACACAAGAAAGGGATCCCACGTGCTCACATCTACTCCTAGATTTTTGATCGCGTTGAGACACTCGTATGTTGTGTCGTGAAGGCGCTTGATATGGCTAAGGGATGCTTGTTGCATGACTGGAAGGTTCCACAGAATACTTAGGTGCGACATAAAGATACGCTTTTTGTTATTATATCTATGGTTCAGAATTTCCCAACAAGTAGTGTAATTTTCTGAACTAATCTGTAAATGTTGTATCAACGCTTCTGCCTCCCCCTTAACTTTACTTTTAAGAAATTGCATTCGCTGCGCATTCGACAGCGACGGGTTGTTATGTATTGTCTCCGTGAATAAATCTTTAAAGGAAACCCAATGATTATAATTGCCTTGAAATGTAGGAACATCCATCTTAGGGGTTGACTTATCCCTATGTGCTACTGACCACAACTTGCTATTAAGTTTCTTTTTCATGCAATTAAAAGCTGTTTCATAGGCAGAATAAGCGTCTTCGTATGACTGGTCTTTACCATCGACCTCCCCATCTAACTCCCAGTGAAGGGAGTCAATAGCAGACCATCTCGCCTCTGAAGATTTTAATGAATCCTGAAACTCCCACCTTTCTCTTATGCTATCTATGTTTATGTTTCTGATTGCGCGTGAAAAAGCCTTAAAGTTACTGGTTTGCCTCTTCATCCAGTCATCCAGTTTGCTATTTGTACCTTGAGACCGAAACATTGGAGCCCCGGGTAAGGATTTAATTTCGGTATCGGCCGTATCCTTGGTATGCTGTTCCACGCTCACCCCGACCGATGTGCCAGCCAAAGGGGCCCTAAGGCGCATCACGGCATCGATCGTCGAACGCCCCTCCCGGAAACCGAATTGGGCGTCCGACAGATCGGGGCCAACCTCGCAGAAGTGCCGGACGATGCGGTCAGAGAGCACCCTCTCAAAAAGTTTACCCGCCTCGTCCAGCAACACGATAGGCCTATAGGCCGCGACCGAATCGGCAGGCCGTCCCGGCTTTCTCAGCAGGACCAGCTTCCCGCACTTCCAACGCTCAGGGAAGCGTCCGGACGCCAGGCCAGCGTCCAACACCTCCCTGAGGTGGTCCGACATGTAGTCGAGGGCTCGGGCCATCACTCGGGCTGGAACCCCGTCCGGCCCGGGGGCAGTGTTCTTGGATCTAATCCGTAGAACAGCCGCCCCCAACTCCGATTCCCTGACGGGCGGAACATCAGCCTCGCTGCCCCCTTCGTCTCCGCCCGCTGCACCAATACCAATACCATTTTTTTTTTTTAACGTGTGGAAATCCCCTCGGACCGTCACCCCGCCGGGGCTCTCGTTCGGCGGGGCGGTGTGTCGGACTCGAACCGACTAAAACCACACGGTGTGCCCTCTTTGCGCTTCCAGTTTAGGAGGGGTCTAAGTAGTTATCACCTTCTGGACCCCTCCCAGCGCCGGCCCGCTCCTGGTGCGGGCTCCGTCTCCAGGACCTCTCTTTTTAGGTGACGTCCGGCACACGCGGACGCCGCTCCCTCGCGGCTGGCCAAACTAATGCGGGTGGAGGGGAGAACCCATCCCGTCCACCCGCGGCCACACTCAGGGCGGCATGAGGCGCAGGTGGGCGCGCCTCCGCCGCCCGGTTCGCCGGCAGCGGATCGGGTCCGAGTGGAGGTCGTCCTCCCGGGCCTTCTCCGCCGCCTCTTTCTGTGAGATTACCTCCTCGCAGAAGGTTGCGACCGCGGTAAAACAACTGTCGCTACCGGCCATGGAGCGAATTACGGCCGGTAGCGAGAGATCTGCTCCGATGATTGCAATGAGGGCCCGGCGCTGCGTCGCCCATGCGGGGCAGACCGCCAGCGTGTGCTGGGCCGAGTCCTCACTGCAGTCGCAGTGGTGGCAGGCGTAACTCGATTCCCTCCTAGCGACCGAGTACAGGTACTTTCCGAAGCAACCGTGCCCGGAAAGCACCTGCGTCAGCCGGAAGGTAAGGGTCCAGTGCTGCCGCCCTGCCCACTCAGCGATGACAGGCTGGAGAGCCTCCACGGCGGCGAAGTCAGAGCGTGGAGTCTCCAGCCGGAACGGCCATCTCACCATGGTGGCTCGGCGGGCGGCTTCGCGCCACTCGCGAACGTCTTCGGGCGGAGGGCGAGATCTGCTCTCCGCCCGGAAGTCAGCCACTCGCCGATACACTTCGGCCTCCAAATCCACCGGTAGTGTTCCGGGCCAAGGCGCAAGCCGTCTCGGTTGACACCGTGCGGTATCCGCGTATGGCTCTGACCGCCAATATCTTCTGAGGGCGCCAGAGGCGCGCCCTATTCGAGGCGGTCAGAGCCGCCACCCACACCGGTGCACCATACAGCGCCATGGACCGGACAACCCCCGCGTACAGCCGCCTCGTGGGAACACTGGCCCCGCCCAAATTGGGCCAAAGTCGCCCTAGGGCGGAGGCAGTGTCCACCAGCTTCGGACCAAGCTGTCGGAAGTGCTCGTCGAAGAGCCACCTACCGTCTAGGACCAGACCCAGGTGCCTCATCTGGGCCCGGACCGGTACGAGGACCGAGCCGACCTCGATTGAGGCGCCGGCGGGCGGACCACGACGGGGCCCATGAAATAATAGGGCCTCCGTCTTATCCAGGGCCACCCGTAATCCCTACGCCTCAATGCGCCCGACCACCTGGGAAACTCCCGTGGCGGCCAGGCGCGCCGCCTCCTGGAAGTTAGCCCCCCGGGCCGTGAGTAAGGTGTCGTCCGCGTAGCAGATTACACCCAGCCCGGGGGGGAGACGCCCTCGTAGGGCCCAGTCGTACCCGATGTTCCACAGGAGAGGTCCTAGGACAGACCCCTGCGGAACACCACACGACATGGCCCTGCGTCTCAAGACGCCATCTCGGTCCTCGTACATGACGGTTCGCTCCTCAAGATAGTCTGCCACCAGCCGCCTCAGGTACTCCGGCACTCCGTGGTAGCGGAGCGCTTCCCTGATGCAGCTGAATGGCAGACTATTGAAGGCGTTGGCGATGTCCAAGGACACCGCCAACACCACTCCGCCGCAGCTCACGGCCTCCTCGGTCACGGCCCTAAGGCGCATCACGGCATCGATCGTCGAACGCCCCTCTCGGAAACCGAATTGGGCGTCCGACAGATCGGGGCCAACCTCGCAAAGGTGCCGGACGATTCGGGCAGAGAGCACCCTCTCAAAAAGTTTGCCCGCCTCGTCCAACAACACGATAGGCCTATAGGCCGCGACCGATTCGGCAGGCCGTCCCGGCTTCTGCAGCAGGACCAGCTTCCCGCATTTCCAGCGCTCAGGGAAGCGTCCGGACGCCAGGCTAGCGTCCAACACCACCCTGAGGTGGTCCGACATGTAGTCGAGGGCTCGGGCCATCACTCGGGCTGGAACCCCGTCCGGCCCGGGGGCAGTGTTCTTGGATCTAATCCGTAGAACAGCCGCCCCCAACTCCGATTCCCTGACGGGCGGAACATCAGCCTCGCTGCCCCCTTCGTCTCCGCCCGCCGACTACGGGTGAGGGACCTCCGGCCACGTACACAGGTCGCACGGAGGTCCGCCAACTCCTGGGAACACCAGTAGACCTCCTTCCTTGGAGGCCGACAACCATGAACGCGGGGCATGGCCGCATCGCAAATCTGCGTAATCGCATTGCAGAAGCAACCAGCCCCCATGTCGACCTCCTCGGTCGGGGCCTGCGGAGACAGCCAAGAGTAAATAATGGCCGCCTCCTCTAGTAGGCCCCTGTCGAGCTTGGCGACAGCCCACCGCGGGAAGCGGGAAGGGCGCCGCGCCGCGTGACCCCTACTGGGGTCCTGGGACCGGGAGAGCTCGAATCGGATGTATAAATGATTCGAGAGCGTCTCGACCTCTTCCAGGACACACCAGTTCCTTACTCGTGCGGCGACTGCAGGGGTAGCGAACGAAAGGTCCACTATCGACCCCCCTGCTGTCGCACGCACGTGTTGGTGGAGCCCCTGTTCAGCAAACAGAGGCCCACCGACGCCGCCCACTCCTCGACGGCTTCGCCCCTGGCGTCCGTAGCAGGGGAACCCCACGCAATGGACTTTGCGTTGAAGTCCCCCAGCACGAGGACGTGCCCAGACACTAGTCGCCGCATCGAGGCCTCCAAGTTGTTAAGGAAGACCTCGAAGTCGTTCAAACTCCGGTTGGGGGAGAAATATACACCATAAATGGTGATTCCCCCCCAATCGGCGGCAACATATCCAGTACCCTTGTCTCTTAGCGACAAGGGCGGGGAATGAGCCGCCGTGGAGCCGATGACTGCCACGGAGCCGTCCCGGTCACCCATCCAGTTTGGACGGGGAAGGACAAAATAGGGCTCCGCGACTACGGCAACACCTATCGACCACTGTGCCATGGTTTGCAGGAAGAGATCCTGCGCCGCAGCACAGTGGTTCAGATTCGTCTGGACCAGGAGGTTTGGAGACTTGATCCATTACTTCGCGGCGAACCGGGCGGCGGAGGCGCGCTTACCTGCGCCTCGGCGCCGGCGCCTCGCGACGGCGGCGGATCAGGTCCGAGTGGAGGTCGTCCTCCCGGGCCTTCTCCGCCGCCTCCTTCTGCGAGATTACCTCCTCGCAGAAGGTTGCGACCGCGGTAAAACAACTGTCGCTACCGGCCATGGAGCGAATTACGGCCGGTAGCGAGAGATCTGCTCCGATGACTGCAGTGAGGGCCCGGCGCTGCGTCGCCCATGCGGGGCAAACCGCCAGCGTGTGCTGGGCCGAATCCTCACTGCAGTCGCAGTGGTGGCAGGCGGGACTCGATTCCCTCCTAGCGACTGAGTACAGGTACTTTCCGAAGCAACCGTGCCCGGAAAGCACCTGCGTCAGCCGGAAGGAAAGGGTCCCGTGCTGCCGCCCCGCCCACTCGGCGCATGGGCGTCGGCGTCGACGCAATATTGACGTCGGGGGTAGCCTGGGTCGGCAGGCTAGACCCCGGCGTTTGCCGAGAAGCGCGGGGAGGCTTGCAGCCCCCCTGCCCCATCTGGTGATTGGCGGGCTTTTTAGCCGCCGCACACACGGGGCAGTGAGGGGCGGCAGAGCACTCTGACGCCTTGTGCCCGGGTTGACCGCAGCGGAAGCATAAACCGCTGCAGTCAAAGCAACTCTCGCACTTGGTGCGAGTGTGTCCCGCGGCTAGGCACTTGAAGCACCTCATCGGCCTCGCGGCCAGAACCGTGATTCTGGAATTCACGAAGCCGACGAGCATGCTTCCGGCGTCGCCCAACGCTTTGGCCGCCGCCACGGGACAACTCACCCACACCGCACCGAGGCCTCCCGGACCCGGACGGACGGTGCCGACTCTGATGGTGTCCGCGGTGCACCCAGTCTTCTCTATGACTGCATCGCGGACATCCTCCGACGTTATGGAGTCGTCCAGGCCCGAGATGCGCAGTTCCGCGCATTTGGTGGGCCTGGCGATCTTAACACCGTCCGTGGCGGCGAAAATTCCCCGCAACTTCTCGGCGAATTTGTCGGCCGTCGCCGCGCCTTCCGCCCCAGGGAACTCGAAAACCCGAGCTCCCGTCTGGGCGCGGCGCAGCCTCATCCCCGCCTCCCCGAACTCAGTGGCGAGACCGGGCCGGGCCCACTTGAAGAGGGCCGCATACGTGAGCCCGCCACTGGCCGCCTCCGGCGACAGCGTCACTACTACAGCCGCGGTTTTGGGCGGCTGCAGCTTCCGCGGCCTCTTTTTTGAGGCCGTTGCCACCGGAGGCGAAGGCTGGGCTTGGGCTGCTTTCTGAGCAGCCCTTCTAGCCCGCCTTCGGGACTTCTTTGAGCCCCTCGCCTCCTGCCAACCCTCGTTGGAGGGGGCAGGTGCGGAGGGGCCCGGCAGGGATGTCGGAGCGGGGAGCGGAGGGAAAGCCACTCCGCTCCTCTTCGGCGCTTTAGTCTGGGCCGGCGCCTTGGCCGGTGCCTGGGCCGGTGCCTTGGCCCCCTTCCTCGGCCCCTGGGGAGCCGGTGGAGTCGGGGCCGACGCCGCCGCCGCGTAGGACACGCGGCGTCCCACTACGGGGAGCGCAGTCGGAGCAGCGGCCTTAGGCCGCTGCGACGACCCGAGCGGGGGGCGCACGACCGGTGCAGGGGGCAGTCGCGCCTCCAGACCGGCCAGTCGGCCGTCCAGCATACGCCCAACTGCGTCAAGAATTGACCGCAGTTGGGCGTCAGGCACCCCTGAGGTCGCGGCAGGGACAGGCTGGGGCGTGGATGGGGCCCCCCGCTCGGGGAGGTTCGCCCGGAAGCGGGCGAACTGAGCGCTCAGCTCGTTCACCTGCTCCGTCAGCCTGTCATTGGCCATCTGTAGGCGAGACACGGCCCTCCACGACCTCCGACACAGCGGAGGAGGAGTCCTTTAGGACCCTCACAAAATAGCCCTTTAGGTTTACCGACTTGGTGGCTACCTTGTGGATGATAGCCACCGCCGCTCTCGCCCTCTCCTGAACAGACACGGGAGCCCGGGGGGCATCTCCCTCCACCGGCTCCCGAATCTTGAGCAGGAGATCCGCGATCTCCTCCTCCGCTACGGCTTCGCCGTCCGCTCGGACACGCCTATAAGACTCCGAACCAGAGAAGGCGGAGCCCGACGGGATGGGGACAGGGGCACGCGACCTCGCGATCGGCGTCCGCGACCGTCCTCGCTGGCTGCCGGCCACCTTAGGTGGCAGCATGTCTACACCCTCCTCTCCGGAGCGTCCACGCTTGCGACTCCCAGTGTCGCGGAATTCAACATCCATAGCGTCCAGTGCGTCAATCGACACACTGGAGCCACCATCTGATGAAGCCGCTGACCGGGAACGAAGACGCTCCGATGTTCTTCGGCTCCCAGCAGTCAATCTACTACAGACTACTACTGGGAGCCCCACCGAGATAGGCGCTCCAGACACTACCTCACTTGTGGGTGTTGACGACAGATCCACTCCACCAGTCTTCTTCACCTCCTTGTTGCCCACCGTTCCTTTTTCCGTTGTGCTCGCCTTTTTTGTTGTTGTATTTATCGATCCTTTACTTTTATTTCCATTATCATTTTCCATGTTATACCCACGAGTGGGGGAGAACTAAAAGTCCACCCGGGCAGAGATCCCCCAATACCCGGGTAAGCGTAAATTTATGCCCAACCGAGGGGTCCGCAAGTGCCCCGGCTGGGAGTGCGCTTACGACTGAACTACCCATCAGCCATGCATCCCCTGGCCACGCACCAGAACACGGGATTCGGGGAATTTTTTAGAGAGGTTTTCTTCCTCGCGGTCCGGGCGGTTAAGCCAAGACCCTCGTCCCCGATCAGAGCCGCGAGACTTGACCACAGCGCTCTTCTCGGGATTACGATATGCCGACGGTGACAAGGAGACTACGTCCCCCTGCCTGCTCGGTGGTAGTGTCAGTACACGCCGAGCCCGTCCTCCTTTCTCCACCGCTACCAGCGGAGAAATTGGCCCCTACAGGGCCCCACCTTCTGGTTTTTTACCGAGGTTTCCTCCTCCATGCTCCGAAGAGCGAAGAGCCAGCAGGGCAACCGGCAGACACGCCCACCCTGCTGGACCAGGCCTTGCCCACAGAAAAACGGCTTACCTCAAGGTAGTGTCTTGGCACCGCTTTTATTTAATATCTATACCAATGACCAACCATCCAGCCCGCATACCTCCCGCTTCCTCTATGCAGACGACCGTGCCCTTACCTCCCAAGCCACCACCTTTGAAGAGGTTGAGGTGTCTTTGTCAAACGCTCTTGGCGACTTAGCCACTTACTACCACGCTAACTCACTCAAGCCCAATCCGAGCAAAACGCAGTCGTGCATATTCCATCTTCGCAACAGAGAGGCGAGCCGCAAACTTAACATCGTTTGGGGTGGGGTATCCATAGAGCACAGCAACTTTCCAAAATATCTGGGTGTTACTCTGGACAGGTCTCTAACATTCGGCAAGAACTGCAATAACATTAAGCAGAAGGTACACTCTCGCAATAGTCTTTTGCGGCGACTAGTCTCTTCAAAGTGGGGTGCTTCGCCTGACGTCATGCGGACTACTGGGCTGGCGCTATCTTTCTCTGCGGGTGAATTCGCGTGCCCCGTGTGGGGTCGTTCAGCCCATGCAAAGTTAGTGGATACAGCACTGAATGAAACGTGGCGGATAATCACTGGCCGCCTCAAGCCGACCCCGGTACAGATGCTGTATCCACTGGCAGGCATGGCGCCACCAGTGGTTCGCAGAGCAGTGGCGAGCTCTAGTGAAAGAGCCAAAATGGTCTCCGACGCTAGACACCCTCTACACAATAACATCATAGTACCGCAAAGGCTGAAAAGCCGCAACAGCTTTTTAAAGTGTGTACCCCCGCTCACTGGTGAACGCTCTAAGGAAAGACTTAAGTTGTGGCAAGATAGCGTTTCCTTACCCAACCCATTTGTGCCACTTGCCGAAAATCTTCCACCTGGACACGAGTTGCCATGGCTGACCTGGAAGTCTCTAAACAGACTCCGGACACAGGTAGGCCGAAGCAAAGAAAACCTGTTCAGGTGGAGATTCATAGATGACTCTGCCCTGGAGTGTAAGTGTGGTCTTGCCCCACAAACTATGGGGCACTTGATATCGTGTCCAGCCTGTCCTGTTACTTGCACATCACAGGAACTGATGGAGGCTACTGAAAGTGCCGTACTCGTCGCCAAATTTTGGGCCGACTCAATTTGAATTGTCATCGACACGCTAAGAAGAAGAAGTTTGGCCAGCTGCGAGGGGGCGGCGTCCGCGGGTGCCGGACGTCGCCTAAAGAGAGGTCCTTTGAGACGGAGCCCGCGCCAGGAGCCGGCCCGGCGCTGGGAGGGATCCAGAAGGCGATAACAATCTGGACCCCTCCTAATATAGAAGCACAAAGAGGGCACACCGTGTGGTTCAAGTCCGACATACCGCCCCGCCGAAAAGAGAACCCCGGCGGGGTGACGGTCCTAGGGGATTTTCAAAAAAAAAAAAAAAGGTTCTAGGATTCGGGTGCTTATTTGAGGCTGGCTACCCGTGTGGTCCCTCGGAACGATGTCATTGGATAAGTGTTGTTGGGTTGTATTTATGAGACTGGGTCTCGCGAGACACCTCCGCGAGCCCACTATTCGTTTAAAGGCTCGGCTGGGTAATCGACTTCATCCCGGCCGTGCTCTTCTTCAGAATTGTCAATAAAATTTACTCTTGGGGATTGGTAGGATTTGTTACTTGGGTTCTGCGGAACCCTGAAGCGGTTGTTGTCGTTGCGTTTTTTACACGCCGATATATCGTGGCCAGGGATCTTACAATAACGACAAAATACGTTTGGAGGCCCTTGTGATGTGGGATTAAATGGTTTTTGTGAAAAAAAGGATTGATGGAACAAATTCAGGGCCAATCCAAGGCCCTGAATTTGTTGGTGTTGTTATTGTTTGATTTTTGATCGGTTTGTGGACGCCTATACAGCGTGTGTTGTATGCGTTCCTCTGAGATAGCATAATTGATTGCTTCATTTAATAATTTGGGAGATTTACATCTAATGATATTTGAGATTCGGGGATGAAGTCCCATTACAAAGTGATGAAGGGCAAGGTCTTCCATTGCCGCGGTGCGGCCGGCTAGTTCCTTAACTTTAGTGTTGGATAGCGATATCTCGGTTAGCAATTGTGAGAGGCATGTCTCTGTGCGTAGAGCGTATTGACTCACGGAATCCTGCGGGCCTTATTTATTTTCTTGGAGTGCCATGAGGAGATGTGAATAATGTTTCTTTTCACTAAATTGTGTTTTCAAAAATTCTTTACGTTGTTCCCATGGGGTACGGGTATGAGGTAAGGTAAATTTTTTGATGGAACAGGCGATCTCCGCCTTCCCATGGAGTTAGCTAAGGATAAACTTAAATAAAATGGGCTTCTGCGTCTCTGCTGCAAGACCAAAAGCATTGTCACAGTTTACTAGGAATGAGTAGAGAGTTTCCCTGCTACCATCGTATGATTTAATGAATCTGAATAAAATATTTAATTCTAGCTCAGCCATGGCGAGAGTTGCGGCTGTTTTTCGAGTAACGCGAGGAGAAATCTGAAGCGATTTAGTGCCTGAGATACCTGAACTCGGTTTTGTTTCGGGGATATCGACACACAATTGATCTTCTTCGGGTTTAAAACCTTTTGGCATAATTAACTATTAAAGCGTAAACCTACAAAGTCCGGTTACAACCGATATGTGTTGAATAATGTTCACAATTAATAATTTGTTTTATAATACTTATTATGAAATAAAGTGATCGATAAAGATTTATGATTTGTAGCACTGAACCCTAATTTTTAACCGACTTCAAAAAAAGGAGGAGGTTCTCAATTCGACAGTATTTTTTTTTTTTTTTTTTGTATATTTGTTACGCGATTACTCCGGCAATTATAAACCGATTTGAATAATTCTTTTTTTATTTGGTAGGTCATACGTCAGAGGTGGTCCCATTGTCACCAGGTCAGGATCTGATGATGGGATCCTGGGGAAATCGAGGGAAACCCTCAAATTTTGTAGGCATATACACTGTTTATCAGAAATTATCTTAATCTATGTAGATTTTTGCATCTAATGGTCACCATCTGATGTTGCTGAGCTGATGATGAAGCTGTTGATGAATGGTTTAGGAGTATGGGATCTCTGTAACAAAATTATGTAATACCATCGAATTTGAATGTGTTTGAGTCTAATTAATAAGAACTCCGATCCTATGTGATATTCAGGGTCTGATGATGGAGACGGTAAATAGCCATGGGAACTCTGTAATAAAATAAAGCAATTCCGCCGTGTTTGTGCTCATTTGATTCGTCTCGACTAGGAGCTTCATGCTATGCGATTTTTAACCAACATCAAAAAAGGAGGGTTTTTGATTCGACAGTATGTTTTCTTTTTAACCGACTTCCAAAACACAAAAGAGGAGGTTCTCAATTCGTCTGTATTTTTTTTTTATGTATGTTTGTTACGCGATTTCTTCGTCAATTGTGGACCGATTTTCAAAATTCTTTTTGTAATCGAAAGGGTATGCTCCCGAATTGGTCCCATTACCACCAATTCAGGATCTGATAATGGGATCCTAGAGAAATCGAGTGAAACCCTCACAATTATTGGGAATTTGACAGCCCCGACAACGTGTTTTAGCTACGAGTATTTCTTTAGCCAAACAAACCATGGCAACTGTCAGAGACTGCGCGATGTGATGCGCAGAGAACTTGCAGTATTTATGTCACCACAGTAATTTTCGTTGTATTAAGAAGAAAAGGTTGAAATTTTGTATTCTATCTTGTTAAAATAATTCGGATAGACGTTTTGTTGCTATGGATGGCATCGCATTTCGTTTGTAAGTAAGTTTATACTTAATTTATCAAAATAGTTCTGGAAACAACTCTTAAATTTTGGGTGGGTCAACTAGGTTAATTTCTAACATACTAGTATTAACCCTTCTAGTTGGAACTCCTTCTATAAAATATTGAGCATATTTGTTGAGTAGTCTCACTAAAGCTTCCCTATCTTCACCTTCGAGATCAGTGTCAATTGAATCGGAAGTTATTTTGTTCGGTTGCAACTCACAAGAATTTGACTGTTTCTTAGAAAAGAATTTAAGCTGATCTTGATCAGTTTGGACGCCAATGTCATTTTCATATCCTACACTAAAAATGGTAAAATAAACCCTTTTAAAAAAAAAAGTTGAACCGACTTCAAAAAACACCGACAAAGAGCACTAAAAATTAAAAAATAATTACAAATCTAAGTAAAACACTATAATAAGTACCCTCAATGTAACAGGTAACATTATAATACCAATAGTCCCTTCTAGTCTGTTTGAAGTCGGTGCCAAGCTCGATGTACAATAAGTAATACTGGTCTATGTCAGCTTTATATTAGCACAATGAAAAATTAAGAATTCAAAATAATTCTAATGAAACATCGAAGATTTTGTTAATTAATAAAGACCAACCAGATCAATTACGTGCGCAAACTTATCAACTACTTATTAAAGAATTCAAAATAATAATATAATTGGAGATGTGCGTCCACTTTAGCTCGTTCATCATGTTTTGCGCAGCATGAAGACTGTTGCAGCTGCCGCGCTACATTCTACCATGCCTATCAAGCACCTATTTGGCTTGGCACCGACTTCAAACTGACTAGAAGGGACTATTGGTATTATAATGTTACCTGTTACATTGAGGGTACTTATTATAGTGTTTTACTTAGATTTGTAATTATTTTTTAATTTTTAGTGCTCTTTGTCGGTGTTTTTTGAAGTCGGTTCAACTTTTTTTTTTTAAAAGGGTTTTAACTTAGTCTAAACAATGACCAAAGACTTACAGTACAAAAGTTGCGTGGGCGACGGATATGAACGCGACGGCGGCCAGGAACATTCCAATGCGATAAGGACATTGTAGGTTGAGTTCTTAGAGACTTGAATAATCTTGAATGACGAATTGGATTTTGATTTTTAGGTTCAGGATACCACGACGAACAGTCACAGAGTATGATGGAAGCAAGGTATATCACGCTGGAGGTCTTCTTTTGTAGATTGGAGCTTAGAGAACTTCGCAGAGCAGATAAGGGATTGCGGTTTAGAATGCAATCGCTTCTTCTTTACAGGACTAAATTATCCTTTCAAGGATCTGGATGGATTTTGTAGCACAGCACAGCAACACACAGCAAACAGCACACTGAGTTATTTATTACACTTATGTTTTATTCACTAACACAAGGTAAGTTTTAGGATTAGTAATTTTTTCACTAATTTTAGGATAAGAATTCGGAGCGAGTCCGTGGGGTGGTGCCAGGGCACTGGGGATTTCCGAATCCCACCGCTGCCACCAATTTGTTACGCGAATAATCGCGATTTAGTTTTTAAAAAGAAACTTTAATTAATTTAACAAAAATACTTTAATTAGAGTACAGAAGGTCAACACTTCGTTATTTTAAAACTCTAGAGGCAACCGCACTGATTGAAAGATGGACACGGACTGAGAGATCAGTAGACGAGCAGAGGGCTTGGAGAGGTGAGCTGCTGACTAAGCAAAGTAGCAGCCAGGGCAGCACTTAGGGGTGCATATCCCGTCACGGCGGACTAGCTCAGACTCGCCGTGCCGGAGACGGCTGCCCTCTGGACAGCGTGAAGGTCGGAGCAATACGCTTCGGCCACGGTGGACAGGGGGCAGCGGTTGTCAGCTGCCCCATCGCGGTTGCCCAGAAGGTCGCCGATGGACGGAGCCTCCTGGTCGGAGGTTTCCTGAGTGCGCAGGAACGACTCCTGCAGGCCCGACCGGCAAGGTGCTTCCGGTGCCTGTCGGTGGGGCACGTAGGGGTGCACTGCACGGCGGAGGCCACCGTAGGTGACCGATGCTTCCGCTGTGGCCAGCCCGGTCACAAGGCGGGTGGCTGCAACGCTCCGCTGCGTTGCTTTAGGTGCGCAGCGGCGACTAGTGTCTGGGCACGTCCTCGTGCTGGGGGACTTCAACGCAAAGTCCATTGCGTGGGGTTCCCCTGCGACGGACGCCAGGGGCGAAGGAGTGGGCGGCGTCGGTGGGCCTCTGTTTGCTGAACAGGGGCTCCACCAACACGTGCGTGCGACAGCAGGGGGGGGGGGGGTCGATAGTGGACCTTTCGTTCGCTACCCCTGCAGTCGCCGCACGAGTAAAGAACTGGTGTGTCCTGGAAGAGGTCGAGACGCTCTTGGATCATTTGTACATCCAATTCCAGGACCCCAGTAGGGGTCACGCGGCGAGGCGCCCTTCCCGCTTTCCGCGGTGGGCTATCACCAAGCTCGACAGGGACCTACTAGAGGAGGCGGCCATTATACACTCTTGGCTGTCTCCGCAGGCCCCGACCGAGGAGGTCGACATGGGGGCTGGTCGCTTCTGCGATGCGATTACGCAGATTTGCGATGCGGCCATGCCCCGCTTTCGTGGTTGTCGGCCTCCAAGGAAGGAGGTCTACTGGTGGTCCCAGGAGTTGGCGGACCTCCGTGCGGCCTGTGTACGTGCCCGGAGGTCCCTCACCCGTAGTCGGCGACGTCACCGCGGAGTCGGTGAGGAGGTGGACCGGCTTCATGAGGATTACCGAGAAGCTCGGAAAACTCTGAGGCTGGCCATCTGCCGCGCCAAGGATGCGTGTAGAGAGGAGATGCTGGAGAGTCTCGAGCGTGACCCCTGAGGTCGCCCTTATCGTGCGGTGCGTCAAAAGCTCCGCACGTCGGGCCCCCCCTTACAGAGACTCTCCAGCCCAGCTTCCTGCAGGAAGTGGTCGAGGGCCTATTCCCGCAGCGGGCGGAGCACACACCCCCGTCGATGTCTGCATCAGCCGGAGACGACGGGGGCAGCGAGGTTGATGTTCCGCCCGTCAGGGAATCGGAGTTGGGGGCGGCTGTTCTACGGATTCGATCCAAGAACACCGCCCCCGGGCCGGACGGGGTTCCAGCCCGAGTGATGGCCCGAGCCCTCGACTACATGTCGGACCACCTCAGGAAAGTGTTGGACGCTAGCCTGGCGTCCGGACGCTTCCCTGAGCGCTGGAAATGCGGGAAGCTGGTCCTGCTGCAGAAGCCGGGACGGCCTGCCGAATCGGTCGCGGCCGATAGGCCTATCGTGTTGCTGGACGAGGCGGGTAAACTTTTTGAGAGGGTGCTCTCTGCCCGCATCGTCCGTCACCTTTGCGAGGTTGGCCCCGATCTGTCGGACGCCCAATTCGGTTTCCGAGAAGGGCGTTCGACGATCAATGCCGTAATGCGCCTTAGGGCCGTGACCGAGGAGGCCGTGAGCTGCGGCGGAGTGGTGTTGGCGGTGTCCTTGGACATCGCCAACGCCTTCAATAGTCTGCCATTCAGCTGCATCAGGGAAGCGCTCCGCTACCACGGAGTGCCAGAGTACCTGAGGCGGCTGGTGGCAGACTATCTTGAGGAGCGAACCGTCATGTACGAGGACCGAGATGGCGTCTTGAGACGCAGGGCTATGTCGTGTGGTGTTCCGCAGGGGTCTGTCCTAGGACCTCTCCTGTGGAACATCGGGTACGACTGGGCCCTACGAGGGCGTCTCCCCTCCGGGCTGGGTGTAATCTGCTACGCGAATGACATCTTACTCACGGCCCGGGGGGCTAACTTCCAGGAGGCGGCGCGCCTGGCCGCCACGGGAGTTTCCCAGGTGGTCGGGCGCATTGAGGCGTTGGGATTACGGGTGGCCCTGGATAAGACGGAAGCCCTATTATTTCATGGGCCCCGTCGTGGTCCACCCGCCGGCGCCTCAATCGAGGTCGGCTCGGTCCTCGTACCGGTCCGGGCCCAGATGAGGTACCTGGGTCTGGTCCTAGACGGTAGGTGGCTCTTCGACGAGCACTTCCGACAGCTTGATCCGAAGCTGGTGGACACTGCCTCCGCCCTAGGGCGACTTTTGCCCATTTTGGGCGGGGCCAGTGTTCCCACGAGGCGGCTGTACGCGGGGGTTGTCCGGTCCATGGCGCTTTATGGTGCACCGGTGTGGGTGGCGGCTCTGACCGCCCCGAATAGGGCGCGCCTCTGGCGCCCCCAGGGGATATTGGCGGTCAGAGCCATACGCGGATACCGCACGGTGTCCACCGAGGCGGCTTGCGCCTTGGCCGGAACACCCCCGTGGGATTTGGAGGCGGAAGTGCTTGCCGAAGTTTATCGGCGAGTGGCTGACTTCCGGGCGGAGAGCGGATTTCGCCCTCCGCCCGAAGACGTGCGCGAGTGGCGCGAAGTCGCTCGCCGAGCCACCATGGTCAGATGGTCGCTCCGGCTGGAGACTCCACGCGCTGGCTTCGCCGCCGTGGAGGCTATCCAGCCGGTCATCGCCGAGTGGGCAGGGCGGCAGCACGGGACCCTTTCCTTCCGGCTGACGCAGGTGCTTTCCGGGCACGGTTGCTTCGGAAAGTACCTGTACTCAGTCGCTAGGAGGGAATCGAGTCCCGCCTGCCACCACTGCGACTGCAGTGAGGACTCGGCCCAGCACACGCTGGCGGTCTGCCCCGCCCTGAGTGTGGCCCCGGGTGGACGGGATGGGTTCTCCCCTCCACCCGAATTAGTTTGGCCAGCCGCGAGGGGGCGGCGTCCGCGTGTGCCGGACGTCGCCTAAGAGAGGTCCTTGAGACGGAGCCCTCACCAGGAGCGGGCCGGCGCTGGGAGGGGTCCAGAAGGCGATAACTACCTGGACCCCTCCTAAACTGGAAGCCCAAAGAGGGCACACCGTGTGGTTTTAGTCGGTTCGAGTCCGACACACCGCCCCGCCGAACGAGAGCCCCGGCGGGGTGACGGCCCGAGGGGATTTCCACACGTAAAAAAAAAAAAAAAAGGTGCGCAGCGGGGGCCAAGCCTGCCTATTGGGACCGAAGCCGGGAGGCGGGGCCAGTTTCCGAAATTGTGGAAGACGGGGAAACTGGTCCTCATCCGAAAGGAAGGGCGCCCGGCGGACTCACCGTCCGCCTACCGACCCATAGTGTTGCTTGACGAGGTGTGCAAGCTCTTTGAAAGAGTGATTGCAAGGCGCTTCGTCAAACATCTCGTGATGGTGGGGCCGGATCTGGCGGACAACCAGTAAGGTTTCCGTCAGGGGCGCTCCACCGTGGATGCGATCATGCGCGTGAAGGCTCTGGCGGAGGAAGCAGTTTCCCGGGGCGAAGTGGTGTTGACGGTGTCCTTGGACATCGCCAACGCGTTCAAAACTCTGCCCTGGAGCTGCATCAGGGAGGCGCTCGTGTATCACGAAGTGCCTCTCTACCTCCGCCGCATTGTCGGGGCATATTTGTCGGAGAGAGCCGTCGTCTACCCCAGTAGGACCTGTCTCGGTAGGCGTGAAATGTCGTGCGGTGTTCCACAGGGGTCGGTGTTAGGGCCACTCAGGAGCGGATGGAGGCCCGGGAGTTGGGTCGGTGTCCCGAGATTCGAGAAATCGATGTCCGGAAATCCTAACTCTGCCAGGTCATCATAGGGAAGTGGAGGGAACGACTAAGGCAACCGAGCGCCGGGCACGCCGTCATCGCGGCGGTAAGACCCATTATGGAGGATTGGCTCGAGAGGCGTCACGGGACTTCACTGCGTCAGTCGGTATGAGAGGGCTCATACCGACTGACGCAGGTGATCACTGGATAAGGATGTTTCGGGGATCACCTGTGTCTGATCCGCAAGGAGCCAACGCCTAAGTGCCACCACTGCGCTGGCCAGACCGTGGACACGGCTCTCCACACGCTGGCAAAGTGCTCGGCGTGGGTTGAGCAGATAGCCTGATTGCGGCTATCGTGCGGAGCGAGCGCGGAACTCTGCTGTCTCCTTCAGCGAGCAAGTTATGCTCGCGAAGGAGACGGCGGAGCGGGACTGGAAGAGGTTTAGAACTCTCCCGGCCCACCAGGCCTGGGAACGGGCCAGGTACCGCAGGCGACTCAGTCGCCGGAGGTCGCAGAACGACCTCCGTCCTCCATAAGCGCAGGCCTGGGGGTGACAGGTGAGGCCATATGTCACCCTAGCAGAAGCAGGCCGGGGTGGCGGCGAGCGCGTTGCGAAGCGCGCTCGCTTCCTGGGAGCAGAAGGAACTTGGGGTCTATACACGGGGGGGTCGTCTACTCATCTGTAGATGGCCCGAGGTATGTCGGTGCACCAGGGACTTCCCTTCTAGGGTATACCTGGTTCCCCGGCTATTAGTACCCGAGACGGCGTGCGGTTTAAGTTGGTTCGAGTCCGACATGCCACCGATAGGTGGTATCCGAGGGGATTTCCGCACGAAAAAAAAAAAGGGGTGCATATCCCAGATATAACAGTACCATGGCCTGGTAGTCTCGGTGTTAAGGTACGGTATAATCTGGGGAAATTCAACGTATAGAGATATAATTTTCAAGATGCAGAAGAGATGTGTTAGAGCTATGTTTGCCTTGAAAACTACAGATAGCTCTCGTCCGTACTTCCTTAAATACAAACTATGAACTTTGCCCCGCTTATACTTATTTGAAGTGGCTATCTTTGTTAAACGTAATGTAAGGTTTATTTATGTTAGCTTCAGATTTATATAACAGCCGACAGCGAGATGTGCATCGACTTTGTGTGCGTAAAACTAATACTGCATTGTTGCGTAAAAGTATTTTCCATATGGCATCCCTTATATACAAAAACAGCGAGGGAAGCAGACTGTAATATGTTTAAGAAAAAAATAAGTGAATTATTGGTAAACAAATGCTATAATACTGTCACGGATTATCTAAATGACAAATTACACGATGACATTTAAGCTAATTTATATTATTATGAGTATTAGATTAACGTCTCCTTGCGAACAATACTCTAAAGGACAATGGGCATTGCGGCCCATGAGCGGCCATCAATGAAACTAGTGTCATTAGAAAGGGGTGATCTTTGACAACAAATATTGTTCAAGGAGTACTATGAAATACCGTTTGGGAAAAAAAATATAGTTAAAATACTATTATTAAAATACTTTTTTTTTTCATTATTATTTATGTATCCTAATATTCAATACTTTTTCTATTAGAGGTCTAAGAACCTTTGTTAAAATCGGTCTCGCCATATTTCATGCGTCAACCAATCAGCGACGAGCGCCGCTCGCACTCGGCGATTACCGTTATGCTCAAGCGCACAGAGCAGCCCATCGTTGACATTTCTTTCATTGAGTACTGTGCGATTATTATTGTTTGACAATCTCTTTCGACTCTGGCTTGCATATCGGACTTGTTAGTATCTATCTTGGTGACTTGTGCTCGTTTTTTGGACTTTTTTTAAGCAGATTCCTATAACAATGGCAGATAATCGCCAAGTGTGTATTTTATGTAATTGATCCGTGATAAACAGAAGAAGATACGAAATAACCCGTGCTCGGTTTGAAGAACATCCCGCTGTAGGCCAATATATCTTTGAAGCTCTGACCTCTGAACATCAGGTAAGTACATCAAACGAAATCATTATTTTTCTTTATATTTCGCTTTGTTTGAGCAGCGTTCAATAAAAATAACTAAGCGTTTTGACTAATTGTAATACTCTCATTTTCAGATACAATACAATGGCCAGGAGTACATTTGTCTGTTGTTTGTACATACATTATAGTAGATAGAGAGAAAAGCGGCAGAGAAACCATAGAAAACTACTATTGCAGTTGTCTAAGCGGTAAACGCACTCTTGGTTGCTGTGCCCACATTATGTGTGTAGTGTGGTATTTAGGGTGGGCGCGAAACCAAGAGGAAGAGATCCGTTTACCAGCTCATTTTTTAAACGATGTTATTGTAGACGACAATTGAATCCCATAATTTTCTTTTTTTAAAGGAATACTAGTATTATATACTAGCATTATATACGAGCATTGTATATGTGTCTGTCAATAAATCGATGTATTTAATAACCAATAAACCTTTAGTTTTATTTAATCCATCATTATCTTATACTTAGATATGCATTACGTTTTATCATTTACGTACTTTCGTTTAATTAATTCGGTTTTTTTATATGATCAACGCTTTATAACTTTTTATCTAAACAAGTTGCCGAAATAATTTTTTGCAGTCTTAATATATAAATAATTGTCGACTAAAAAATATATAGGACAGATGTGGCCGCCGATGGGACAAGCGCCATACATTTTTGCCCATTATCCTTTTCATTAGGTCTCGTTGCTTTGGTTGTAATAGCAAAACATTTATTAATTATTCATTTGGATGACAATTGACTTACTATTTTCATTTTATAATTGATTAAGCTTGTAACTATTATCATGTTTTTTCTGCCCTATGACATCTTTTTTAATTGTTTGTATTGACCAATTTTTTTTTTTTTTACTCTGCTTGACATAAATATTTTGATTTTATTTAATGTTTTTGCATGCCACTATTCTGGTAAAAAAATAGTTGTATCTTCTACTACCCATTGTAACACCATTTGTCACAATATTTTTGCAAATAAATATGACTATGATTATGAAATCAGCGCCAATGATAATTTTATGTCCCACGAGGAACTGCAAGACGTAACGTAAGTGATGTAAGTGAGGATCAATAGGATGTGAATATTGAAAATAGCAGCTAACTACGTAAACCTTACAGGTAGAGGATGAGATCTCAGCAACGTCGCAGTGTGACGTCATAAGATTACACAAAGATGTTACCGTAAAATTAGAACTTGCAACATATATCCCAGCCTGCGAACGGCAGTCAAGCTGTACTACGACGCAAGCGAGCGCTCTGATATTGTTCTTGTATAAGGACAATGTCTAACTTTTGTTCTAAAAATAAACTGTCTAATTCTGATGTAGCTATTTTATCGTTATGAAGATTTAACTGGCCTATTGAAATATTATCCATTCCTTAGTTATAAACTTTTTTGTTTTCTTTTTTAAGCTAAATAAAACTATTTAGTAATTTGTACTTAATTAAATCTGGTGTGTCTTTATCCGGACAAGCTCGCGTTTCGTGTGCGGCGGCGCAATTACACAAGTAGGGGTTTTAATGGTGTAAAACTTTTGTACATGACCGAATCGCTGACAATTTAAGCAAGGAACTACTTCTATATCGTCTATGAACCTACAAGTGGCCCAGTACAAAGGGTTAGTCCACTAATCGTTGTTTGCGTGAATCTACCATTAAATTATAGTGGCTTTAAAAATCAACACCTATAATTGGTTTTGTAACATTAGCTACAGTAAAGCGCCAAGGGAAATTGCGCCTCAAGCCTAAGTTGAAATTTAGATTAGTAAAGCCAAAAGTATCAATTATTGAGCCATTAGCAGCGGTTAGCTGGAACTCTGTCTTGGCTCGACGTTCACTAAGAGCAGAAAGTAGGTAGACGCACAAATCGCTATCTATTAAAGATTGCCTATTTCTGCTGCGATCACCAGCATACGAGTTGTTTCACGTAACTGGAGTTAGATCGCTTTCTACTACACGAGATTGATCGCCGACGGTCGTATGGCCTTCCGCGTTCAGCGGAATAGCAAGATCCACGAGTATGTTCCTCTAATTTTAAGGTGAGGTGCTGCACCATCTTCTTCAACTCAGCAATCTCATCAGACTGCCGGGCACTTCCGCTCGAGGCGACTGAAACGCTTGGTGGTGATGTCAGCTCCTAAATGCGGTCAGCGAGGTAGGCTAATTGTTCTAGTGAGTGCGAGGTCTGGGACGCCAGCACAGTCTGGACAGCAAGGGTAACTGGTTACTCCAAATCTGTTTCACCATGTCTTCCGCCGCAGATGATTTGGTTAAGTCCTGAAGGTGTCGCAGGAATTGGGATGGTTTGCGATCACCAATTCTCTCCTGCATGAGCAACTGCTTCACCTTCATTTCGTGCGAAGCTGACAATCGACAAAGAAGCTCAGCCTTGATCTTCTTGTAACGGTTCCTGGCGGGAGGATTCAGTATGACGTCCTTTACGATTGTTGCATATTGAATATCGAGCCTAGTCGTAACAAAGCTGAACTTCACGCCATCTTCTGTGATACCGAGAATCTCAAATTGGCTCTCTAGAAGCGCGAACCAAAGCTCCGGGTCCTCGGCTAAAAATTTTGCGACCTTTAGTACAACTTTAGTCTCACGACGGTCAGGTGACAAGTCGCGGTGGGGAGTCGCAGGGCGTATTTTCTTGATCCGCTTGGTGATGTTCTCTTCCACGGTACGGTCGGTGTTCGCGGAATCAGTCATGTTCTTAGCGGGGTCACCAGTATAATACTTACGGAACAGGTATGTGAGAACGCGAGCACGCGCCGTCGGAGCCGTTCTGCCGAGCTTCGAAGCATGGGTAGGGAGGAACGACTGTGTCACCTACCGATTGACTCAGGTGCTCACCAGGCACGGTTGCTTCGGTGAGTATCTGAATCGAATTGGACGGGAGGTCCTGCCCGAATGTCGTCAGTCACTTTCAGGAGTGCAGAAGTTGTGCTATGGCCAGGCCTAAAGCCCGATTTTTACCTTTCATCTTGCCACTGCGCAGGAGGTTTTAGATAAATCGAATGAGCATATAAACAATCCCAGCTCGCTTGACTCGTCTCAGTCTCACCACGATCATTCATTCCATTGTAATCATTCAGAATTCAAGCTTCCACAAATACAGATAACAAAATTTGATGGAGCCTATTTCCGCTGGCTTGAGTTTCGTGATACTTTTTTTATCCTTAATTCATAATAACGAAAGTGTTAAACCTTTTCACAAAGTTATTTGGAAGGTGAGGCGGCTCAAATTATATCTAATTTGGGTAAATCTGAAAGCAATTACGAAACCGCTTGGAAGCATTTGTGCGAGCGTTACGACAACAAGCGTGCACTCATAGATCATCACCTTGACGCCCTATGCAACATAAGTATTACTCGGGAGTCTTATAATTCACTACGTTCCCTAGTTGATAATGTAACAAAAAAATTAAGAGCGTTATCTAGTTTGGGCGAACCCGTTGAACATTGGGACACACTTGTAATTCACCTAATTTCCTCTAAGCTTGATAAACTCACTACTGTAACGTGGGAGGAATATCGCAACGAACTTCAAGATGTTTATCCCTCTTTAAAACAATTTCATATTTTTTTTACTGATCGGGCTAATATTTTAGATAAAATATTTCCAAGCAAGTTTGATAAGACTAAATTGGTGCCAACGCATTTTACCAATCGTAACCTTCACACGTTATAAAAACTTTGGCCTCCACTTCGCAAGTATGTAAGGTTTCCTGTGTGGTCTACAAGTAAGATCACAGGATTTATAATTGTCCCATATTCCTAGGAAAAAGTATTCCTGAGCGTAAGGCCGAGAATTCAAACGTAAACATAACGCACTTCTACACTTAGCTAACGTAAAGAGTAGCGATGCGACCTCGAGCGCTAACATCTCGGTCAATACCTCGATTACCCATGAAGCCGAGAGGACTCAAGTCCTCCTATGTACTGCTATTGTAAGGTTAATAAATCCTTGCACAAATAAATCTATGGAGGTTAGGGCCCTTCTAGACTGCGGAAGTCAGGCCTCATTTGTTAGTCAGTCACTCATAGAGAAACTCTCACTCAAACCTGATGAAAAGTATCAATATTATGGGTATTGGAAATCATTTAGCAGAGAAGATAAATCAAAGTTGCATTGTTGAACTACAGTCATTAAATAGCAAATATACATTAATTAATATACGTTCTATGTACTAAAGCAACGATATAAGACTCGCTGACCCTAAGTTTTACGAGCCTTCCAATATAAACATCTTAATAGGTGCTGACTTATTTTGGGACCTATTGAGTTGTGATCAGCGTTGATTAGGGTTAAATATCGCAGTCCCCGACGAACACTATGGTAATCGCTTTTACGATAGAATCGGGTTTATTAAATATTCGTTATCTACACACCCTATTACAATCATTGAAATTTTTTTATGATCGGGCGATGAATACTTTTGGATTTATCGCTTCAATAATGATCTTTATGTTTTTGTTCAACGTATAACATAAGTGAAAAATTTACACGATCAATAACGCAAAAACCTATTACCAAATCTCAACATTTTAGAGTAAGCGGCTACTACCATATTGTTCGAGGGAAAAATGACAGAATCTTATTAGTGGCAAGAGTTGGTTAAACGACACCCAAGGCCGAGAAATTCAGTGGATTGATGGAGGTGAGAGTTTCTCATTTGATACCAACAATTTTACAGTATAAGTATGACTTCGACAATGATTCTTTCGAGTTCGATACAAAACTTCAACTAAACAAACCCAAACGAGGACGGAAACCCGTCCCTGGCCAGGTTGATGTACAAACACTCAAAAATGTTTACAGCCACCCTTTACTTATCACCAAGGCTCTGTTTGCTGACCTGAAGTCTTTGTGTAAAAGTGAGGCCATCCCTTAATGTTATCACAGTTTTTATAGTTATTTAAATTATGCAGATCTCAATATTATACCTCAACAACAACAAAAAGATATAGATAAAAATTAAATTCAGTAATTTTTGTTTTAATTTTTGTTTCATATTATAATAATAAAAATTGATAATTTTTGCGTTTAATTTGTAGCCATTAAATAGTAAATTTATAATCAACTAGCGTGTGCCCGCGACTTCGTCCACATGGAATAGTGACTTTGGGTACCATTTGAGTGAATCCCAAGCAATGACGATACTTTCATACAACATTTCAACCCCTATTTCGACCCCTTACAACCCTTTTTTGCATTTAAAAGTAGTATATGTGCTTCCTCAGGCTCTGGGGTATCTGCGTACTGCACCAGGGACTTCCTTTCTAGGGTATACCTGGTTCCCCGGCTATTAGTACCCGACACGGCGTGCGGTTTTAGTCGGTTCGAGTCCGACATGCCACCGACAGGTGGTATCCGAGGGGATTTCCGCACGGAAAAAAAAAAAAAAAAAAAAAAAAGGGTATCTGGGTATCGGTACTAATTTAATGTAAATCGGTTCAGTACTTTTAGCGTCAAAGCTACACAGACAGACAGAGTTACTTTCGCATTTATAAAATTAGTAAGGATTGTATGTCTTGCCCAATTGAAAACTCGCTAGATTATAAGCTGACAATATTTAGGTTCAATTTACAGTGCTACAAATAACCCTGTAAAATTGATACAATATGCATCAAAACATAAATAGATAAATAATGTCAAATTTAAAGTAATACACATAAAAACTTTATTTATACATAGGTACCGAAATAGTTAATTTTGCTGCTTACCTTTCATAACACCTAAAAATGATCATCAAATAAGAATGTAATTTATGTTTACCGTAATATTAAAGTCAGTTATATCATCGAATACGATTGCAATGTCATTTTACGAATAGAAAGTATATTCATATTTACCATGGAACAAGATCATAATGAACGATTACTACAGCAACACCGATTTGTGATTTTAGTCGAACACTATCGTAAAGTTAGTTTGCGTTAATTTTTTCCATAGCTTATTTCAGTAATGGACATTTTCACAATTTTCTTACTGATAAAGAAAATTTATGATAAAAATTTAGTAAAAATCTAGTGCATAAAAATATTCCCTATTTTTGATAAAAGAATCTTCTTTTTAGTCTTGATAGAATTCAAGATATTCAGTTTTTATTTGCTCCTGTAAAATTGTAATTTTCCAATTACGATTTTGTTCGTCGGGGACTGCGGTATGCCCAAATTACAAAATATTCTAAATTAGGCTGGCTGATTGCCGGTTCTATACCTACTAATTTTAAAGCACCACAAATAAAAACATTTAAATGTATTACTTCGACTTACTAGTGATACTCTACAGGATATTCAAAGACAACTAAGGTTCTTTTGGAATCTAGAGCAAGTCCCCGATAGACCACTACATACTGAAGTAGAGAGGGCCTGGGAAAGAGAATATCTAGCTAATACATATCGATTACAATCCGGTAAATTTTGTGTCAGGTTACCTGTCATAGAGACACCGGATTGTCTTGGTGACTCCTATCAAATGGCCAGAAAGCGGTTCCTTACATTAGAGGAGCGATTTAAAAGGAACGCCCAGCTAAAAAATGATGGGTCGGCCTGTACCTCCTCCGGATTTTTGCTGAACGACATACTCATGATAGGCCCACAAATACAAGACTCTCTTTTCTCCATTTTAATCGGCACCCGTCATTATAAATACATTCTAAATGGTGATATTGAGAAGATGTACCGACAAGTTGAAGTAGACGAGCGCGACCGACGACGACGACGAACCGACGACCGACGAACTTGTTACTAATATTATGGAGAGAAGATGAGTCGAACCCTAGACAAACCTTGCAGTTAAATACTGTGACTTATGGCCTTGCAAGCTCAGCATATTTGAGCACAAGGTATTTGTGGCAATTGGGGGACGAGTGCAATGACGATCACATAGGTACTATAATTAAATACGATTTCTATGTCGATGACGTCATCACCGGTTCAGACAATGAGTTGCACTTGCTATATATACAAGACAAGCTATCTAGTACTTTGAAATGCGGTGGTTTCAATCTTCGTAAATTCAAATCTAATTTACCATCAATTTCAAAATCATCAGGCACTAATCAAAATAACACTATAAGTTTTAGCGACTCTACAAGCACCCTTGGTTTGGGATGAAATCGATACAAGGATACTCTAAATATTTCTATTAAAGTTCCCCAAGAAGACCAAGCAATTACAAAACGAACTATACTATCCACATCTTTTAAAATTCTCGACCTAGAGAGGGCTTTTAAGTCTATGCATTATTCAGCCTAAAATATTACTACAGTCTCTTTGGCTTGCTAAAACTGACTGGGACGAGCCAGTCGGTGACAAAGTACAAAAATCTTGGATTAACTTTGTTGGCAATTTACACTTTCTATAAAATTTACAAATTCCTAGGTTAGTCATTTCATTTCATTTATTCTTTATTGTACTATAGTAATGTGGAGTAGTATGTGTACTTACGGGTGAATATAAATAAAAGTCAATATCCACTTACTGTTATAATTTACACACACAACAACACGATATACTATTTAAAAGACAGAAGGAGTACAAACCAGAGACACACAATATACACAACGCGACACAGAATGGACTGTCCATACACACTTTATACTATTTAAATTTACTCAATTAAATCAAGATGGAATGTCAACAATAATCGAGCTCGCAGAAGGAGACGGCAGAGTTCCACGCACTCTCGCTCCGCACGATAGCCGCAATCAGGCTATCGAGCGAGAGAACTCCCACTCCGATGGCCGCCACGAGGTCTCGCCTCTGCTCAACCCACGCCGGGCACTCTGCCAGCGTGTGGAGAGCCGTGTCCACGGTCTGGCCATCGCAGTGGTGGCACTCAGGCGTTGGCTCCTTGCGGATCAGACACAGGTGATCCCCGAAACATCCTTTCCCAGTGATAACCTACGTCAGTCCTTATGAGAGGGTCCCGTGACGCATCTCGAGAACGCGTAGGCTGTAAGGGGGCCATGGACCAACTAACTTAACGTATGTACGTACTTACTATACGATCGTTCTGGAGCGACCCACATCACTCAACACTATAATGTAAAAAGTCATAAGTGCCGTGAATGTCTTGAGTAGTGTTAAGAAGTAATCAATAAAGGGCTTATTACACTATGCGGTATTCAGACAGTCTTACTAAGATTTAGCTAAATGTAATAAGAGCTAGCAAGTTAGCCTGTCTAATTAGACTGACCGAATGGGTTCGGCCGTGCTTACTCGCTTGCTTGCTGAATACCGCGTAGTGTAATAAGACTTAGCACGGTTAGACCGTTCAGTCAACGCGCGGCAGCCGCAGAGCAAAGACGGTCGTATACGTTTGTTTGCTGTGGCCGCACCATGGCGTGTTCGAAAGAAAAAGAAGTACTTTTCAATGTTCTTGATTTGTACCGAGACATGCCATATTTATGGCTGAAAAGTCATAAAGATTATTCCAATCAACCACTTCGTACTGAAGGATTCCGGGTGTTGTTGGAAATTTATAAAACCTTCGATGAAAAGGCTACAGTCAAAACAATAAAAAATAATTTGATGAACATGCGCACCAATTACAATAAAGAATTGGCTAAGGTATGTACCTACTTAATTCCTTTGTTATGTGTTTTATTCGTCCCAATAAAAACATAGGTACCTACCTACATATACGATAAAACTCACTTGTATAACGAACGCTGTGGGAACCTTAGCCTTAAATCGGGCATTTTGAATTGAACTGAGCCTAAATTGTTTCAAGCTTCGAAATGCATAATTGTGTTTTTTTACAGGTAAATGCTTCCAAACAAACTGGCGCAGGGACAGATAAAATGTATGTACCAACTTTATGGTATTACGACGCGTTAAACTTTCTTAGGTCAAGGAGTGAACCATGTCGCATAACACCAGAGAGCATCGAAGATGAAGAGGTAAATTGTATTCAATTCTTTATACCAACTGAAACAGCTGTTTCATAGAAATATTCAAAATTCAAGACCATTCACCCGATATGTATGGAACAGATGTTTTTTTTTTCGCGATTTCGAAGTTGGATAGTTAAAGTTGTTAGTAGGTACAGTACATTGACCCTTTTCAAGTTTTAGGGTATTATAAAACAGCCTGTATTTTATTTGTATACTATAGACGTGTGTGATAAAAGTATATTCTGCATGGGCCCAAAAATATATAATAAGATACCATCAGATTTGAAAAATGAAAATAACTTAATTTTATTTAAGAAAAAGTTACATGCTATTCTAGTTGGTAAAACTTATTTCCGCCGCCCCCTCGCGGCTGGCCAACTAATGCGGGTGGAGGGGAGAACCCATCCCGTCCACCCGCGGCCACACTCAGGGCGGCATGAGGCGCAGGTAGGCGCGCCTCCGCCGCCCGGTTCGCCGGCGGCGGATCAGGTCCGAGTGGAGGTCGTCCTCCCGGGCCTTCTCCACCGCCTCCTTCTGCGAGATTACCTCCTCGCAAAAGGTTGCGACCGCGGTAAAACAACTGTCGCTACCGGCCATGGAGCGAATTACGGCCGGCAGCGAGAGATCTGCTCCGATGACTGCAGTGAGGGCCCGGCACTGCGTCGCCCATGCGGGGCAAACCGCCAGCGTGTGCTAGGCCGAATCCTCACTGCAGTCGCAGTGGTGGCAGGCGGGACTCGATTCCCTCCTAGCCACCGAGTACAGATACCTTCCGAAGCAACCGTGCCCGGAAAGCACCTGCGTCAGCCGGAAGGAAAGGGTCCCGTGCTGCGGCGAAGCCAGCGCGTGGAGTCTCCAGCCGGAACCAGCATCTGACCATGGTGGTTCGGCGAGCGGCTTCGCGCCACTCGCGCACGTCTTCGGAAGTCAGCCACTCGCCGATAAACTTCGGCGAGCACCTCCGCCTCCAAATCCCACGGGGGTGTACCGGCCAAGGTGCAAGCCGTTTCGGTGGACACCGTGCGGTATCCGCGTATGGCTCTGACCGCCAATATCCTCTGGGGGCGCCAGAGGCGCGCCCTATTCGGGGCGGTCAGAGCCGCCACCCACACCGGTGCACCATACAGCGCCATGGACCGGACAACCCCCGCGTACAGCCGCCTCGTGGGAACACTGGCCCCGCCCAAATTGGGCAAAAGTCGCCCTAGGGCGGAGGCAGTGTCCACCAGCTTCGGACCAAGCTGTCGGAAGTGCTCGTCGAAGAGCCACCTACCGTCTAGGACCAGACCCAGATACCTCATCTGGGCCCGGACCGGTACGAGGACCGAGCCGACCTCGATTGAGGCGCCGGCGGGCGGACCACGACGGGGCCCATGAAATAATAGGGCCTCCGTCTTATCCAGGGCCACCCGTAATCCCAACGCCTCAATGCGCCCGACCACCTGGGAAACTCCCGTGGCGGCCAGGCGCGCCGCCTCCTGGAAGTTAGCCCCCCGGGCCGTGAGTAAGGTGTCATCCGCGTAGCAGATTACACCCAGCCCGGGGGGGAGACGCCCTCGTAGGGCCCAGTCGTACCCGATGTTCCACAGGAGAGGTCCTAGGACAGACCCATCTCGGTCCTCGTACATGACGGTTCGCTCCTCAAGATAGTCTGCCACCAGCCGCCTCAGGTACTCCGGCACTCCGTGGTAGCGGAGCGCTTCCCTGATGCAGCTGAATGGCAGACTATTGAAGGCGTTGGCGATGTCCAAGGACACCGCCAACACCACTCCGCCGCAGCTCACGGCCTCCTCGGTCACGGCCCTAAGGCGCATTACGGCATCGATCGTCGAACGCCCCTCTCGGAAACCGAATTGGGCGTCCGACAGATCGGGGCCAACCTCGCAAAGGTGCCGGACGATGCGGGCAGAGAGCACCCTCTCAAAAAGTTTGCCCGCCTCGTCCAGCAACACGATAGGCCTATAGGCCGCGACCGATTCGGCAGGCCGTCCCGGCTTCTGCAGCAGGACCAGCTTCCCGCATTTCCAGCGCTCAGGGAAGCGTCCGGACGCCAGGCTAGCGTCCAACACCCCCCTGAGGTGGTCCGACATGTAGTCGAGGGCTCGGGCCATCACTCGGGCTGGAACCCCGTCCGGCCCGGGGGCGGTGTTCTTGGATCGAATCCGTAGAACAGCCGCCCCCAACTCCGATTCCCTGACGGGCGGAACATCAACCTCGCTGCCCCCGTCGTCTCCGGCTGATGCAGCCATCGACGGGGGTGTGTGCTCCACCCGCTGCGGGAATAGGCCCTCGACCACTTCCTGCAGGAAGCTGGGCTGGAGAGTCTCCGTAAGGGGGGGGCCCGACGTGCGGAGCTTTTGACGCACCGCACGATAAGGGCGACCCCAGGGGTCACGCTCGAGACTCTCCAGCATCTCCTCTCTACACGCATCCTTGGCGCGGCAGATGGCCAGCCTCAGAGTTTTCCGAGCTTCTCGGTAATCCTCATGAAGCCGGTCCACCTCCTCACCGACCCCGCGGTGACGTCGCCGACTACGGGTGAGGGACCTCCGGGCACACAGGCCGCACGGAAGTCCGCCAACTCCTGGGACCACCAGTAGACCTCCTTCCTTGGAGGCCGACAACGACGAACGCGGGGCATGGCCGCATCGCAAATCTGCGTAATCTCATTGCAGAAGCGACCAGCCCCCATGTCGACCTCGTCGGTCGGGGCCTGCGGAGACAGCCAAGAGTAAATAATGGCCGCCTCGCTAGTAGGTCCCTGTCGAGCTTGGCGACAGCCCACCGCGGGAAGCGGGAAGGGCGCCGCGCCGCGTGACCCCTACTGGGGTCCTGGGACCGGGAGAGCTCGAATCGGATGTACAAATGATCCGAGAGCGTCTCGACCTCTTCCAGGACACACCAGTTCCTTACTCGTGCGGCGACTGCAGGGTTAGCGAACGAAAGGTCCACTATCGACCCCCCCTGCTGTCGCACGCACGTGTTGGTGGAGCCTCTGTTCAGCAAACAGAGGCCCACCGACGCCGCCCACTCCTCGACGGCTTCGCCCCTGGCGTCCGTCGCTGGGGAACCCTACGCAATGGACTTTGCGTTGAAGTCCCCCAGCACGAGGACGTGCCCAGACACTAGTCGCCGCATCGAGGCCTCCAAGTTGTTAAGGAAGACCTCGAAGTCGTTCAAACTCCGGTTGGGGGAGAAATATACACCATAAATGGTTATTCCCCCCAATCGGCGGCAACATATCCAGTACCCTTGTCTCTTAGCGACAAGGGCGGGGAATGAGAAGCCGTGGAGCCGACGACTGCCACGGAGCCGTCCCGGTCACCCATCCAGTTTGGACGGGGAGGGACAAAATAGGGCTCCGCGACTACGGCAACACCAATCGACCACTGTGCCATGGTTTGCAGGAAGAGATCCTGCGCCGCAGCACAGTGGTTCAGATTCGTCTGGACCAGGAGGTTGGAGACTTGATCCATTACTGGCTCGTCTCTACAACCTCCTCCATGGGCGTCGGCGTCGACGCAATATTGACGTCGGGGGTAGCCTGGGTCGGCAGGCTAGACCCCGGCGTTTGCCGAGAAGCGCGGGGAGGCTTGCAGCCCCCCTGCCCCATCATGTGATTGGCGGACTTTTTACCCGCCTCACACACCGGGCAGTGGGGGGACGGCAGAGCACTCTGCCGCCTTGTGCCCGGGTTGACCGCAGCGGAAGCATAATCCGCTGCAGTCAAAACAGCTCTCGCACTTGGTGTGAGTGTGTCCCGCGGCTAGGCACTTGAAGCACCTCATCGGCCTCGCGGCCAGAACCGTGATTCTGGCATTCACGAAGCCGACGAGAATGCTTCCGGCGTCGCCCAAAGCTTTGGCCGACGCCACGGGACAGCTCACCCACACCGCACCGAGGCCTCCCGGACCCGGACGGACGGTGCCGACTCTGATGGTGTCCGCGGTGCACCCAGTCTTCTCCATGACTGCATCGCGGACATCCTCCGACGTGATGGAGTCGTCCAGGCCCGAGATGCGCAGTTCTGCGCATTTGGTGGGCCTGGCGATCTTCACACCGTCCGTGGTGGCAAAAATCCCCCGCAGCTTCTCGGCGAATTTATCGGCCGTCGCCGCGCCTTCAGCCCCAGGGAACTCGAATACTCGAGCTCCCATCTGGGCGCGGCGCAGCCTCATCCCCGCCGCCCCGAACTCAGTGGCGAGACCGGGCCTGGCCCCCTTGAAGAGGGCCGCATACGAGAGCCCGCCACTGGCCGCCTCCGGCGACAGCGTCACTACTACAGCCGCGGTTTTGGGCGGCTGCAGCTTCCGCGGCCTCTTAGTAGAGGCCGCTGTCACCGGTGGTGAAGGCTGGGCTTGGACCGCTTTTTGGGCAGCCCTTCTAGCCCGCCTTCGGGACTTCTTTGAGCACCTCGCCTCCTGCCAATCCTCGTTGGAGGGGGCAGGTGCGGAGGGGCCCGGCAGGGATGTCGGAGTGGGGAGCGGAGGGAAAGCCACTCCGCTCCTCTTCGCCGCTTTACTCTTGGCCGGCACCTGGGCCGGCGCCTTGGCCGGTGCCTGGGCCGGCGCCTTGACTGGCGCCTGGGCCGGTGCCTTGGCCCCTCTCCTCGGCCCCTGGGGAGCCGGTGGTGGAGTCGGGGCCGACGCCGACGCCGCCTATGAGACGCGGCCTCCCACAACAGGGAGCGCAGTCGGTGGCAGCAGCCTTAGGCCGCTGCGACCACGCGAGCGGGGGGCGCACGACCGGCGCAGGGGGCAGTCTCGCCTCCAGACCGGCCAGACGGCCGTCCAGCATACGCCCAACTGCGTCAAGAATTGACCGCAGTTGGGCGTCAGGCACCCCTGAGGTCGCGGTAGGGACAGGCTGGGGCGTGGATGGGGCCCCCCGCTCGGGGAGGTTCGCCCGGAAGCGGGCGAACTGAGCGCTCAGCTCGTTCACCTGCTCCGTCAGCCTGTCATTGGCCATCTGTAGGCGAGACACGTCGCCTACTAGGCCCTCCACGACCTCCGACACAGCGGAGGAGGAGTACTTTAGGGCCCTCACAAAAGAGCCCTTTAGGTTTACCGACTTGGTGGCTACCTTGTGGATGATAGCCACCGCCGCTCTCGCCCTCTCCTGCACAGACACGGGAGCCCGGGAGGCATCTCCCTCCACCGGCTCCCGAATCTTGAGCAGGAGATCCGCGATCTCCTCCTCCGCTACGGCTTCGCCGTCCGCTCGGACACGCCTATAAGACTCCGCCCCAGAGAAGGCGGAGCCCGACGGGATGGGGACAGGGGCACGCGACCTCGCGATCGGCGTCCGCGACCGTCCTCGCTGGCTGCCGGCCACCTTAGGTGGCAGCATGTCTACACCCTCCTCTCCGGAGCGTCCACGCTTGCGACTCCCAGTGTCGCGGAATTCAACATCCATAGCGTCCAGTGCGTCAATCGACACACTGGAGCCACCATCTGATGAAGCCGCGGACCGGGAACGAAGCCCGTCACCTGTGCCCGTCAGTCAAGTGTCGATCCAACCGGATATGGCGGTCATCCCACCAGTTGTCAACAACAATGTGACTATACCTTATAGTGTAGTGGTAAAGAACCTGGGGTTATATATCGACTCGACACTTGACTGGCGGGCACAGGTTACACACGTCAGCCAGAAAGTCACCACATGTCTCCGTGCTTTATATAGTTTGAAGAACTTCCTTCCCGCTAAAACTGAGGCTACACTTATGCAGTCCTTAATTATACCCTTAATCGACTATGGTGATGTGTGTTATTTCGACCTAAATGCAGACCTTCTCAATAAACTAGATCGCCTTCTCATTAACTGCATTCGATTCGTTTTCAATCTTCCCAAGTATGACCACGTGTCTGCTTTACGTTCCCAGCTTCAATGGCTCCCAATTCGTCAGCGCCGCAGTTTACGAGCACTGGCTTCTCTCTTTTCTTTCCTCAACTCTTCTGCACGATTCTGTTTAACATATTTATAAACGATATGATACCACTTTTCGAACACAGTGAATGCTTTCTTTACGCTGACGATCTCAAGCTCGCAAAACAAATAAAAAGCAAACATGACGCTTTCCTTCTGCAAAAAGACTTGAACTGCTTATTCGATTGGTTTGGGAGAAATGGCTTAGCACTGAACATAGACAAATGTAAATATATACGTTTCTCACGCAGTACTCACTTCAACTCGCAAACATATACCATTAATGATAGGACATTGGAGGAGGTTGCAAGTGTCAGGGACTTGGGAGTTGATTTGGATGGCAAAATTAGATTCCACACTCACATTGACAAAATCATAACTAAAAATGTTGTAACATTTAAGATGTTGGGCTTTGTTATAAGGAACTCTAAAGATTTTAAAAGCCAACAGACTAAGATTAGACTTTTTTCGGCCTTGGTTCGATCTGGTCTGGAATATTGTGCTCAGGCTCAGGTCTGGTCAGGAAAGTGTCCAAAAGCGTTTTCTCTGGCATCTTTTATCCCAGTGCAATAAAGTAAAACTGCTGCCGACGTATGAAAGTCGCTGAAAACATTTTATTCTCCATAGTTTGTTCGATCGTAGGCAGTTATTGGATCAGATTTTGTTTTACAAATTAGTTAATGGCGACTTAGACTGCCCCATTCTTATTGAGTAAATAAATGTAAAGTCTCTCAAGGTTTCTCCGTGCCAATAAATACGCTCCTTTTTTCAATTAAAACTTCTAAAACCAACTTAGGATAGAACGCTGCTATGAATAGATTACTAAGCCCGTATAACAAGCTGACGATTAATAGGATAACGAAAAATCGTGAAATTGATGAAGACATCTTCTCAAACAGTCTTCCAAAATTTAAAAGCAAAGTTATTGCGTCATTTAGACCTTCTTAGACCACTTTAAATACATCACTGTCTCTAATTAATTTCGATGATGTTCTGTATGTTTTGTTTATTATTATAGATATTGCTTTGTATAATCTTAGATGTAACTGTCCCTTACCATGCCGTGGCAACTTGTAAGTAAGACAACACTTAGCACATATTTGTAAAACATGTCTGTAAATTATGTATTAGTGTATGTTTTTTAAGTTGTCCCAAATAAATAAATAAAACTCTCCATCGTTACCTGAATACTTCGTACCACCCTTCCGTTTCTTATGTACGATCGAAATATTCGATCAACCAACAATATGCTGCTTCTATGCCCCCCTCACGCCTCCAACTTCATCAACTCCTCCTTCTACGTCCAGTCAGTTCTACTCTGGAATCCTCCTTGCGAAAATCAGGATGTCTACAAACCGCCTTGCATTCAAGAGGAAAGTGCGTGATCTTCTGCGGAGTGAATTGGCAGAACAGCCACAACGCTAGTACCCGACCGAGTATTTAATATTTTATTAAATTTATGTAGGTGTCTACACGCACCCACGGCCGGGTCTGTCCGGGCGAGGGTGCGACGTGCGGGGCGCAGCGAGGGACATCGCGAATGAGGATCGCCGCCGGCACTCGGCTTCTAACCAGCTGCGACTGCGCATACAGTTATTATTTACAATTACATTAAATTACGTGTCGAGTATTTTATAAACGAAGTTTTTATTTGACCGTAGCCTAGCTAAGACACGAATTTAACAGTAGGTTTCTGTATGTATGTGTGTTTATACTCAATACTTTATTGCTTCCATAATGTGAATACATAGGTGACAACAATTCAAGCGGCAACAATTATGGACCCTGTCGGGCGTAGCACAGTTTGTTTGGGAGAGAGGAAGATAACACAACCACATATACAGTAGAATATTTTGTTTTTAATTAATATAGTAGGATAAAATCATGGTAACTATACATGTCATGTATTATTATATTATTAATTATAATCAATATTGTTACTTTTATTTGTTCATAATTTTAAAATTGATTTAATAGTGTATAAAAGAACAAAATATTGTCCGTTATTTATTATTTTAATTATTTATTAGTTGTTATTTTAATTATTTGATTGATTAATTATTATTATTTTAGTAGTCATAAATAAATATATTTTTTCATAAGAAAAGAGGACACTATTATTTCATCCTAATTTTTTTATTTTGTCTAATCTGGTTATAACAATTATAGAATTTATTATTTTAGAGTATTTTATTTATTTTCCAAATACTCTTTTACGCTGTAGAAACACTTGCTTATAAGGAATAACTTTAATTTATTAACAAAAGTATTAAATGTAGTCTCGTTTTTAATGTCAATTGGTAATTTATTATACATTTTTATAGATATGACCAAAGGACCACGAGAATGCATTATTAGTCTAGAAGGGGGTAGATTTAATCTGTTTTTGTGTCTAAAGGAAAATTTTGTTTCTTTGTCTTCCTGTTTACTATATAGTTCCGGGTATTTTCGGACAAATTTACTTATTTCTAATATGTAGGTATATACTGGGTAATGTTAGGATGCCCAATATCTAGAAATGAGGTTTACAAGTATCTGTTTCTTGTATATTAACTAGAATTCTTACTAACTTTTTTTGTAAGGTGAATATGGTTGCTGCGTCTGCACTATTACCTCATAATATCACTCCATAAGATAGCCAAGAAAAGGCGTAGGCGTAGTAGGTGATAAGTGCTGTAGCTAAATCTGTCGACTTTTTGATTTCTCGCAAGGCGTAAGCGAATTTTGATAATTTTCTTCTGACGTTTTTTACATGTTGTTTCCAATTGATGTTTGAATCTATAGTGATACCTAGCAAGTTAAAATCCTTTACTTGTTCTATTTTTGTTCCTCGAAATGTGAAGTTTATATCTATTGGTGTCTTTTGGTAGGGATGGAAAGATATTACTTTTGTTTTGGTGAAGTTTATTTGGAGGTTATTTTTATCCATCCAATCAGTTGTTTTGGTAAGTAACACGTTTAGATCTTCGTTGAGGTTTAGGTCAGTTTTACACGATATTAAAAGAGAGATGTCATCCTCAAACAAAACACATGGTCCGTTTATTATTTTTGGTAGGTCGTTAAAATATATGAGGAATAGTAGGCATCCTATTACACTACAATGAGGAATTGAAGCTGCAACATTTATTTTGTCTGATCGAATGTGTTCTATTCTATTGCTTATTTTATTAAAATATTCTATTTCTACTAACTGCTGTCGGTTTGTCAAGTATGATGTAAGCCATTCATGGACCGTACCACGTATTCCAATTCAATATAATTTAGTCAATAATATTTCAAATTGCACTTTGTCGTAGGCGTTGGACATGTCTAGTAAAATTCCTATTGCATATTGTTTTTCATTTAAGATGTCTGGAGCTTTCTGAATGTATTTAAAAACTGCCAGTGTAGTTTGCCGATTTGTTTTTACGAAACCCGTATTAGCAGTCATTAAATATTTTATATTTTTCGCAAAATGAATAAATGCGGTTACTCATAGCCTTTTCAAAGAGCTTAGAGGCTATCGATAGGAGGGCAATCGGGCGGTAATTGTCAGGTTCAGTTTTGTCGTTTTTCTTGTGGATCGGTTTAACTAAAGCCTGCTTTAATAAATCCGTTAATACACCTTCTTCAAATGATTGGTTAATTAGCTTATAAAAAGGTAGTATTAGTTCATCAGCGCAGTATTTTACCAGAACAGGTGGAATCCCGTCGATGCCATGGCTTTTCTTGTTTTTAAGCGATCTTATGAGAAAGTTCATTTCATAGGGTTCCACTGGACTGAGAAACATAGTGTTCTCTAGAATTTGGTTTAATTGATTCAAAAATGTATCTTCCTCCCTTCTATTCCAGTATACAGACACTAATACTAAATTTTGTTTGGGTAGTTCACATGCACATGCTTCTATAATACACTCGATTGTCATATGTGTAATTTCGTTTATTTCCCTGTGTTCTATGTTCTCTTGCAATAGGATACACACTCCGCCTCGTATCCGATTGCTCCTGGAGTAGGAGGATGCTATCTTGTAGCCGTTAATTTGTACAGTTTCTAATTGGTACGGTGATAGCCAGGTCTTAGATATACATATCGCCATATACGTTTGGTTTTCTTCAGTGAGTGCTTCGAAGAGATGTAACTTGTTATACAGGCCTTGTATATTTTGAAAAAATACTTTACATTGTGGGTCTGTTTCTACGAAAGGAATTGTTCAATGAGTTTCCTCTTGTACTTGTTATGTAGCTGTGTGTTTCGATACTGTCGCTCTGTATTTTTTTATTCTCTTTTGCATTGTATGTTTTAGTGTAGTTTTGATTTCCAGCGTCTAGCTTCCTATCTATTTTTCTACCTTCTATGAATAGTTGGTGGTTACGTATAATAGCATGTTGGCCTCTTCTTTGTGCTTCTTTCATCTCTTCTCTTATACCTTCGTATCTTTCTTTTCGTGTGTTCTCATCTAAGAATTCCGAAATAAACAGCCTTGTTCCATCTAGACGTTGTGCGTTGTTTATAATGTATTTGGCCATCTTTTTGCTCAGTAATTGGGCCGACGGATTGTTTTTGTATTTTCCCACCCTATACATATGCTCCACGTAGCCCATCAAGTCCACGTTCATTGTTTCACGAAATAGATTGACTAGTCTATTGAGTAGGCTGTACTCGTACTCCTGGATACATTCAGCAAAACCATACACACATTACTTTAGGTGACTGTACTTTTGTAGACAAGTCTTTTATTTCTTTTTGCAATATTTCATTCTTTGCTTTTAATGCCTATATGTCAGAATGTAATTGTTTTATATCGTCCTTTCTTTGTTCATTTTTTTTTGATAAGATATCCGTTTTGTTGTCCATATCTTTTCTTAGCTCTTCAATAGATTTCTTTATTTCTGCCTGTATTGTGTTTTTCAACTCTGTTATTAATAATGTATTGTTGTCCTTCAAACGTTGTATAATTATTTCATTTAAATTTGTTAGTATTAATTCATTTTGTATATCGGTTTGCGTCGTTATTGCGTTGTCATCTGGATACACTGTGTCACCCAGTGTACTTAGGTCCGCTGAGCAATCAGTGTCATTTTTAGAAAATTTAGTCCTTTTTCTTATAGTTATAATGTTCGTATCGGTTGGGGTGTGAATTGTCTGGATATTTTCTCGATCTTGGGGGCGTATAGGTGTATTGGAATTGTCGGCTTTTGGCATTTTACAGCGGCAAGATTGGCACTTCCATGTTTTCTTCTGAATTTCAGTCATCGAATTTTTAAATTGCTTACTAGGAACATTAGCACACTCAAGATCGTAAGAATTTTTACATAGTGCACATTTTAATGATTCGGCACTTTCTAATGTTTGGTTACATCCAGCGCAGTTGGATACCATTGTTTTTTTATATTTTTAATAAATGTTATGTATAGTGCCCTCTGTTAAACTTAGAGCGTAGCACCTAGATTTAATACGTTTTATTAAAATGTGTAGTTTTCGTTGTTAACTATGGTCAGCATCCTCTGTTAGGCTTAGTATGTAATACCTCGATTTGATTAGATATTGTAGATTGAGACCTACCCACAGCGCCCTCTGTTAGACTTCGAGAATTTCTCCTTGATTTGGTTCGATTCGATATCATACATTGAGGAATGTTCTCTCTCGTGGTTTCTTCTCGTAGACCCCAGCTAGGGTCTCGGGGTAACATCTCCAGGTCTACGGCCTGTCCAAGTGGTGTTCCGCGCCGCCTGCCACTGCATGCGGGTCACTGGGTCGGGCCCAGATAGGCCTGCTTGGTAGTTCCAGATTGTCAGAATAGTAGGGGGGGGGGGGGGGCGTGGTTAACGAGGTCGGGCCCGTACGAGTGAGTCCCGCGGGCGACCAGCTTGCTAGCCACGCCCGGGTCTAGTCTATTGTCACCCCCTGTGCTTGGCGAGGTCAGGCTCCGAGGGATGGGGACCCCGAGGAGCGGGGTGCGAGGTCCCGCAGGTGGCGGGCTTGCGAGCCATCGGCACGCACGAACAGATTTGTGCTCAGGCGTCTCACGAAGTCATCCAGGCTTTCCACGCGCAGATCCCTGGAGATCGTCCTGTTCTGCACAAAGCGAGGGGCATTGGTAAGGGTGCGTAGTGTGAGTGACTTCTGCGCACGCAACCGGCGGCGGTTCGTCTCGGAGACGAGCGCAAACCAAGCCGGGGCACCATAGGTTAGTCGGGTGCGAATGTACGCCTTGTACACACCGAGCTTCGCACGGAACGGCAATCGGGACGACAGTAGGTATGGTCCGCAGGAGAGTAATGTTCTAATATAGTAGTTGTCAACGTCCTCTGTCAGATTTATGTTGTAACACTTTGATCTTTCGAGTCAATAATTTGTTATAATAGACTGTGTAGTTTTGGATGTATTTGTGTTTTGCCGGTAGATAGCGTAACTAGGCGTTTTGTAAGATGATTTGTGCTTTTGGTTAACCTTTTTGTGAATTTGTTTATAGATATGTGATTGTTTAAGCTTGTTTTATCACAGTTTCCCTATGCAGAAGTGCATTGGTTGCCAATATTACTAGTAATTTGGTGTAGGTTTCTGTTAAACACTTTCACTAAAAAAGTTCGTTGTATTGTTATTTTCAAAATTCCTTGAGATGCACTTATTGACCACGATTGCCTTTATATTATCGTTACACGTTATAGTTTCACGAACATATTTACACATTTTCAACAACTTTCTTGCACTTATATTATTTTTATTAGCACTTTTGATACGGACCCGATGTAGACAGTAGCACAGTGGCGCGCTCTCTTGTACATTTTGTGTATGTCTCTGGGCCTAAATTATGTTAAATTTAATATTTTATTTTGCACCTACCGCATCATATTTCTACATAACCTGAAGGTTGACTGGGAGAGAATGTCTAATGGCATTAAGTCCGCCTTTGTACAACATGTGCATAAAGTTTAAAATAAAATAAAATAAAAATATTGTAACATCGCTTTGCAGATGTAATGTTTTCAATGTTAGGCTTTATAATTGCCGACAAATCTTTACTACCCACCCACGTATTTAAAGAAACATGTCTAACCCCTGACAAGACTGAATAGGAAGCTCTTGGAAGTGTTCGTGCATAGTAGTGTGTTACAGTCGTCACAAAATAAGAAGCCCGTTTTGACATTTGTCATGGTGGCGTAACTAGTGATTAACCATACGACTCGGTGCACGATACTTACGATAAATCGATTCAAGCTTGTAGAGTATTTGATTGATTTGACTATATATCACAAAGTGCATTGGATTTAAGTTATAATTAGAACATATAACTTAAACTTTAATGTTATAGGCAATTTGAAATGATACAATGGAAAGAAATGTCAATTTGTCTTTAATTAAAAAATTTAGCTCAATCACAACAAAATCAAGAAAAGTTAAATCAATCATTTTCTTCTGATGACGAGCCAGATGAGCTATCGTCGCCTGTATATATAATTATTTCATTTTCTATAATATTATCAATATTGACGTCTCTATCATAATCTTCCTTTATTATTTTTCGCGTCTTTTCTACCACTTTTGCCCAATCTTCTTTAGTTATTTTATCACAAGCTTCTTTTAACAATGTCATCATATTCTTAGTGGAGAATGGTGGCTTTGTATTATGACGTGCTGCGTATCCTTTGACCTGAGCCCAGATTAATTCAATAGCATTGTACTGACAATGGTACGGCGGCGTTCTTATCAATTTGTGACCATGTTGAAGTGCCAATTCATCGATTTTATATCTTAATTTTGCAGGTTTATTTTGTTTTACTAATTGCAGCAGTTCAGCTTTCAATAAATTCATATCAGCTTCTACGCCTTTTCTTTGTAACCACGCCACTAAATCTGCCTTGCTTGCTTGAGTAGATGCCTTATCTATTTGAACTGAATGGTAAGGTGCATTATCCATAATTATTGTGCACTGTTCGGGGAGGTTTATTAACAACTTAGTAAACCACTCTAAGAATTTATTTGCACCCATTTCTTCGTGGTATTCTTTTGTACTTCTGGACTTTAATGCGAGTAGAACATCATGCACAAAACCTCCCCCGGCTGATCCGGCATGGCAGATTATAAGGCGTCCACCCTTACCCATTGGCACTTTTGAACAAGATGCCTTGGTATCATTCGTCCATGACTGTGGCACGGTATGATTCGAGTTCAGCCAAGTTTCATCGATAAATATGACATTATCCCAATTTGTAATTTTGTTCATTTGCAAAATTATATCATATCGTTCCATCATAATTTTCCTCTTGTCGGTTTTCTTGTATTTGAAACCAATTTGCTTCATAATTGTTATTAAAGATGTTGCACTGCCACTAAACAGGCCAGCCTCTCTTAGTGATACCACCAACTTACTTACAGTTGGCTACTCACTTCTCGTGTAATAAGCATATACGTGGTTTCGAATAGCATCTGCGTCAAATGTGTCAATACCTGTTACAGGCTTGCTTTTCTTCCTCTTCTTAGGCGTATGTAACACATTTTCTTCAGTACCGGAAGACCCATACTTTTCCTTCAAAATGGTTCGAATAGTTTTTTTGCCGATTCCAAGTGCTTCTACTACGCGATCTTGCACTTGAGTTACGGGTAATAATGGTCCACCATTAACTGATTCGCGTTCGAAGTATTCGGTAAACTTCACAACCAATTCGCGTGATTGGCTGTTGACGTCCTCTTTTCGACATGTTAAAACAGAGTTTGTACAATATAACAACAAACACCAAAATCGAGTCCAAATCGCTATGTCCAATCAATGTCCGGAATAGAAGAGCCAAGGTCAACGTGATAGTAAACAAAAACAGTCCAAAAGCAAAGCCGAGTCTATAATAATATAATAATAATAATAATATATTTATTTGTCAGAATATTGTTGAGGTACAGGTGTTAGACATAATATGACATTCATAATATTCTGCTGTTTCCAGCGTACAAATATTTTCAGGAAGGATTAGTAAATACAATGTCAAGAATTATTATATACAATGTCAAAAATGATTAAAAAATATGTCAAGAATTATTAAATATACTTGAGGATTATAAAATACAATGTAAAAAATTATTCAAAGCAATGTTATAGGTATTAAATTGAATTTAATTATTGAGAATATAAAGGCAAGTCGTCGTCTAATTTATAATTTGAGTCAAATTTTTCATTTAAAAACTCATTTGTTGAGTAGTAACACTTATACAATAGGAAGTCAAATAATTTCTTTTTAAATGTCATGAAGTTAAGGTTTTTAAAAACATTAGGTAATTTATTATAAACACGAATTGCCATACAGTAAACATTATTGGCAAATAATTTAATCCTTTGTTGGGGTACACATAATTTGTGGATATTTCGGCTTTTTCTTGTAACAACATCATTATGTACTGGAAATAAAGCTTTATTTTTATGTACAAAGATACAGAGTTCGAATATGTATAAAGATGGGAGTGGTAATATTTTTAAATGTTTGAAGAGTGGGACACAGCTTTCTAATGGTTGGGCTTTAGTTATTGATCTAATGCATTTTTTCTGGGCTCGGAATGCTTTAATGATATCAACAGAATTACCCCATATAATAATGCCGTACCGGAGAATTGATGCTATGTAGCCGTGATAGGCATAGAGTGCAGCATTGATACCAGCTACGCGAGTCAGTCTGTACAAAACATATACAAATCTTTGCAGTTTAGTGCATAGTGTATCGATATGTTCTTTCCAGTTGCAATGTCTATCCAACGTTATACCCAAAAATGTAGCACTTTCAACCTCTTCTATAGCGTCATTTGCATACCTTATTTCTAATTGGTGACGTCTGCTGTTGTATGTTTGGAACTGTATAAGTTTAGTTTTACCGATATTAACGTGTAAATTGTTGTCTTTTAATCATTCTATTATTTTGTTTAACGTGTCATTAATCTCTTTTTCGTATTTAGTGAAATTGTTATCGATGAGTTCAATACTAAGGGTTGTATCATCGGCATATAAAATGCATGAATATGGGGTTACATTGGGCAAATCGTTAATATATAGCAAAAACAATAGGGGCCCCAAGATACTGCCCTGGGGAACGCAACACGAGTTTTGGCGATAGGCGGATCTATACACTTTCTTTTCTGATAATATGTGTCTAGATATCTCCACGCATTGTTGGCGATTATTTAGGTAAGTCTCTAACCAGTGTAACGCATTTCCCCTAATACCATAACGGTTTAATTTATAGAGAAGCAGTTTGTGATCTACGAAGTCAAACGCTTTTGACATATCAAGAAATATTGATGATATTTGCCTTTTCTCATTAAGACTAGTGGTAATCATTTTCACAAGAGAAAAACATGCATGAGTTGTTGACTTATTTTTTCTGAAACCGAACTGTTCCTCTCTTAAAATTGTATGCCTTGTTACAAAGGACTGCAGCTTTTCGTACATGATTCTTTCAAAAATCTTAGAAATTATGGGTATCAGAGTAATCGGACGATAGTTATTCATGTCAGTTTTATCTCCTTTTTTGTGTAATGGTTTGACTATAGAATATTTTAGTCTGTTGGGAAATAAACCTTGAAATAATGATAGATTAATAATATAGGTAAGTGGATGAGATATAAATTTAAGAGCAACGTTTAAGAATTTTGGTATTAATGTCGTCATACCCGGTGGAGTAAGTTAGATTTAAAGAATTAATAATTTTATACACCGTATCTTCACTAGTTGGAGTTAAAAATATGGTATCCGATATGTCAGTGAGGGTATGTTTGTAATTAATGGGTGTTTCAGAAATGCAGATTTTTGGTTTGTTTGTCATGTTAATAAAAAAGTCATTAAATTTGTTTGCAATTATATCGGCGTGAGTGTATATGCAGTGTTCAATTTTTATAGAAGTAATGTCAGCGTTATTATCGATATCGGTACTATTCTTTTTTATAATGTTCCAGGCTGCTCGACATTTATTGTCCGATTGAAGTATGTAACGATTATTGTCAATTTTCTGGGCATGTAATATGCATCGTCTCAATATTCTAGTGTAATTTCGGTAGTTCTTTAGGTGTTGGTTTTTATTAGAATTTAACAGTCTATATTTTAGGTACATACTTCTTTTCTTTACACAACATCTTTTTATTCCTTTTGTCATCCATTTAGTTATTTGCGGTTTGTTTGTAATTTTTACTTTCAAGATGGGGAAACAGAGATTATAAAAAAGGGACAGTGTTTCATGAAAATGATTGAATGCTGTGTTAGTATCATCTGACTCGTATATTTCTGAAAAGGAAAGGGACGATATGCATGATATAAACTTTTTTATGTTGTTTTGACTTATATCTCTTCTCTTTTGAAACCAAAATTGTTTCCTACATTTCGTAGTATCTACAGATGACTGGAAAGAAATGGACTGACCGGTCTCGTGATCAGATAATGCAAGAATATGTATTTGAGGCTGAAAATTAGGTATGTCGCTTGCGATGAGATCTATACATCTAGAAAAAATATCAAACATAAACGAGCGCACAGTCAACTTCACAAGATGTCGAACGAAAGACTGCGCAGTACGCGGTACGCGCATGGATCACGTGCCGCTTATTAAATTATGTACGGCTTTGATAATTCTTTTATAGACTGACTTTTAAGGACTGTTGTCAAATGTGACTGTTGCAAAATGAGACATGACGTTTGAGACAGAAAAATGAGGATTAATTATTTTTTTCACAATCATGATGAAATGATTTGGTGAAAAAACCCGGAGTCCACTCCGGGTTTTTGAACCAAATCATTTAGTATAATATTAAAATATTCATTTTAAATATCAAAATAAAGCTAAAACTATATGTGATCAGATTTTGTTTTTATATGTTTAAATATTAAATAATACACTAATTACACATTTATCTCTTTTTTGAATGTAATTTTTGTAAACGATTTTCAGAAACTCTATTTTATTCTGCCATAAAACGGCTTTTTAACGGTTACAACACTACGGCAACCAACCCAAAGACACTGACATTGTATTAAAGTCCTGTAGGAATATTAATCAGCGATTGATTCGTGTTTTTGAGTGCATTTTTTCAATATAAAGTTAAACTTGATGCTTATTTATGATACGCGTTGTGACAGTGTATGGGTAACATAGTAATTAAATAGGATTATCAATTTGATTTTTTAATTTCTTACATAGACGTTCATACAAAGTTATCGCGGCATGTCAAATGAGAAACGTCAAAACGGGCTTCTTATTTTGTGACGACTTTAGTGCTATTAAAAGAGGTACGCCTTTCCCACGCCAATACCTATTATTTTTGTATCTAATAAGACTTTGTAATATATTGATTTTTTTAAGATTTAAATTTCAACCACAGTTTCCCTCCTAAATATAACCGCCGAACATGCAATCGAGGTAGACACAGCTGACTCTCCATTACATGTTTCGAGGTAGTTTTTATAAAACCTCCAATAACTCTCATGGCCTGATTTTGTACTTTCTCTAATTAATATAAATTATTTTTACTACTGTTATTGTATAAAAAACTCCCATAATCCAATCTACTTCTTATTATAGCTTTATAAATCCTTCTCATTTGTTTAGGGTGCACGCTCCACCCCGATCCAGCCAGCGTTTTAAAATGTTAAGATATTTATTTACTCTAACAGTCAACTCACCAATATGCCTATTCCATCTTAATGACCGGTCCAACTACATCCCCAGATATTTCACACTGTCAACAAGTTCAAAACTCATGCTATTTATAGTTAGATCAATTAGCTGTTTGTTTACACCTTTTCTAAAGATGCTTTTTTTTTTAAAGAGACAACTCCCGCATTAGGAATAAGTATATCCTGAGTCGCAGGGGACTTTACAAACATGCATGAAACGGACACAAAGAACACCCAGACTCAGAACAACAATTTGTGGATCACACAAAGTGTAGTCCCACGTGGGGATTGGACCCACAGTACTCAGCGTAGCAGTAAGCGGCGTGGCGACCGCTTAAACCACTGCCAGTCGTGCAGTCAAAGCAAAAGCTTTACTTTTAGTCGGTGACACTTCCAACGCGCGGCCTTCTATCAAACGGGAAAACCGGTTTATAGCCAGCTGCAGTGTATTACGCCCCTGTTCAATTGTTTTACAGGTTGTGTATAACACGAAATCGTCCGTATATTATGACACATATACCTCTCTCATATACTTACAGACATTGATAGTCGCTAAATTAAAAAGCAAGTTTGGGAGTGGTTTATCTGGGATGGGTGTGATTGGAAGTATATGAGTGTGACTGTGTGTCTGGCTGTAGTGATGAATGAGGTTGCTAAAATTGTTTATAAAATAAGTGTTATTTACTACTATATATGTTTGTAACAAGAGATGGCTACACTATTGTATTAGGTACAAAACCTGTAAAAATAGTTGTATTGTGTGTCATATAAATAAATAAATAAATAAATAAATAAATAACTTTATTCGTACTTCTGCATATTATTGTGTTATCTACCTGCACACTTAACAATCTCTCTTTTAAGAACGTCCACAAATAAATAAACATCCTTGAACCTATGCACAAATATCTACATTATTATATGCATTCTAAATATCGATAAAACAACCGATAGTTATTTGGTTTGTAACAAAACCTAACTGAATCCTACTAACTAAATTAGTTAAATTTTTGAGGGTAGATTTAGATTTCCTAAAGCCGGTAGTTTCTTCGTGTAGCTAATTATTATGTTCTATGTACCACTCGATTCTATTGTTTGTTATGGAATGAAATATTTTACATAGACATGAGATAAGAGATATTGGTCTGAGCGCTGCGCCCGCTGAAATATCGGTTTTGGAATCGGGATCACACGTATGTTGCGCCATTGTGAAGGAGCATATCCATTACACAGAATTTTATTATAAATATTAACAAGTATGTCCTTCGCACTAGTAGATAGGTTTTTAATCATTGAATATGATATGTTATCTTGTCCAGGTGACTGGTATATTTTAATTTAATGCATTTCTTCAATTCACATAATGTTTGTTTGCTCTAAATGTTCATTATATGAACAAAAGATCGGTGATTTCAGAATAACATAGTCAGGTGTTAAACTTTGCAGCAGATTGAAAGCATTCGTTTTATCGACATGTGAACTTGGGGATTTATAACCTTTAAGCCACTTCATTTTTCGGTACATGTCAGTCAACTTTGATGATTCGTTAATAGATGAACAAAAATCTAACCAACTCCCACTGAACGTTGTGTAGATGTTATAAGGTCTAATACCGCGTCTTCACAGTTATTACAAGGAAACAACGTGTGTTAGCTTCAAGTGTTTATTCGCAACTGACTTACACAATAAGACATTGATACGCTGAACATACCGCCCACCAAAAGGGATATAACCCTTTTAATTAAGAAATACGTTTGTATATAAAAGTATTCAGTAAAAATATCCTTAAAATAATTACTCTAAAGCAATCAACGAAGAAGAAAAAAAGTAAGATTACATTAGATTACAGTTTCCTTTAGTTAGCGTCTATTGGCAAATGACACAATTTACTGACACATCTTTTAGTTATAGTATCCCCACTTTTTACACTATACACGCGAGTAATGCAATCGAGTCCTGGGTATTTACTGGGGTAATACCAAGACTACCTGGAACATACTCAAAAAAATTACTAATACAACTAGCGACAAATCTGCACCTATATCACTACTTAAACACCATAGGGATCCGTCTATAGCCGTTAGTAAAGTAAACGAACATTTCGCAGGGATAGGTGCTAAACTGGCGAATAACCTCATGACTCGATCTAGCCGTCAACAAACTCCTAATGAGCTAAATGCACTAATTTATCGCCCACCTGTTCTACACTCAATGTTTCTGACTGAGGTTGATGAGTCTGAACTTGAACAGATTATATTAACACTTAAAGATAACACAGCACTAAGGTGGGATAGAATCCCATCATCTGTTATTAGAACCTCAAGGCACGTACTTATACCTGTGCTCAAGCATGTTTTTAATTTATGCCTGTCTTCGGGTGTCTTTCCAAAGGTGTTCAAGAAAGCTCTTGTTCACCCTATCCACAAGAGTGGAGATAGAGACAGTATCGATAATTACAGGCCTATCTCTGTTTTATCATCACTTTCCAAATTACTTGAAAAACTTCTAAACAAAAAATTAATACAATATTTAGAGAAGAATCATTTACTCGCAGAATCACAATATGGTTTTAGACGTGGAAAATCCGCTGAAGATGCGGTCCTGGATGTAAGTAATGGGGTTATAACTAATATTGATAAAAATACAAAAACCATTGGCTTATTCCTTGACTTATCCAGGGCATTCGACACTGTCTCTATCCCCCTCCTTCTACACAAGATGGAATCACTTGGGATCCGTGGTTTGGCTCTTGAGATTTTTGCCAGCTACCTCAGAGACCGCACACAAAGTGTAGTAATAGATAATATCACTAGCTCTGAGGTTCCACTGACCTATGGGGTTCCCCAGGGAAGTGTAATCGGTCCCACTCTGTTTCTTATTTATGTGAATGAGCTTTGCTGCCTTAAAGTCAAAAACTGTAGAATTGTGTCCTTTGCCGACGATACTGTCCTGCTAGTGGATGGACCTACCTGGAACTCTGCACGTGGTAATGCTGAAATCGCTTTGAACTTGGTAATGCAATGGCTCCAAATAAACTTACTCACCCTTAACCTAGAAAAAACCAGGTTCATGACTTTTTCCCCAAATGCATCTTCCCAACCGCCACCCTCATTCGAAATCAAGGCACACATATGTAGCTCCCTTAACACCTACAACTGCAGTTGTCCATCTATAGTTCGTTGTAACTGCATTAAATATCTTGGGGTAATAGTCGACAATAATCTTACTTGGAATTTTCAGATTGAAAAAACTGTTACAAGGGTTAGAAAGTTGTTGTATATTTTTAAAAAGCTGAGAAATGCTACAGATCTTAACACCATGAAGATGGTCTACTATGCGCTAGTTCAATCTATAATCGGTTATTGCATTACGTCCTGGGGTGGTGCTTGCAAAGCATATATGGTTCGTTTAGAGAGAGCTCAGAGATGTATACTTAAGGTGATGACTGGTAAGCCTAGAAGATTCCCTACGTCTGAGCTTTACAGTATCTGTAAGGTACTAACGGTGCGGCAATTATATATACTGCGGGCTATTCTGCGTAAGCATACTGCCTCCCCGTATGACATTAATTTTATTAAAAATACACGTAGATCCGACAGAGTACATTTTAGTATACCACATAGAACTGCTCTGGCATCCCGGCAGTTTTACTTTCTTAGCCCCAAACTATATAATGGGGTTAATAGGTTGCTAAATATATATCCCCTTGATAGTGTGGCTTCTTTCCTTAACGTACAGTCAGTCTGAAGACATCATAGCATGAAAACGTATACACCTTACACTCATCACATGTACACTGACATACACTCGCCTACACTTAACATACACTCAAACACCATTTACACAAGATAGGTACCAAAACATATTTAATTACTCATTGTAAAAATTGTAAACTTAGTTGTAAGTACTTGTACTGTTGGATTCGGATGTGGGCGTTAATGGCTACGACACAGTTTATACTACTGTAGCCATTATCGTATAATTATTGTGAGTTACAAGGTTTTGAATAAAGTATATTATTATTATTATTATTTTCCCATTATACGTCCCATCAACCATTTACCAGGAGGCATGTTATCTTGTTTAACTAATACAATGTCGCCTATTTCAAATTCAGGCCGTTCCGTTAACCATTTAGGCCGTTGCTGTAGTCGGGCAAGGTATTCAGTTTTCCATTTATGCCAAAAATCACTCAACAGCTTTTGTAAGTATTGCCATCTTGCCAAATGACTGACATTAACTTCTCGGTAGTCTGGTGCAGGAACAATAGCCGTAGGCTTGCCGATTAAAAAGTGTCCCGGCTATAATGGGTTTAGGTTGTCAACATCTGTATCATCAATTGGACGTAAGGGACGTGAATTCAAACATGCCTCCACTTGACATAACACTGTCAATAGTTCTTCATATGTTAGGGTGGTAGTAATTATTCTTTTTAAATGAAATTTAATTGATTTTATCCCTGCCTCCCACAAACCACCGAAATGAGGACTATAAGGTGGTATGAACTGCCACTGGGTCCCATCTTGTGCTAGTAGGTTTGCGATATCCTCCCTGAAATTAAGAGAAGCATCTGTCCACGCATCCCTTAATTCTTTGTTCGCGCCCACAAAGTTTCTTCCCTGGTCGCTCCACAAGTGAGAACACCTACCTCTGTGTGCAACAAGTCTTTTGAATGCAGCAATAAACGACTGCGAAGTGAGGTTTCCCACCAACTCGATGTGAATGGCTTTTGTGCAGATACATATAAAGAGTGCAACGTATGATTTTATGGTCCGCACGCCTCTTCCTCGTGACATCAATACGTTGTACGGACCTGCAAAATCCACAGCGCTGTGCAAAATTGGACGAGCTAGAGTTACTCGAACCTCAGGTAAGTCTCCCATAATTTGTGTTCTAGCCTTAGCTTTAATCTTAGCACATATTAAACACTTGTGATTATAAGTTTTGATAGCACTCTTAGCCTTTATAATCCAGTATCGAGTTCGCAGGTAGGATAACATCAACTGGATTCCTCCGTGAAGTGTTTTTTTATGAGCATCAGCTACGATGAGCGAGGTAAGTGGATTTTTATTACTCAATATGATAGGATTTTTATTTTCACAGCTGAGGTTGGCATGTCGCAATCTTCCGCCTACTCTAAGTAGGTTGTCCTCGTCCAGATAAGGATTTAAAGATTTTAAATTACTTCTCTGTTTCACAGCTTTATATTTGATAATCCGTTCTATATGTAAAGACTATCCCTATTCCTTTGATTGAGGGACAAGGGCGTCTTCAGTAAACGATTTATTATTGGTTTAAAACATAAACGTATATTTTTTACAATAATTTGTGATAGAAAAGAAAAAACGATGCGTTCGGCTGCACAGAGCATCGCAGAAAAAAAGGCGAGTCAGTGTGAAGTTGAAGCTCGCCGGTAGCACCGCAGCTCGCACGATGTTCACTCGCCAAATATAGTGTCGCCGTATGCCACTTGATGGCGCTGTACTTATATGGAACTTCAACATGCCGGCCGCCTTGGAAGCACCTGGATGTAGTCTTCCAACACGAAGCACTCGTAAACGGAGCACGTAGCGGATACATTATTGTAAGGGTAACGGGCAAATCTTTGAGAAGGATCGCCGTATGATGCCGTGTGCCGTACGGATTTCAGATGGAAACTGGGTCACTCGACCCAGTTTCCATCTGAGTGGTGGAACATTCTCCTCCTTAATAAGAACTAAGCGGTCTGGTGTGACGTCCTCACTGTTGTCCTTCCATTTTGTTCGCTGTTGGAGCTCTGAGATATATTCTTTCGACCATCGTTGCCAGAAATGTTGTCTAAGTTGCTCCACGAGGTCATAGCGTGCCAGCCGCGTAGGCTCGATCGATGTCAGGCTCTCGCAGGCGGGCGCAGTCAGCGGTCGCCCGATCAGGAAGTGTGAGGGAGTCAGTGGGAGTAAGTCATTTGAATCTGTGGACAGAGGGGATAAAGGACGGGAGTTGAGAACAGCTTCAATTTGCGTTAATACCGTCTCAAACTCCTCGCGTGTTAGTCTGGCATTGCCCAGCACTCGCCGCAAATGATACTTGCAGGACTTGACCCCTTCCTCCCACAACCCACCAAAATGAGGACTATAAGGTGGTATAAAGGTTAAACGAAATTGATTATTACTAAGAAAATCAGAAACATCACTAGTATTATTAAAAATTACTGATAATTCCTTTTCAGCACCAACGAAATTCTTTCCGTTGTCTGAAAAGATTTGATATGGCTTTCCACGACGGGCTATGAAACGTTTTAGTGCTAAAATGTAATCCTGTGTACTTAAACTGCTTACCAGTTCTAAATGTATAGCTCTTGTGGTAAAACAAACGAATAAACAGATATATGCTTTAATTAGTTTGGCTCCTCTGCCTTTGCGATCTAGTATGAGCAACGGTCCCGCATAGTCAACACCACACTGCATGAATGGAAAACTTGGCTCTAATCTTTCCGAAGGTAAGTTACCCATAAGAGGAGTCAATGTTCTCCCTCTCATGCGTGTGCATATGACACAGTTATGAACTACCTGTCTGGCTAAGTTGCGTGCTCCTAAGATCCACCACCTTTCACGCATAGAATAAACCAGAAGTTGAGGTCCTGCGTGAAGGAGTCGTTTATGTTCGTATTCACACAACAACCTTGACAAGTTTGCCACTTAACAATACGGGATATCTTTTATCATAACTAAATTCAGTGGCGTTAGATAGCCTACCACCTATACAAATTATATTAGATTTATCTAAGAATATATTTAAACCTGATATTTAATAATATATTATATAATAATCTATTTGTTTTATTTTTATTAATATTTAACGGTAACTTATTATTTAATTTGTAATATTGATAACTAAACGATTCTTGTTGAACAAAACGCGTTAACGTATCAAGCGATCGCTGTAGCTCGTCTACAGATAACGAACCGGTTTTACGCACATGCATGCCGCCGGGTACTGGCCGCGCTCGCACATTACCTATAAATCGTAATATGTATGCACAAATCCTTTGTAAGTGAATAAATGACAAATAACGTTCAAAATCAAACATTGAAGTTAATTGAGTAGAATGCAAATTAATAATGTTAGGTTTAATTCCAGGCAAATCACCGGATGACGATTCTTTATTACTATTTTGCCACATTAGACTAGGTTCTCGTAAAAACGCAGGGCCACGCCACCAATTATTATTATTATCGTACTTTAACGTATCTAACGTAGCCCCTCGCGATATAATGTCCGCAGGGTTTTCGGTGCCCTTAACATGCCGCCAAATTGTATCACATGTTAATTCATTTATTTGTACCACGCGATTTTGCACGAATGTCTTAAGCAGATTGGGTGACATACCTAACCACCTCTGCACAATCGTTGAGCCCGTCCAAAAACAAACTTTATCGAAATTTAAACGAAGGGACTTCTTTATTTTACTATATAATTTTGCACCTCCTAAAGCTCCGTATAGCTCGAGCCTAGGAATGCTAACTGTCTTTATCGGCGCCAATTTACTTTTAGCACACAATAAATGAACCGAAACAGGTATAGTACTTTTATTATTATCTATACACGCTCTTACGTACGCGCACGCTCCGTAGGCATTTTGTGAAACGTCGGTAAAGATATGAAGCTCTTTGTAATTATCGCTAATTATGTAACGAGGTATTTTTATATCGCGTAAATGTTGTAAATCAGAAAGAAACTTATGCCACGCAGTTGCGATGGTTTTTGGAACTTCGTCATCCCAATCTAATTTCTGTAACCACAATTTTTGTAACAAAGACTTAGCTGTAACTATCGCGGGCGCTAACAAACCTAATGGATCATATATTTGTGCGATCGTTGATAATATGATACGTTTCGTAACTACCGAGTTACCCTTTGTTAATTTAGTGGTGAAATAAAATTCATCATTTTCTGTACACCAACCTAAACCTAGCGTTTTAGACAAATGATTTTCACCGATGTTTAGGTCTTTACAATTCCCAGGAGATACGTCGTGACCAAACGTCCATTTATGTAGTGGAAAACAACCTGTTTTCAATAACGCGGAAATTTTATTACATAACTCAATCAACGAATTAAGGTCATCACTTCCCGTACACAAATCGTCGACGTAGAAGTCGTCATTTATCGTTTTTGCAACCAAATCATCATTACATTCTAATGACAATTGTCTCAAGCAACGCATACTAAGGTAAGGGCCCGACGCAGTGCCATACGTCACTGTATTTAAAATATATAACTGCAAAGGTAAGTCTCGACTTTCCCGCCACAATATCAGCTGTAAGTTACGTTGGTCCGAATGTATCAATACCTGGCGGTACATTTTTTGTATGTCCGCGCACGCGCACGTATTTATACTGTCGGAATCTAAGTAAAATTGAAAAAATATCATTTTGTAATGGAGGCTCTTTATGCTGGAGGTTATTCAACGACTTGTTGTTCGACGTATTCGCGCTCGCGTCGAACACAACGCGTAACTTTGTAGTGATACTATCCTCTCGGTAGACACCGTGATGAGGTAGGATGTAATGCGGTTTACTTAGTAAATCGGGAATATCCTTTTTTGCAATTACGGTCATGTGACCAAGTGCCTCATATTCTCGAATAAATTCGCTATAAAGTTTCTTATAACTAGGTAAACGGTCTAACTTTCTTTCGAGGGATAAAAAACGATTTTTAGCCATGGTATATGAATCACCTAACGATTCGGGTGACTCCTTTAAAGGAATTCGAACTGAGAACCTACCGTGTTCGTCACGTTTCGTAGTCTCTGTAAATAACGTTTCACAGTAACGATCATCCTTTGACATGGCAGTTGGTAAGTCAGTCACCTCTTCTAACTCCCAGAATAATTTCAATTGATTATTAATTTGAACTAAATTACACTGAACCATTTCAGATTTAAACGACTGATTATTATAAATAGGGCCAGATATAATCCATCCTATTTTTGAATCGTACAGATATGGACCATTACTAAGCTTAATTTTATCATTATTTAATAGATCCCAAAATATATCCGCTACTAAGAGGACATCGATATCCGACGGAACACTAAACGTAGGGTCCGCAAGCGAGATATAATTAGGTATCTGTATACATTGACATTCAACGTGTAATGAGGGTAACTTCGATGTAATACGAGGAAGAACCCAGCATTGGATATTTTTATTGAAATCATTAACTTTAGAACGAATGTTTACATTGCAGGTGTGAGAACTTTTTGAAACGCTTTGTCCTACACCCGAGATATGAATTGTGGACTGTATAATAGGTAAACGTAAACGACTACATAACGATTCTGTGATAAAACAATTCTGACTCCCGTTGTCAAGAAGTGCTTTAACTGTGTGATAATTATTACTTGAATCAGGAACGTCGATGAGCGCCGTCGATAACAAAACCGGTTGTATCGCGGCACTGCAGGTGAGTACATTGCGCTCTGAATGTACTTGCGTATCAACTGAATTGTTTGCGCTCGGCAATGGATGCGAAATAGGTATAGACGCGGTAATACCTATTCTTTCACTAGAAATATTATTATTGTGAATTAACGTATTATGTTTCTTCTTACATAATTTACATGGACCGTAGGAACATTCTTTTGGCAAACGGCTATCAGTACGAATACAATTTATACAAAGGTTTTTATTTTTTACAATTAAATATCTATCTTGCACGGAGTTATTTAAAAAATTCGGACATGAATACAAGTAATGATCACCGCCGCAATCAACACAAATGCATTTTTGTTTATTATTATTCGAGTTATATTTATGAGTGAAGTTAGTTACGTAAGAATGTGTGAAAGGGTGCGAGTTTATGTTGCTAGATTTATTAACGTATCTTTTATTTTGATATGAATACGATTTAAAGGAATCATTATTATTATTGTGCTTAAAAGATGATACACCTTTGACATTCATCAATCATCATCAACAGCCTTTAATAGTCCACTGCTGGACATAGGCCTCCCCTTAGAAAGGAGGTTTTGGCCTACTATACGTTTGACATTATTTGACTTTATCATTTCTAACATATCGGCGCGATTTTTAAGAAATTCTAGTAGATTATTAAGTTTGATGTTATTTGAATCATTTTTAGACAATAGGGAACCTTTATGAGTTTCCCACTCGCGTTCTGTGGACTGATCGAGTTTAGAAGCAATTAGATAAACGATTAATGTGTCCCAAGCATCGGTTGGTTCGTTTAGTGATGCAAGTGCACGCAAATTACGTAATGTTGAATCTATCAACCTCCTAATATGAACAAACGATTCATTTTGAAGTGACTGAACAGTAAATAACGCTTTTACATGATTTTGTATTAATGAACGGTTATTGTGAAACCTACCCTCCAATAAATCCCAAGCGTGTAAGTAGTTCGGAGCGGTGAATTCTAATGCACTAATTACATGAGAGGCAGAACCACTAAGAGACGATTTAAGATAGTGAAACTTTTGTATATCATTAAGATCTTCACGATTATGTATCATAGTGAGATATGAGTTTCTATACTCCAACCGCTGATCATACGAACCATCAAAGGCAGGTAGTTTTATCACTGGCAACTTAATAGACACAGGATTACAAACTTTATGAGGAACAGATTGGTTTTGATCACTGTTGTTAGCGTTCACTAAGCACTTCGCGTCAGCCATAATGGAAAAATACTGCTGTTCAAATGATTCTCGGTATTCTAATTGATTTATTATATCAGAATCTTCAACTAATTGCTCAATTTCACTTTGAATATCATTAAAAATTTGAAAAATAGTGCAAGTCGACTGTATTCGTAATTCTAATTCAGTTTTGCTATTGAAATTTAATTCTAATTTGTCTAATTTTGAAATATACTTTTCAAATAACGTTAGCCTGCCTTTTAGAGTGCCTCGCTGCTTTTTCAAGCCAGCGACGCGTTTGTTTGACATTGTGCTATTAGCTAAACGGAGGGATTTAACGTTATCTTTTATCTGAACCGAGGCTAACTGTAAACCCTCATCGTCACTCATTTTGGCCGATTATAGAAAGCACGAGTACTTACAGTTTTACCCTGCTCAGCATCAGCTAGGCTCACAACAGCAACACAACGAACAACTAAAACGTAAAAAAAAAAAGATATTAACGCAAATTGTTGGACACGGAGAAGGGAAAATGGGTTTTGTGACCTGACCGGGTGCGACCATCGGCTGTGATCAGATCGGATGCAAAGCTCCATGCGGCCGCGTGGTTTTTTTTCAAAAAATCCGACTCGTAGGACCAATTTTATATAAATCCCTATTCCTTTGATTGAGGGACAAGGGCGTCTTCAATAAACGATTTATTATTGGTTTAAAACATAAACGTATATTTTTTACAATAATTTGTGATAGAAAAGAAAAAACGATGCGTTCGGCTGCACAGAGCATCGCAGAAAAAAAGGCGAGTCAGTGTGAAGTTGAAGCTCGCCGGTAGCACCGCAGCTCGCACGATGTTCACTCGCCAAATATAGTGTCGCCGTATGCCACTTGATGGCGCTGTACTTATATGGAACTTCAACACTATATCTACACAAAAATTTTCAACTTGTGCCTTTTTAATAAAAATCTTCAGTGACGTGTCTAATTCTTCTGTAGTTAATGTTTTATCTTTGTTAGTCCACTTTTTACTATAGAGGAATCTCCGACAATATGCCACCACATTTTTTAATTCGGTAAGTGATTCAAAGTTTTCGACATTAATACTTGTTTCAGTTAAATCTTCCGTATTTAATGTAAAAATCATTGTGTTGCTAATTTTCTTTTTTTCTAGATCTGTTACCGTATTATCTGGTTTGGTAAATTTTAACGATTTTTGTGATAACCCATTTGGTCCTTGCCACCATAATTTGTTCCCCTGTAGTTCCGTGATCGTAGAACCTCTTGAAGCAACATCGGCCGTTTTATACTCTGACCGGACATGGTACCACCGATTGTTGGTTACGTGTTGCAGAATTTCTACTACTCGGTTTGCGACAAACGGCTTCCACCTCCCAGGGTCTCCAAAAAGCCAAGCCAGTACGACTGACGAGTCTGTCCAGGCGTATGTTTGGGTGTGTGGAATTCTCATGGCTTGGGCTACGTGATAAATAAGTTTGGCAACTGACAGAGCACCACATAGTTCTAGACGTGGTAACGATAAGGTCTTTACTGGTGCTACCTTTGTCCGAGCAGCCACAATGCTTACAGTGAGGCATCCATCAGGATTCTCGACTCGACAATATACAACAGCTGCGATTGCGCGCATAGATGCGTCACAAAATCCATGAAGCGATAGTTTGTCCTTGCTAGTTAGGTAACTTGTGAGCCATCGGTTCACCCTAATTGTTCCAACATTATTTAAGTCTTCTCTGATTGCTATCCATTTATTTTCAAAGTGATCATCAATTTTATCATCCCAACCAACTCCTTCTAACCATAGTCGTTGGATTAATATTTTGGGCATGATAATAACAGGTGCTAACCAGCCTAATGGATCAAAAAGTCGTTGTAGATCGGCCAAAATCGGTCTTTTGGTGATGTTCCTTGGAATAGGTGGCAAATTCAAGGTATACTGAAAATTATCTTCTTTTAGATTCCATGTTAAGCCGAGAGCCTTTACAATACCATCGATTGATATGTCAATTTTTGCATTCGTTGATACCCGTTCAGGATTGATAGATTTTAAGAATTCCAAATTGTTAGATGACCATTTTTGTAAATTCATCCCGCCCTTTTGTAGAATGTCTTGTAATTACTTACCAACTCAATAGCTTCTTCAACTGAGTCAAATCCAGACATGATGTCATCTACATACAGATCTTCCTTTAGTATTTTTGATGCCATAGGGTAAAGTTTGCCTTCATCCTCTGCGATTTGTATCAGCGTTTTTAGGGCTAAATAGGGTGCTGACGCGGTTCCAAACGTAACGGTGAGAAGTCTATATTCTTTGATTAACTCGTCTTGATACCATAAGATGCGTTGAAAATCGTCGTGTTTTTTGTTTACTAAGATCATACGATAATTTTTTTCAATGTCGCTAGTGAAGCAGACCTTATGCATACGCCATCTCATTACTAAACTTCTTAACTCTTAGGACGTCGCGGCGCGCAGATGACCTATGACCCGTTACTGTCGCGCCCTTGAACTAGTGACCCAGTCACAGCTGAGCGAAGTCATTATTACCTCAATATCTACGTTATTTTATAATTATATTCAATGAAATAAACATATTTGGAATCCCTGATATTCCCTGATATCCCTGATATTGGATTCTTCTAAATGTTGTGACAGAGACGCTACCGCGTAAAAATTTGGTGTCACAACTGTTGTGACGGCGACGCGTCGGAGGTTAAGTCGTCTTGAAGTAATGGACCAGTCATCAAGTCGTCATTCAAACTAACGCCAGTATAATCTTTACTGGATGCATCAAAAACAACACGCACCTTTGTTGTCTCCTTGTCTTCGCGAACAACGGCATGATGAGGTAGGTATACAGCATAATTATTACAATCACTATCTGGTACTTCTTCCATGTGTCCTAGCTCAAGATATTCATTAATTACATGATTGTAAGACTCTTTTAGACTTTTGTTTTTATCTCATTTTTGTTTCAATTGCAGAAACCTTTTCAGAGCTATACTTCTGGTGTCTCCTTCTGTAGCTCGTGGAGGATCAACTTTATGTTGTAAGTTCACTACATATCTTCCATGATCGTTTCTTATGTGTGTGTATTTATATCTTTTCACAGGTTTCTTCTTCTTCTGTAAATTTTCTTTTGTTATCTATGTCTTGTTCCCACAAAACTTTAAGCATGTCATCTATCGCAATTGTCTGATGCATCACTATAATTAACCGCTCTGGAGTTGTGTCACTGTAAACTTTACATAATAAAATCCAGCTTAGTGAAGTCTTTTGGGCACACGGAGAACCAGGCGGACCTTTAATGACGTCATTTTGAAGGATCTTGCCATATTCATCGACTCCAAGAAGCAAGTCAATGGAGCCTGGCCTATAGTACTCTGAATCGGCCAGGCTGAGTCCTTCTAGATGCGGTCAACTGAGGGATGATATTATGTGGGTGGGTATCTGCCCTATCAAGCGCTTGGATATAACATATGCTTTTATCTTGAGATTACTTTCAGTTTCATATTTGGATAGTACCTCGACTTGAACAACGTGCTTAACCCTTGATGATGTAGACCCCACTCCAAGTATTGTTCCTTTTATTGGATATCTCCTACACTTCAGTAGCTGTACTGCTCTTTCCGTAATCAAACAACCTTGTGATCCCGGATCAATCAAAGCTCTAAGCATAGTGGAATGTCCTTCTTGATTTTTGACAATTACTACTGCTGTAGCTAATAAAGTTGTTCTGTTTGTTGCAGTAGTCGAGTTACATGACGTCATTATTGTGTTGACTGGTATGTCCTCTATCTCTTCTACATTGGAAAGCATTATGTGGGGCTGTCCTATGTCTTGTGATGAGCCACCAACATTTCTCGTAGGACGTAATTCATGTAGCAGAGTATGATGTCGTTTTTTACAAATTCTACACGATGTTGATAATCGACATGTTTTGACTGCATGTCCAGGAACCAGACAATTAAAACAGATAGCATTGTCTTTCACAAATACGCTACGTTCAGCTGGTTCCATTTTTTCAAATTCCTTGCATTAACAAAGCCTGTGGTTGTCGTTACACAGGGTACAACTTCGTATGGAAGTGGTGGTAACGTGGTATGAGCGAATAGTAGACCTCTCTTTCGACGAAGTGGGTATAATTAGTTCTAATGTACGAAATCTTGTCTCAAGAAACTTTTGTAGTGTTGCAAACGTAGGCAAGTCATTATCATTTGTTTTACTTACATATTCTTCTCACTCTTTGTGAGACTCCGAATCTAATTTTTGTACAAATAAAAATATGATCATGGGATCCCAGGTGTCAACATTGATTTGTATGTTTTTAAGATTGTTCAAACACTCCATAATAGTGTCTAATAGCGATTTAATATGATGTGCTGTTTGGGATTGCATTTTTCGTTGATTAAACATACGGGTTAAGATGGAGGATACAATAAGTCTTTTATTATCATATCTATTAGTAATCATCTGCCATGCTTTGCCGTAATTAGCTTCTATGACTTGGACATGTTTGAGTAAGATACCCGCTTCATTAATAACACTTAGCTTGAGATAGTGCAACTTCTGAACTTCGCTGAGTGACGTGTTTTCATGAACGATCGACTTAAATAAATCTTTAAACACTGGCCAATCTTCGTAACTACCTGAGAACCTAGGTAGTTGAATTCAAGGCAATTTAACTTGGGGTGATACACTTTCCTTCGTTACTGGTGACTGTGACAGTACAGGTCCCATTAAATCTAAAATGTTAGCCTTCGTGTCAGCTTATTTGTCCTCACAACTCCCATAAACATCTTGGCTAAAATACTCGAATTGTTTTCGATCTTCGCGTGACACAATCTTCGATAAACTCCCATTAACGGTTTTATAGGACCCCCCATACTCTTCGAGACTCTGCAACTTCGTTTCTAAATAACCCCTCGTTAGCCTCGCCATAGGACAATTCTTAATATTATCGCGGATCTTAGAGATACGCATAAAAATGTCTTCTAATTCAATGATCAGTTCTTTGGCTTCTGCCATGATTATTCTACGGTAGTTCATGTAGCATGTAAAAATGTAACACGTAAAAATCACACCACTTTACAGTTTATATATTTACAAACACGAATTTGTAGTGTAAAAAGTCAAATTCCACTGCAAATGGCCCAAAATAAGGGCAAATCGTTCGTGTTGTCATTGTGTTATTCTTTTGAATAGAACTTATTTGAAGTCATTTGTTTAAATCTCTTCAGCTTATCAGCTTAAATAAATAGGCGCAGGTATAGGCGCCGGCCGACCGCTTCCAAGAATTCTATTGTTTAGACGTATCGGTCGACCGTAATTCACAATCCGGCTCGGTGCAGGCCACTATGAACGTTGTGTAGATCTTATAAGGTCTAATATCGCGTCTTCACAATTATTACAAGGAAACAACGTGTGTTAGCTTCAAGTGTTTATTCGCAACTGATTTACACAATAAGACATTAATACGCTGAACACCCACGTTTAGCTTTTCTTATCAATCGCTGGCTATTACTGATCTTAACTTTTAGAGTAATTAAATTGTTAGGGGTGGAATTCTTTCTAAAAAAAATTAACGCCAACCGACGCTCTGCTATCGCTTTTGATAGTTCAGATTTCCAGTAAGGTTTTGGGGTAAATTGCTGTAAAGGACCTTGATTAAATTTTATATAAGGTATATGCATATCCCCTGACTCATTTATAATATTTAAAAACATATCGTAGGCTGATTGCGGATCACCTGGTAAATTTAAGTAAACAAGTTTATTTTCTACAAATTCTTTGTATAGCGGCCAGTTAGCTTTCTTATAATTTATTTTTTTAATAAATTGAAAACAACTATTATCGTAGCACATACTTATTTTTATTACAATATGATCGCTGCCCAATGTCTCATTCATACAGATCCAGTTAAAGTATACCGCTATATCCGACGTACCGATAGAAATATCTGGAGATGACTGTTGTAACATATTATTAACTAGTTTAGTTTTACCGACGTTAAGTAAAACCAAATTATTATCCATTAGTGAGTCGAATATCATCTTTCGAATCTGTTTTGTTGGACCAACTGGCAGGGGCGTGCGCTCCTTGTAGGCAGAAATGCAGTGCTTTACGTGCTATTCACAGACATTTTAATAAAACGTTCGTACGTTTTAGATGACTTTAATTAATAGTAAATAAATGAATAAACATTATATAATAACCTAAAAACGCCTACTATTTTATAAAAAGCACCTATTTGGAAGCACACAAACAATAAACATTATGTTTGCCAGGCGTTTACCGACAAGCAAGCGGCGTTGCACCTAACCAACTAACTCATGCCGTCGCGTCCCGCAGGAAATTTGTTCGCATGTGTGTACACGCACACACCCATTTATTTTATTTCCCCGCCTCCAGCAGCAGGTTACTGAAGTTCGCCGTTCGGCAGTTGTCGGGAGTAATCGGAAATGTTCGTTGCCTGTAAATCGACCAAATAACAATAGTCAGAAATATAATAAATCATGTATGCGAATTATGAATTTTGAATATGGTAAGGTTTTATTTGTTTAATTAGCAGATATGTTTCGTGTTCGCGGGGGCCATTTTGATTTTTTCATGTGATAAGCATTGTTTACTAATTTCTATCCGCCAGTATAATTATAGTTTTATTTGAAAGTGTGTACATTTAACAGTTTATTACTGAGTTCCGTTGATTTTTTAAAAATGTTATTTGATTGTGAGTTATGTGTGGAAAATGTATGTCTATTCAAAGTTAAAAATAACAAGTTCTCACAATTGCCATTCAGTGAAAAGATTATAATTGTGTCTAAAGGTGTGTACCCAAGTTACAACAATTAAATTTCATTTTAAAAGTTATGAAACGTATAACTGGCTGTGTGGTTGTGTACACACGATTAAATTATATTGTTTTCCTTGCATATTGTTGAGTCATTCTAGTACAGTATGGACTGATGCGGGATATTTAGATTTAAATAATTTCTATTTCGCAGCAAAGAAGCATGACCATATAGAAAAACATCTGGAGGCCTGCTTAAAATTAAATAGTTTTGGTAAATGTCGTATTGAAATAAGTATCAACAGTCAGTTACGATTAGATATTGAAAGGCATAATGCTTAAGTCGATCGCAATAGAAACATTTTTCAAAGGCTGATCGATGTTGTTTGCTTTCTGGGAAAACAAGAATTAGCTTTTCGCGGTCACGATGAGTCAGTATCGTCGTTGAACAGGGGTAATTATTTAGAAATAGTAGATTTATTAGCCAAGTATGATGGAGTTTTAGAAACCCATTTACAGAGTGCAAGTACCTCATTCAAGGGAATGTCGAACCGTACGCAGAATGATTTGATCTCGAGCGTTGCATCTGTGATGATCGATCGCGTTAAAGCCGAAATTAAACAGTCCGATTTTGTCGCCGTCATGGTAGATGAGACTCCTCCAATTAGTATTAGTTTTAGATTTATCAAATATGTTGATGTCAGCGCGGATCGGATCGCTGTAACCTTGAGTTCTATAATTTTGGAAATTTTAGAAGAGTTCGATTGTGTATCCAAATTAGTTGCACAAACTTACGACGGCGCAGCAGTTTTATCCTCACAAATTAATGGCAGGCTTTGGTTAGACAAAAATGTTCACAAGCTATGTACGTCTGGTGTTCAGCACATATATTAAATTTAGTTTTATCGAAATCGTTCGAACGAGTTGCTGAAACAAAACGCTTTTTTAGTATTATAAAATCAATCGCGGCTTTTTTTCACACCAGTACAAAGCGAATGACCCATTACAACAACTTTGCCGATATGAAAAAGCTGCCTCGTGTCGCGGAAACGAGGTGGACATATCACTCGCCCACGGTTAATGTAATTATTAATGCGTCCACCCACCTCCTAGCATTGTTTGAAAATATGAACGAAAATACACAAGACTGTGATGGTGAAACACTGACACAGGTCAGTTCATTTTTATTTATTATGAAAGAATTTGAATTTAATTTTCTTTTAAAATCTTTCGCAGATATTTTTGCAGAAACGGATACGGTACGATATTTTGCAAAAAAAAAAAACTAGTGACATCGCGTATTGTGTAACAAAGATAAAGGAGTTAGAGTCATTTTTAGAACGTTTCAGAGAGAAGTTCGAGATCTATTATGATGCCGTCGTTCACATTACCGGACCACCTAAAAGAAAGCGCAATGTCGATGATGTTAAAATACATTATCGGCGAATTTTTGTTGAAATGAATGAATTAAGAAATCGCTATAAAAACATTAAAGATTTAAAGTTTATTGAGCTACTTTCTTGTGAGAATTTCAAAAAATATAGTGAACGTTTCCCTGAAAATGAAACCAGAGAGTTCACTAATAATTATCAGGCAAATTTTAATTTTGATAAATTGAAAAATGAATTGCGCTGTATTTATAGATCACCTCAATTTGCAAATAGTTCTGTATTTAGTATTATTCAAAATTTGTATAAGGACAATTTAAATAAAGTTTTTTCTGAAGTGTTACGATTAACGAAATTCATTGTGACTATCCCAGCAAGCAGCGCATCGGCAGAGCGTTCATTTTCGTGTTTAAAACGTATCCACACATATTTGAGAAACACACAAAATCAACAACGACTCACAGAGCTTTCCATGATTTCTATAGAAAACGCATTAATGTTAGAATTAAAACGCAATCCAACTTTCTATGACGATATCCTAAAATCATATTTAAAAAAGGATAGGCGCATAGATTTAATCTATAAACGAATGACTAGTTTGTTTTTTTTTACTAATCCGTAGTTTTATTATTAAGTTTATTTATATATTTTGCGAATCACATGAAAATCGGCCCTTTTAAAGGCCACATCGGATATCTTGCAAGGGACGTGGAAATATTAATCTCCAGTAACCGGAACCTTGAATATGTGAAAATCAGAAAATTGAAGATGACCAGGTGAGTAGTTATAATATTTGATTTGCAACTTGCTCATGCCAGTTTAGTGTGCAATCGAGGTGTAGGCCAAGATCTTTCACCGATTGACAAACAGGTATGGTAGTACCGTTAAAAATGATAGCCGGAAGAGTGCCAATGTCTACTCTGCTCATCAATCGGTGACTTCCAACTACAATGGCTTGACATTTTGTGGGGTTTACGGTTAAACCAAACCTATTAGACCACGCATTGATTATTTCCAGGTCTCTGTTGACCATGTCTATGGCTATCGGAATATCCTCAACCTTGCTCTGCGAATAGAATTGAAGGTCATCAGCATACAGATGATACGCACAATGAAGTTCTATTGTTAGGAGGTTAATATACACAGAAAATAATAAAGGGGAAAGAATACCGCCTTGAGGGACACCAGAGTCGAGATCACACCAGCTCGCAGAAGATTCATCGACGCGAACAGACTGCTGGCGTCCCTGAATAAAACATGAGAACCATTCCAGTGCTTCAGGCGAGACCACAAGATAGGAAAGGATTGATAAGAGGATATCGTGATTGACGGTATTGAAGGCATTTGAGAAGTCGATCAGGACCAAAACAGTAACCTATGTGTCCTCCATACCCGCCCTGATATCGCCGGTCACTTTAAGGAGAGCGGAAGTAGTGCTATGACCAGGCCTGAAGCCAGACTGCAATGGGCTCAAAAGATTGTTTTTGTATATGAATTCAGAAAACTGTTTGAGCACACAGGATTCTAGGACCTTGGAGAGGAAGGGGAGAATTGATATTGGTCTGAAATGGTTGGGAAGTGTGGGATTTGCAATTTTAGGTAGGGGAATGACACAAGCTTTGCGGCAAAGTGTGGGGAAAATTCCAGAATCTAAGGAGTAGTTGATGATGTGGGTGATTACTGGTAAGATGAGGTCAAGGATTGTTGTGATCATGCGTCGACTGACTTGATCACAACCAAAAGCGTTAGATTTGATAGAGAGTATTATCTTCTTGATCTCACTCGACGCAACCGGAGAAAATTGGAAGGGATTTATGTTAGGGCTATTAAGACTCGCCAGGTAGTCAACAGTACGATACTTGGTCTGGGGATCCAAACGAACTGAGGAAGAGAAATGACGGTTTATTTCATCCAAACCAACTATCCCCTGCAAACCACTCGATCGCTGCTTACCGATACCTAGAGTTCCGAGAAACTTCCAGATATTGGCGGGGGATGAACAGGAGATGATATCAAAAATGTGTCGGCGTTTGGCGTTACGTATCATCTGATTTTAGTATCATTTTTTTTTAATTTTTTTACTGGCAACCCTGACCAGCAGTTGATCCAAATTTTGTTCTTGTGATTTTAATTGTTTTATTCGCTTAAAATACAATAAAATTAACTAATTTTCGGTCCGTCACTGATTAGATAGGGTTAAAGATTGTTTACTCATAAATAATAGTGAAAATATGCGAATTTGTTAAGACTTAATATTTAATACACACTGTGACAGTTACCGGCAAGTGATTTTTGAATTATCATCATTCCAGAGCTATAATTTTTAAGATATATAACAGTGTTTACGTGTTCATCTCAAACGTAAGTAGTTTCAAATATTTGCTACAGTCAAAAGTTCATGCAAATTGCCTATATGAACGTAAACATAACCTTAATCTAGTTCGGTGACACAACTACTTTGCATAATTGTTTTATCTTTTTTTGTCCACCTTCACTAAATTTTTCGTTTTAATTCCTATCGTATAACTTTCTCAATCCTTGCTTATCACATTTCATTTCGATTTAATCAACTATGATGACACGCAGAGCTTTGGCTGCTCGCCAAAAGGAGCCCAAACTCCAATTGGCGTTGAGCAAGCTAAAGAAGTCTAAGCAGTTGTGTGACCAGCTGATTGCGGAAAGAGATGATAATGAGAAAGAATTACTATGCCTAATTGATAAAAATAAACAGGTTAAGTTAGAACTAGCCCAGATTCATACACAATGCACTGAAGCCATTGCTGCCCGGGATAGGCTTCAGCTCATTGTGGATGGGTTCAGCCGGTGCAGTGCTGAGTATGAGCATGCTCTAGATCGTGTAAAGCATTTAGAACGTCAATTGGATGAGTCAAACACTACACACACACTAGGCGTTGAACCAAAGCCTCTTCGATGAGCTGGTGACCAATGACCCAAATATGGTCACTGTCAATAACCAAATGCCTATTGTGCCCAATGATCTAACCTGTGATGATGTTATGAATAAATCAAGTAGGATTGTTAAATGTAGTAAAAATAAATTTAAAAAATATGACAAAATTAATAGTATAATATAAGAAAAACACAAAAGTTGGTAAATAGGTAAAAAAAAATCATTAAAAAGGTCAAATTGAATAGAGAGAGGCTGTCATTGCTTGGAAAATTAGATATGTATTCAGAAAAATTAAAAAATTGTCATTTGAACCATGACTATGAAACACAACACCTTCATTCTCAGTTAGATAGTATTAATGAGAAGTTAGTATCTATGACCAACAAATATAAGAGTTCCGAAAAGCAAATGAGGGAGTACAATGGCCATCAATGAGCTGGTGAATTCTGATTCCTGTAACTGTAACCATGCTCAATTGTTGATAGAAAATGACTCATTTAGTAGTCGGCACTCCCCGGTCCCCAAAGAGGGCGCTACTGTGCCACAGTTCACTTCGAGTCTGTGTTTATATCAAGATAAAAAATAAAGTAGTGCATACAAACATTAAAAAAGTGAAAAATCTAGTACCCCTGATGTTAAATCACCCAGACAGTAAAAGAGACCTTGTTAAAAACCGTAATTTCAAGTGTATTTAAATAAATTGTAGAAGTGCCGAAATATCGGAATAAGACAGTGCAAAACGCTAAGTAGACAATAAAACAGCTGTGAAAACTGTGTACATATGTATAGTGGAGTCAAGAACAATAATATATCTAGTGAATTGTGCGTCTTGATAGAACTATTAACATTATAACCTCAAAAGTGCATGGTGATGATTCATTATTTCGACGCATCGAGAAACAATAAGTTATTCCGCTAGTAAGAGTTTGTAAAAAGTGCCATCTTACGGACACCAAGAAAACTACATCATAAGTCATTGCTCAACGCTTCGATCAGTTCGATACGTCAATCGAGCAAAGCGTCTTAGTACATAACTTCTCCATTAACAGCTAGGTGGCACTACAAGTACGATATTGTTGTAAAGCTGCCATCCTACGGAAACCCAGAAAATTACTTCATAAATCTGTGCCCATAGCTTTGATCTGTTTGATACGTCAATTGAACAAATCGACTTAGTACATAACCTCACCAACAACCGATAGGTGGCACTACAAGTACCTACAATACGTCTTATAAAATTATTATGGAAAACCTAAGTGAAATTCTCAAACAAATACATCAAGAAATGTCGGAACAAAAACATCAGTTCAAAATTATAGAAGAAAACATTACTAGGAACATAAATACAAATATAAACGAAAAGTTTCAAAATTTAGAAATTAAATACGATAAATTAGAGAGAAAGGTACAAGTTCAAGAGAGTAGAATCGATGCTATTGAGAAAGAAATAAGAAAGAGAAATGTAGTATTTTTTGGCGTACAAGAAAATGAAAATAATCACTAGGATTTGGAAGAAACAGTACTTACACTTATTAACGAAAAGATGAATGTCAAATGTTTTAATCAAGAAATAAGTTCGGTATGGCGGAAAGGCAAAAAGGGAGAAAAGATGAGACCAGTGATAGTTTCATTTAACACATTAAGCAAGAAAATTGAAGTTATAAAAAAGAAGAAGTTACTACAAGACTCTGGGATTTATATGACGGAGGATTTCCCTTTAAAAGTTATACAGAAACGCAAAGAATTGCAAGAAGAGCTGAAACAACTATTAGACCAAGGGAAATCAGCGTACTTAAAATACGATAAAATTATTATCAAAGAAGAAAACAACGGGCATCTGAATCGAAATCATAAACGAACTTTATCCCAATCACCAAATGAAAACAACCAAACCAAGAACAATGCAAACATACACTCCCACAAGAAAAACAAGAGAGACATTAGCACCTATTTTAGATCAAAAAAAGATGCTCCCGCCCCACAAGAAAAACAAACTGTGCTCTTGAATATAAAAGAAATTTCAGAAAGCAACAACTCGAAGGAGACATCTAACATATAGCAACTAGCACGAGCCCCTCTACAGACATCTCCATTACAGCTGGTCACTGCTTAGATTTGCGACCAAAACCCTCCAGAGACACTGATTCACATAATAACATATAACGTGAGGACTCTTTCTTCTCACTCACGACTAATTGAACTAATATATTCTATGGAAAATATACGATTTGACATAATGGGTTTATCAGAGTTGAGAAGAGTTGGAAATTCAATTTGTGAATATGAAGATTTTATATTTCAATTGATAATGGGAAAATATGGCTATGGAGTCAGAAATACTCCAGGAGAAAGAATGGTAGAATTTGCATATGAAAATAAATTGTCAATTATTAACACTTTCTTTGATAAGAAACCCAAAAATAGATGGACTTGGAGGTCTCCCGACGCCAAAACAAAGAACGAATTGGATTACATTCTGTCAAATTTTCCTCAGAACATGCAAAATATTGAGGTTCTAAATGTAGAATACCCATCAGACCATAGACCTGTAAGAACAAAAATTAAGATTAAGCTACCAAGAAAAAAAATAACAAGTTATAATAAAAAAATATATAAAAACTTACTTAAAAACGAAGAACAAATTTGTAAATACCTTGAATCTCTTCAGTGTAATATAGAAAACGTACTAGAAGATCAAACAAATTTCACAACACAGGAATATTACAACAAACTGATAAATATTATTGAAACTAGCCTATCAAGTGCCCAAAATCCGAACATAAAAACTATAAAACAACCAGTAATTACGGATCACACAAGACAGTTAATACGTCGTAGACACGAGATACAAAGCATTAAACCTAAATCTCGAAGTACAAAAAATGAGCTGAAAGCCCTTTACAAACTAATTAGCAAATACATACAGCGAGATTATAATACATACATGTCACGCACAATAGAAAGACACCTAAACACCACTGGAAGCTTGAAACGAGCATTCAAAGAACTAAGAACCCATAAAAATTGGATAGAAGGACTACAGGGGCAAAATAAGATACACAACAACAGAGAAAAAGTTTTAAACATTGCGACTACCTACTATAAAAACTTATATAGCTGCTCTACCCAGACGTTGTTACTACACAGGGACCAACCCCACAGGGACCTCACTGAAGAGGCAGAACCGATAGAACCCATAGACATAACTGAAATAATTGAACAAATAAATAAGATGAAAAGAGTCCGGGCCCAGATAAACTAACTAATGAAGTCATCAAAATAGGTCACTTAATACTAGCAAAACCATTAACAAATCTTTTTAATATGATTATTGAAAATACTTGCACCCCAAAGGAATGGTCCGAATCAAACATAATTCTGTTATGCAAGAAAGGAAATCCAAAAGATATCTCTAATTACCGACCTATAAGCTTGTTACCGACCCTATACTAACTATTCTCTTCAATAATAGAAAAAAGAATTGGTCAAGTACTTGACAGTAAACAACCGATAGAACAGGCAGGTTTCAGGAAAGGTTATAGTACTACGGACCACATACACACACTGGAGCAAGTTATTGAAAAATATCAAGAATTCCAAAGACCGTTATACGTCGCCTTTATCGATTACCAAAAAGCATTCGATACGATTTTGCACTCGGCTATTTGGCAAACTCTACTTACACAAAACGTCAACCAAAAATACATAAACATACTGAAACACCTATATGAGAACAGTTATAGTAGAGTACAATTGGAAGACACAGGACCACCTATAAAAATAGAAAGAGGGGTGAGGCAAGGCGACCCCCTTTCACCTCGCCTTTTCATAGCAGTGCTAGAGACGGTTATAAGCAGTCTAAATTGGAGAAACTTGGGCATTAATATCAAAGGAAAAAACCTCTCCCATCTAAGGTTCGCCGACGATATTGTTATTTTAACTGATAATCATAAAGACCTACAATACATGATATCCACTCTGCATAATGCAAGCAAGGAAGTAGGCTTACAAATAAACTTAAATAAAACAAAAGTAATGACAAACAGCACCCACCACCCTATCAAACTTGAAGATGTCCAACTAGAATATGTGAGTAAATACATATATTTAGGAAAACAAATTTCATTCAGCGCACAAAACAACCATCAAGAAGTAGAAAGGAGAGCTCAAAAAACATGGAGCAAGTTTTGGAGCTTTAAAGAAGTACTGAAAGGCAATTTTCCTATAAAACTGAAAAGAAAAGTAATGAATTCATGCCTTCTGCCCTCTTTGACATATGCTTGTCAAACGTGGAAATTCACTTAGAAGATCAAAAACAAAATAAAAACAAGCCAAAGAAGTATGAAAAGGAGTATGATGAAAATAAACAAACTTCAAAAAATTCCACATACAATAATATGCGAGAAGACAAACGTTATTGATGCCCTGAGTCACGCACTAAAATTAAAATTTAGATGGGCGGGCCACGTAGCCAGACTGACCGACGGCAGGTGGACTATACGAGCCACAGTATGGCCAGGACCAGCCGGCTACAGAAAGAGAGGCAGACCGCAAACACGATGGAAAGATGACGTCACACATATTGCTGGCCAAAACTGGGTTTCAGTAGCTAGCAACAGGGACATTTGGCAATCTCTGGAGGAGGCCTTCACCTGAAAGGGGTTCTTGCTCACAAATTATTCGATTTTGTATTTAATTTATTAAAAAATGTAGATTTTATATGATTTAATTTAATAAAATTCGAATTAGTCTAATAATTTATTTATAGTAATAATAAAATCTAATAATGTAATCTTTTATAATCTAATTTATATACTTAATTTTACTGGCAAGAAATAAAAGGCTTTCTTATTTTTTATTTTATTTTATTTACCTGGCTTGTGGCACCCCCATGTTGTTAGCAAATAATAACAAGACATCCCTTATAACAAAGAACAACTCAGAAGCTAAAAGAAATAAAATTGTAATATTCAGTGATGAGATTGGGAAGGGTATGGGTCAGTTGCTGAGAAATATGTGCACTGATTTATTAATAACTAATTTCTGTATGCCTGGTTTAGATTATTGTCAAATATTAACAAAAATTTCCAGTCTTAAGTTTAGCCAGGATACAATTTTGATAGTTTTAATTGGAAATAGAGGCAATTTAGATAGGCAGAGTTTGCTGCATTATTATAATGAACTATGTGCACTTAATTTGAAACAGAAAATCATATTTACACTGCCATATAGTAAAGGCTTCCCAGAGGAAGAAAATAACCTTAGGTATAAGTTAAATATGCAGTTACACAACATTTCAAATTACAATATGAAGTTTCATATAATTGACACTAACAATTATGTTAGACAATATTTATATATGAGGAAAGATAGGTGTTATCTTTTATTGTTTTGTAAACGACAGTTAGTAATATCGCTATCTTATTTTATTGATATAACAGCCAAAAACTTGGCTATTAAACCAGTTGCACAGGCAACTTATATTGATCCAGCCAAGCGTTTGGCTATGAATTCACATATTTTAAACTAGATGTAGGGACAAAGGAGGTAACCTCTAGCTTAAATTTACCATACAGAATAGTATCAAAGAAATGTACAACCAACACTTTCACTGTAGCGCATCAAAATATTCAAGAAATGTCCAGTAAGCACCTAGAAATTGAATTGTTCATGAGCTGTGACAAAATTGATATTCTTTGTATTACAGAACATTGGCTAAAAAGTCATCATCTCATGTTTAACTTCAGTAATCATATACTAGGTAGTTCGTTCAGTAGGGAGCGTGCTGTACATGGCGGTTCATTAATTTTTATTAGAAAGGATTTAACTTATAGGAACCGTACTGATATTTTAGGCTTCTCTGCTGAGCGGACAATAGAAATAGCATGTGTGGAGTTAGAGCAACTTATTGTATTGAGTGTATACAGGCCTCCATCCTCATCATATATTAGTTTTGAAAAAATTATGAACGAAGTCTTGCAGAACGTATGTAAGTCAAACAAAAGTGTAATTGTGTGTGGTGATTTTAATGTAAATATATTCACAAATATATGCATCCTTGAGTTCAAGATTTAAAAACCTATTTGGGTCATACAATCTTGATAATATTTTTTTGGAACCTACTAGGATGACAGCCACCACAGCCAGGTGCATAGATAATATATTTACTGACATAGTGCCACACACCAAAGGAGTAATAAACAAACTACATTCTGATCACTGTGGACAGATGTGTGCTTTTGCTATGAAAAACAGAATGGTGGTAACACGAGATATTACTGTAGTACCTAAAACTGTAACTCGTATGGAAAATTTCAAAAATAAACTCCTTAGTAAACTACCCCGCTTGGGTTATAGTGATGATCCTAATCAATTTTATAACGCTTTTTTTAACATATATTGTTCAGAATATAAATCAACTTTCACTCCTAAGAAGTTGTCAGTTAAAGGTGCTACAACCTTCAGTGAATGGGCCACCGTAGGTATGTATAAAAGTAGAACAAGGCTTTATGAGCTTTATGAAGAAAGAAATTATAATACTAGTATGGAATTTCGAGAATATGTCAAACAATATTCTAATTTATTTAAAAAAAATTGTTACTCTGCAAAAGTTAACTATTTAAGGTCTAAAATTAGTAATAGTTCAAATAAAATTAGAATGACCTGGGAAATAATTAATACAGAAACTGGTAAAGCAAAGAACAAATGTAATAATTACAGCCTTACAATTGATAATAAAGTAATTAATTCCGATATAAATGTCGCCACAACTTTTGAAAAAATTTTCACAGACATTCCAGTCTTAATAACAGAATCATTGAATTCGTCCCCCACTATTGCAGAATCTTTATTGAAAGAGAATATTAACATTTGTAATACTGAGTTTAGATTTAGTTGTATCACTGATAGAGATATAATAAAAACGTTCAATGCTCTTAGTGTTAATAAAACCGCCGACCTTTAGGGTAATTCTGTACAAATAACTAAATCAATTATTAGCGTAGTTGCATCAGAGTTAGCCTCAATTTTCAATAGGTGCATTGAATGTGGTGTATTTCCTGATTTGATGAAACATAGTAAGATCATTCCCTTATTCAAGGCGGGTAGCACGTCTGATCCAATTTCAGTGTTGCCTACTTTCAGTAAAATTTTTGAGAAGATTATACTGGATCCAGGGGCGTGCGCTCCTTGTAGGCAGAAATGCAGTGCTTTACTTGCTATTCACAGGCATTTTAATAAAACGTTGGTACGTTTTAGATGACTTTAATTAATAGTAAATAAATGAAAAAACAAAATATATTAACTTAAAAACGCGTACTATTTACAAATAGCATAGCACCACACAAACATTGTTTGCCAGGTGTTTACCGAAAAGCAAGCGCAAAGCAACTCATGCCGTCGCCTCGCGCAGGACATTTGTTCGCATGTGTGTAGTAATTTTGGTATCCGTGCACAGTTCGCAAACGCACACACCCATTTATTTTATATCCCCGACAGGTCCCGACTACAGCCTCAGGATACTGCAGTTGGCCCTTCGGGTCCCGCGCTAATCGTTGTCGTGAGTACTCGGGTGTAATCGGAAGTGTTCGTTGCCTATAAATCCACCCAATTACAATAGTCAGAAATATAATAAATCATGTATGCGGATTATGAATTTTGAATATGGTAAGGTTTTATTTGTTTAATTAGCAGATATGTTTCTTGTTCGCGGGGGCCATTTTGATTTTTTCATGTGATAAGCATTGTTTACTAATTTCTATCCGCCAGTATAATTATAGTTTTATTTGAAAGTGTGTACATTTAACAGTTTATTACTGAGTTCCGTTGATTTTTAAAAAATGTTATTTGATTGTGAATTATGTGTGGATAATGTATGTATATTAAAAATTAAAAATAACAAGTTCTCACAATTGCCATTCAGTGAAAAGATTAAAATTGTGTCTAAAGGTAGGTGTGTACCCGAGTTACAACAATTAAACCAGCAAAAAGGAAATGTAACTCGCAAGTTTCATGTTAAAAGTTATAAAACGTATAACTGGCCGTGTGGTTGTGTACACACGATTAAATTATATTGTTTTCCTTGCATATTGTTTAGTAATTCTAGTACAGTGTGGACTGATTCGGGATATTCAGATTTAAATAATTTCTTTTCCGCAGCAAAGAAGCATGACCATACAGAAAAACATCTGGAGGCCTGCTTAAAATTAAATACTTTTGGTAAATGTCGTATTGAAATGAGTATCAACAGTCAGTTACGATGAGATATTGAGAGGCATAATGCTAAAGTCGATCGCAATAGAAACATTTTTCAAAGGCTGAGCGATGTTGTTTGCTTTCTGGGAAAACAAGAATTAGCTTTTCGCGGTCACGATGAGTCAGTATCGTCGTTGAATAGGGGTAATTATTTAGAAATAGTAGATTTATTAGCCAAGTATGATGGAGTTTTATAAACCCATTTACAGAGTGCAAGTACCTCATTCAAGGGAATGTCGAACCGTACGCAGAATGATTTGATCTCGAGCGTTGCATCTGTGATGATCGATCGCGTTAAAGCCGAAATTAAACAGTCCGATTTTGTCGCCGTCATGGTAGATGAGACTCCTGATGTTAGCGGCCGTGAACAATTAGTATTAGTTTTGAGATATTTTTGTGATTCTGAAGTAGTAGATCGATTTATCAAATATGTTGATGTCAGCGCGGATCGGACCGCTGTAACCTTGAGTTCTATAATTTTGGAAATTTTAGAAGAGTTCGATTGTGTATCCAAATTAGTTGCACAAACTTACGATGGGGCAGCAGTTTTATCCTCACAAATTAATGGCGTGCAGGCTTTGGTGAGACAAAAATGTCCACAAGCTATGTACGTTTGGTGTTCAGCACATATATTAAATTTAGTTTTATCGAAATCGTTCGAACGAGTTGCTGAAACAAAACGCTTTTTTGGTATTATTAAATCAATCGCGGCTTTTTTTTCACACCAGTACAAAGCGAATGACCCATTACAACAACTTTGCCGATATGAAAAAGCTGCCTCGTGTCGCGGAAACGAGGTGGACATATCACTCGCGCACGGTTAATGTAATTAATAATGCGTCCACCCACCTCCTAGTATTGTTTGAAAATATGAACGAAAATACACAAGACTGGGATGGTGAAACACTGACACAGGTCAGTTCATTTTTATTTATTATAAAGGAATTTGAATTTAATTTTCTTTTAAAATCTTTCGCAGATATTTTTGCAGAAACGGATATTCTGTACGATATTTTGCAAAAAAAAACTAGTGACATCGCGTATTGTGTAACAAAGATAAAAGAGTTAGAGTCATTTTTAAAACGTTTCAGAGAGAAGTTCGAGATCTATTATGATGCTGCCGTTCACATTACCGGACCACCTAAAAGAAAGCGCAATGTCGATGATGTAAAAATACATCATCGGCGAATTTTTGTTGAAATAATTGATAATGTAGTCAATGAATTAAGAAATCGCTATAAAAACATTAAAGATTTAAAGTTTATTGAGCTACTTTCTTGTGAGAATTTCAAAAAATATAGTGAACGTTTCCCTGAAAATGAAACCAGAGAGTTCACTAATAATTATCAGGCAAATTTTAATTTTGATAAATTGAAAAATGAATTGCGCTGTATTTATAGATCACCTCAATTTGCAAATAGTTCTGTATTTAGTATTATTCAAAATTTGTATAAGGACAATTTAAATAAAGTTTTTTCTGAAGTGTTACGATTAACGAAATTCATTGTGACTATCCCAGCAAGCAGCGCATCGGCAGAGCGTTCATTTTTGTGTTTAAAACGTATCCATACATATTTGAGAAACACACAAAATCAACAACGACTCACCGAGCTTTCCATGATTTCTATAGAAAAGGCATTAATGATAGAATTAAAACGCAATCCAACTTTCTATGACGATATCCTAAAATCATATTTAAAAAAGGATAGGCGCATAGATTTAATCTATAAATGAATGAGTAGTTTGTTTTTTTTACTAACCCGTAGTTTTATTATTAAGTTTATTTATATATTTTGCGAATCACATGAAAATCGGCCCTTTTAAAGGCCACATCGATTATCTTGCAAGGGACGTGTTCTGTAACTATCACTCACTTGGAAACGATATTTGAGGTGGCCGAAATCTTTTATTTACATCGGGATATATTAATCTTAAGTAACCGGAACCTTGAATATGTGAAAATCAGAAAATTGAAGATAACCAGGTGAGTAGTTATAATATTTTAGCTTATTATTTTACTTATTAGAATTTCTTCCGCCGCGACATCTATCGCTGTTTTGTCTGCGTTCCCGTTGAAGATGTACATGAATAGTAGTACATCTAAGACTTGTGCTAAAAATCTATAAAAGAAAAAGTGACCGACTACTCCGCCGCATACCTAGTGTCATAATCCTGTGCACGCCGCTGCTATAACCCAAACACCGGTGTCCACGCAGGAGAGGGCGAACGTGGCTGTAGCCATCATAAACAAGGTGGCTACAAAATCTACGAACCTTAAGGGTCAATTTGTGAGGGCCCTTAAGGACTCCTCCTCCGGCATTGCTGGGGTTGTCTCAACCCTCATTGGGGACGTGTCGCGCCTTCAGGCTGAGTACTCGGTTCGCCCAGTTTCAGGCGCAGGCGGATGCCCCTGAGCAGCGGGGCCTGGCTCCGCGGTAGCCTGAAACCATTCCCGGTTCCAAGGATGTATCTGATGCCTACCTGCGCCAAATTCTTGACACAGACTGCCTCCGGCCCCCGTTGTTGGGCCACCGCTCGCAGCAGATAGGCTGGGGAGTGCGTCAGCGCCGACCCCGCTGCCTGTTGCGGGTGGCCGTGTCTCTTACGGGGCCAGCCAAGGCAGCTGCAAGGACGGCCGCACCGAAAGCTGGGGCGGAATTCCCTCCGCTCCCCACTCCGACACCTACACCTGTCCCCTCTACGTCAGCCCCCTCAAACGATGGATGGCAGGTAGTCGGGGGAACAAAGAAGATCCGCAATCGCAATCGGTGGCAAAAGCCGCCAAGAAGAAGCCGCGGAATCTGCAGACGCTTAAAACCGCGGCTGTGGTGGTCACCGTGTAACCGGAGGCGGATAACGGCGGGCTGTCCTATGCCGCCATATTTAAAAAGGCACGGGATAGTCTTTTGTTGGCACCATCCGCCCCGGTCCAAGAGGACTTGGCGCTGTGTGGGTCAGCTGTCCCGTAGCGTCGGCCAAAGTTCTGGGCGACGCTGGTGGGCTCCTCGTTGGTCTTGTGAACGCTAGGATCACAGTCCTAGCGGCAAGACCGATGAGGTGTTTTAAATGCCTAGCGACGGGACACACACGCGTCAAATGTGACTGTTGTTTTGACTGCAGTGGACTCTGTTTCGACTCGAACCGACTAAAACCGCACGCCGTCTCGGGTACTAATAGCCGGGGAACCAGGTATACCCTAGAAAGGAAGTCCCTGGTGCCCCGACATACCTCGGGTCATCTACAGACGAGTAGACGACCCCCCCCGTGTGGGAACCCCATGTTCCCTGTGCTCCCTGGAAGCGAGCGCGCTTCGCAACGCGCTCGCCGCCACCCCGGCCTGCTTCTGCTAGGGTGACAGATGGCCTCACCTGTCACCCCCAGGCCTGCGCTTATGGAGGACGGAAGTCGTTCTGCGACCTCCGGCGCCTGAGTTGCCTGCGGTACCTGGCCCGTTTCCGGGCCTTGCGGGCCGGGAGAGTCCTAAACCTCTCCCGGTCCCGCTCCGCCGTCTCCTTCGCGAGCATAACTTGCTCGCAGAAGGAGACGGCAGAGTTCCACGCACTCTCGCTCCGCACGATAGCCGCAATCAGGCTATCGAGCGAGAGAACTCCCACTCCGATGGCCACCACGAGGTCTCGCCTCTGCTCAACCCACGCCGGGCACTCTGCCAGCGTGTGGAGAGCCGTGTCCACGGTCTGGCCATCGCAGTGGTGGCACTCAGGCGTTGGCTCCTTGCGGATCAGACACAGGTGATCCCCGAAACAGCCCTTCCCAGTGATCACCTGCGTCAATCGGTATGAGAGGGTCCCGTGACGCCTCTCGAGCCAATCCTCCATAACGGGTCTTACCGCCGCGATGACGGCGTGCCCGACCTCATGCCGCCCTGAGTGTGGCCGCGGGTGGACGGGACGGGTTTTCCCCTCCACCCACCATAACGGCCAGCCGCGAGGAGGCGATGTCCGCGTATACAGGACGTCGCCTAAATGGAGAATGTACCCGAAGGTGGTCCCGCGCCGTTGCAGGCAGGTGCTAGAAGGGATCTGGATGATGATTCGGAGCTACCCTTTGGGGATGCATCGGTGCGTACTCAGTGGCATAATTAATGGATGTGACTGGGCGATATCTGGGGGTTGAATTTGATCGAGACACTCCTGGATATTTCTTCCTCTAGCTGTTGGTGTATCTTGCCAGAGCTACTCTCTATGGATATATCACAGGTCGAACAGTGACGCATGCCCTCTGAAATTGCCATCGAACATGTTGCACCTCTAATCAAATACAGTAATAATTTGAAAATTCTTATTTAAGCGTTTATAAAACGTACCGCTTTACGCTTACAAAAAAGAAGTACCACTGTATCTCGATCACTGGTCAAGAGATGGCAGTTAGCACAGTTTTTCATTGCAGTAAAGTTGTACGTGCGGTGCGCGCATCCAATCTCAGTTAGTGTGACATTACGTGTTGTACCAGGTATTCGTGTTTTTGGTTTGAGTGATAGTGTTATAAAACGAAATAATACTATACAAGTTGACTGGTAAGTACATATTTTTTACATGTTTGTTATCAAATTGAGTAACAAATTGAAATGTTACTGTACAGGATATTATTTTTAGTAATAATGTTATCTAAATTATCTTAAACACAGTTTTATTTCAAAATATAACGGTGTTGTGAAAAAATTGTAATAGTATAACGTTTTCAACAAAATAAAAGAGAGTTATAAGTTGAATTGAAACTGTAAATGATTTATTGTAAGTAATTAATGCACGGATTCTCAGTTCTATTTCGTAATATCGTTATTACTGTATAATATTACGAGGCTCGGACCTAGTCTATTAAATTGTAAAACTCTAATACAGTAACAAATTAAAATGTTACTCTTTAAAGCATTATGAAATAGGAATTTTCTCAAATTAATCATAAAATATAGTTGAGACTTTAAGATATAACTGTTTTCTATAGATTCGGAAATAATTTTAGGTGTTACAAGTTAACTTATGACTGTATAGTGTAATAATATTTAACTATTTGTGATTACCATACCTAACGTTAATTGGTGTTTTTGGAATAAATTTATTTATTTATTTATTTATTTTAAACTTAATGCACATATTGTACAAAGGCGGACTTAATGCCATTAGGCATTCTCTCCCAGTCAACCTTCAGGTGATGTAGAAATATGATGCGGTAGGTGCAAAATAAAATATGATATTAACATAATTTAGGTCCAGAAACATACACAATATAAAAACACACATGCATACATAAACCTACATAAATTTAATAAAATATATAAATACTCAGTCGGGAACTAGAGCTGTAACTATTTCGCCAATTCACCCCGAAGAAGATCGCGCACTTTTCTCTTGAATGCGAGGCGATTTGTTGACATCCTGATTTCGGCAGGGAGGGCATTCCAGAGGAGGACTGACTGGACGTAGAAGGAGGAGTTGATGAAGTTAGAGGTGTGAGGGGGGCATAGAAGAAGCATATTGTTGGTTGATCGAAGATTTCGATCGTGATTGGAGCATAGGAAACGGAAGTGGGGTACGAGGTATTCAGGTAACGATGGAGAGTTGAGGAAAGAAAAGAGAGAAGTCAGTGCTCGTAAACTGCGGCGCTGACGAATTGGGAGCCATTGCAGCTGGGAACGTAAAGCAGACACGTGGTCATACTTGCGAAGATTGAAAACGAATCGAATGCAGTTATTGAGAAGGCGATCTAGTTTATTGAGAAGGTCTGCATTCAGGTCGAAATAACACACATTACCATAGTCGATTATGGGAATAATTAAGGACTGCATAAGCGTAGCCTTAGTTTTAGCGGGAAGGAAGTTCTTCAATCGATATAAGGCACGGAGACATGTGGTGACTTTCTGGCCGACGTGTGTAACCTGTGCCCGCCAGTCAAGTGTCGAGTCGAAATATAACCCCAGGTTCTTTACCACTGCACTATAAGGTATAGTCACATTGTTGTAGACAACTGGTAGGATGACCGCCATATCCAACCTACTTATCATTTGTTTGCTCCCCACGACGATCACTTGACATTTGGTTGGATTTACCGACAAACCAAACCTCGTTGACCAGCTCTTTATAAAGTCCAAGTCCTTGTAGACTTTGTCGATAGCGTATGTTATGTCCTCAACCCTTGTCTGTGTGTACACTTGTAAGTCATCAGCGTACAGGTGATACGTACACTGAAGGTGCTGGGTTATGAGATTAATGAATATTGAGAATAATAAGGGAGATAATATACCGCCTTGAGGGACGCCAGTGAGAAGATCACACCAACTCGACGACAAGTCATCAATATGAACACTCTGTTGTCGTCCCTGAAGATAGGAGGAGAACCATTTCAGAGCTTCTGAGGAGATCATAAGATAGGAAAGGATGGCCAGTAGAACGTCATGACTCACGGTATTAAAAGCATTCGAGAAATCAATCAAAGCCAGCACTGTGACTTTAGTCTCCTCCATACCCTCCCTAATATCGCTTGTCACTTTAAGGAGAGCGGTGGTTGTGCTGTGACCAGGTCTGAACCCAGATTGTAAAGGACTAAGAAGATTCTGCTGATTTACAAACTGTGCGAGCTGCTTATGTACACAGGCCTCTAGCACTTTAGAAAGAAAGGGAAGTATAGAAATTGGTCGAAAGTGTTCGGGAAGAGAGGGGTTAGTTTTTTTGGGTAAAGGAATGATGAAGGCCTTACGCCAGAGTGAGGGAAAGGTTGCAGAGTCAAGTGAAAAGTTTATGATATGAGATATTGCTGGAAGAACGTGATCCAGGATGTTAACAATCATGCGACGGCTGATACCGTCACATCCCACAGCATTGGAACGAATGGATAGGATAATCTTTTTGATGTCCTCAGAAGATACCGGAGAAAAGTCAAAGGATTTAATATCAGGGTGGGTTAGACTAGCTATATAGCTCAAGGTTTGACACTTGGTTTGATGATCCAACTGAGGTGTAGTTGAGAAATGACGGTTAATATCATCTAAACCAATTGTCATCTTAAACTCAGGGCGTTGTTGCTTGCCAATGCCTAGTGTTCCAAGGAACTTCCACACACTGGAAGTTGAAGAGGTTTCTATATTTTGAATGATATGGCGGCGTTTTGCGTTACGTATCACCTGGTTACACCGATTCCTAGCAGCTTTAAAAAGGTTCCATTTCTCCTCACAGCGATCCTTCCTGTACCCATTAAAACAACGGTCTCTCCGTCTCATAGCCATTCGAGTTTCCTCCGTCATCCATGGAGCCGGAGGGCGCTACAATTTGACTTTCCTCACAGGTGCGTGGATATCATACAGGTTAAGAACTGCGTCATTAAAAAGAGTAAATTTTTCGTTCATGTCTGTAGCTGCAGCCAAGTCTGTCCAGTCTAATGCAGAAGGGCCTGCACACAGGTTTTTCACGTCCATTCGTCTGAAACTACGAATATGAAGAAATTTGGGAACGGATTTAGGGGGTTTCAGGATATAAGAAAGGAAGATCAAGTCATGATGGGAAAATCCAGGAGCAGGATATTGACCATGGGAATAGACAAGTCTTGGAGCAGAGGTGATAATTAGGTCAAGCCAAGTATCTTGGTGCTCAATGTTGTGATGAGTTGCTTGAAGGGGGAGGACATGGAGACTAGTGGATTGGATGATGTGGAGGAGATTACGAGTACGGGGCGAATTAAGTGCTAGGAGATCGGTGTTAAAATCGCCCATGATGACGTTTTGTGAGTATTCGGACCCTAAAGATTCCAGAACTGTTTCCAGACTGGAGAAGTAGTTGATAGCAGGGGGCAATAAACTACCCCTAGTAAAACATTAGAACCTCTGACACAAACTTCGAGGAAGAGGTATTCAGCGGTAGTAGAAGGATCGGAAGAGGAAGTGGCAAGGATGTTGTAGGGGAAACAACTACGGAGGTAAATGGCAACCCCACCCCCTCTTCTTGATTCCAATCGGTCGTTTCGAATTAGTACAAAGCCAGAGAGAGAATAAGAGGTGGAAGCTAGGTGCGGCTTAAGTTTCCGAAATCAGGATGGCATGCACATTATTGTCAGTGAAAGTTTCAGTCAAATCACTGAAGTGACTGGGAACACTCTGAGCATTAATATGACACACATTTAATAAAAAATGTGATTGGTTGTTGAATGATTGCCGTAATCGGTCACCCAAAGTGTCAGGTAGGGAACTAAAGCTCTCATCCCCGGAGGAGTCATCAGCAGAAAAGTATACTTCATTATCATCAACAGTCATTAGAATCGAGTACACATATTAAATACAATACATTTAACTCTAATATAATACAAAAAAAAAATACGTATAAATAATATTTTACATAAATATGTAATAATATATAGTTTAGAAGTAATTACCTTGATCGAAGTTGGTGCGTATTTCTACACCACCCGCCAGCTTACACATACAAGACTGACATAATACAATAAGCCATAATAAAAACAGTTTGACAAAAACAGAAAAAAAATGAAATAATTTTAGACAATGTAAGAGGTTAATTTAAAAATAGTTCAGAGCTTCGTGTTCTTACGTTTGAGTTACAAGAAACGGAACGCACCAGTAATGAATGACGAATGAGCAAAACGTCGATTTGACAGATGCGATACCTGTCACGAGTCACAACACAATCATCATCAATTTATAATACGAGAAAGTAAGACAAATGTTAAAGAAACAAAACATGATACAACACATGAAGCGAGTAAGGACACAACAAAAGTAATGTTGTATCCGGGAAGCGACAAACAGTGGTGTCACACAGAACTAGTGTTTTCGCGAACTTTTGCTATTGATGCCCGAGCTTGCATTACCGGCTTGCTTACCCGGCGGGCTTGTGGATGATGACTTTGGAAATTTGACTAGCAAGGGCTTCAGCTCATCAGTGGATGTCACCTTCTACCGATTGTTATCGCTGGCTTTGATAACTATAACGCCGTCCTGTGTCCAACAAGCTGACATGCCGAAATGTTGCCGGGCCATGGTGAAAGCTGTCTGACGTATTTTAGTTAAAAATTCTCTTACCGAGAAGCCAGAGCCCTTTAACGATGTCTTGGAATTCCAGACTGCGAATCTAGCCTCTGCGGTAGTAAATCTTACCAGTATGGGGCGACGATGTTCCTTGGAGGGGGCGCCAATGCGATGGCAGTGCCTGATGTTGAGCCGTGAGATGTCATGAAGACCCATCCTCTTATTCATGACCTCAAGCAGGGTTGTACTGCAGTCCTCTTTGATAGCCTCGGGCACTCCCAAGAAGATAAGCGATTTGTGACGATGGCGAGTCTCCATAGCATCAACCATCTTAGTGCATTCATTTATTTGCTTCCGAAGAAGACCCAACATGGAAAACATCAGCTCACGAAAAGTTCTGAACTCCTCCGACACCCTGGCCACTGTCTCCTTGCTATTGCCACCAGATTGCAGTTGTGCCTCCAACTGAGCCATCCTCCTCGAAAAGCTGTCTTCTAAGTTGTTCTGTGCTTCTTGTCATCATCATCATCATCAACAGCCTATACTAGTCCACTGCTGGACATAGGCCTCTCCTTAGAAAGGAGGTTTTGGCCTACTATACCACGCTGGCCAGACGGGTTGGTATAGGGTTTGTTTCAAGTTTTCCTTCTCTTTGCAGTGCTGTTGTCCTGCTTAGTTTGCTCCCTTAGTCGGCTCTTACGACACCCACGGGATGAATTGGGGTGGTGACAATTTGTATTCTTAATCCGTCACCACACGGACGATGTGCACACGGATGTGCTTCTTGTATATCAGACAATTGAGACATAGTGATAATTGTAGTATTCAAAGCGATTATTAAAACACTTGTGAGATAATATTTTGTTGTGCTGGCAGGTGGTTAAAAAACCTTTCTTAGATCATGTAATCACTGAGAAAACTGTAAGTACATCTAAGCTAAGCTTAATTAGGCTTTTCTTGTTGTAATTGTACAAATTAATTAATTAAATTAATTAAAATATTTAAGAGCTCTTAAATGTGTGTATTAACTTTTTTAGCACCTACCCGAAATTTATTGTCATTTATGTACAAAGTTAGATTATGAAAATAGTTTACTTTTATGCAGGTACTCAATTAAAATGAAGAGAAGTGAGGCTATGCTGCGACTAGCCTTAAAGAACGATATCCTTAACATAACGTCTAACAGAGACACTATTACTGGTAAGTTATGAATTCGAAAAAAATTTTTGATTCTCAAAACAAATATAAGTACCTACTTAATTATAGCCTTAAATATTTATTTTATTTCGGTATATTTATGGTTTCGGTTGTCAAAGTGCCAACAGCGTTGTGACTATACTTCTAGAAAATTAAAGATTTAAAAAAGTTATACGATACATCTGAACAAAAACACCGTTGAAAACAACACTACAGGGCAGACCTAGAAAACACCATCCGTCGAATTCGCATCACATCTGTCCGGTAAAGTGAAATTGAAGATTAACAACAACATCCGAGGTCAGAACATTAATTAACCGCCATTTTGAATTATTTAATATTTCGATATTCAACTGTTAGCCTTGTGTCACTGATACTTTGATGTCACTCTGTCACTTAGTTCGGTTGTTATAAACTACAGTGTTGCCAGAACAAGAAAACCCAAAGTTACTATTTACTTTTACGTTCCGTTCGAAGTAACTTGGCCCGAAATTATGGAGGGACAATTTAAAATATTGTAAGGAGAATCCTCTCTTACGTCAGTAACTATCCCACCTCGCCTATAAAAGCAAGGAGCTGCAGATAGAACGACCATTCGTTGCTCGACGCTCGGACTGGACGGACGGACGGCTAGTCGTAAGGTTACGTAAGCCATTTGAGTTTAGTTTGTGGAAAAAGTGATAAAGTGCGTTTGTGTGTTTCGTATAGTGGATTTTAAGTTCTAGTGAACTGTAAGTAAATTTTGCTGATTGTAATTTGAGTCAATTGTGTTTACGAAGTACAAAATGGTTTTTTTGTTGTGAATCGTTTTTTAAATAAATTTCCACTTCTGAAGCTTATAATATTATTTGAAAAAATGGAAATGAAAAATCATAAAAATCATTGAATTAACAGAATCTCTTACAAAAAATATTATGGATCGGATGGATGAAAAACTAATGCCTATTAAGGAGGAAAACAAAAAACTGAAAGAAAAAATCGGCAAATTAGAGAAAGAGATAGAACACTTTAAAAGGGAAAAGAAAAGTAATAACCTAATTATTTTTGGATTAGTAGAGGGTGAAAACTCAACAGCTGAGTTATTCCAGAACATAAAGGAGAACTTCAAAAAAGATTTAAACATCAAGTTAGAAGAAAACGAAGTAAACAAATTAAACCGCTTAGGGAAACCAAAAGCCGAGAACAAACCGAGACCTGTACTATGTTCCCTCCTAAGCTAATGGAAGAAGAATGAAATTATGAAAAACAAAAAGAAACTAAATGGAATTTATATATCGGAGGATTATTCGAAAGAAGTATCAGAGAAAAGGAAAGCTCTAGTACCGCAATTACTAGAAGAGAGGAAAAAAGGAAGGAAGCATAGCTTTTCTGAAATACGATAAAATAATAATCAAAGAACCCAACACATACAAAGATAAAAGGAAAAGGGAATAATCTACCTGACCACAGTCACCGTCAAAAAGTCAGCCCAAAAAAATCTCCCCCAATCCGACTGGTCCTCGTGGGGGATGGAGACCACAACCCCCCACAACACTACAAATAAGAGAAGAAAAAATCTATATTGCAGCACTGAATACCCTCACTCTAAAAAATGAAGAAAACTTAACAGAATTTACATTCGCTTTCGTTTAAATACTTTACGAATATCAAGTATTTTTCATAGTGCTGATTATGATTGTATTAATGCCATTCTGTCAGATATTGATTGGGGCTCTATTTTGGACGTACATGATATTAATCAATCTGTAGCGAGGTTTTATGGCATCTTGGAGGAAATTCTCGTTGCTTATGTCCCATTTAAAACCATTTATAGTAATAACAATTATCCGATATGGTATGATAAGTTTCATAGGAAGTGGAAATGTTTTGGTCGGTATGGGGATTACTCTACGTTTGTTTTTTTAAGAGATAGACAAAAAAGGGTAGCGAAGGAATGTTATGATAATTATATAGAACGACGCATTTAGCTCAGCCGGGGTTTTAGGATGAGTGACGTCAGTAGTGCTCAAATCAAGTAAGGTGAGAACTGTGATCTTTCCGCTATCCATGCCTAGTCTGATGCTGTCTGTAATGTTTACCAGCGCAGAAGTAGTGCTATGGCCAGGGCGAAATCCGGATTGGAAGGGGTTCAGTAGAGAGCTTTTGGAGAGGAAGTTAGTCAGTTGAGAGTGGATGAGGCGTTCAAGTACTTTGGATAGGAAAGGTAAAATAGATATGGGCCGATAGTCAGAAAATGAAGAGGGTTTAGCTTTTTTTGGAAGAGGGATTATTTCCATGCAGATGGAAAAACACCGCTTGTGACGGAGTGATTAAGGATATTGCATAGGATAAGTAGAATTTCGTCAAGGATAGGAATAATCATATTTCGGCTGATGCAGTCACTTCCCACTGCGCTGGATGAGATCGCCAGAATGGTCTTCCTAACATCACAAGCGGACAACTGATCAAAGACGAGAGGTGGATAGTTGGGAGTAGGGGTAGTAGAAATATATCTAAGAGTATTAGCTTTTGTACTGTCACTAATGTCAGATGAGGCAGAGAAATGTTTATTGAGTAAGTCAATGTTGACATTTTTAGGAATAGGCTCTTGGCGAGACCTTCCGACTCCCAATGTTCTTAGAAATTTCATATTCATTCATATTCATATTTCATATTCATAGGTAATGTTACTGAGTTGTTATTTAAGACGGTCAATCTCACTTTGTAATTCTCTTGTATCTTTACTCAAACTCAAAATCAAATGAAGTCTCTGCCTATTTAGGGACATACTATTAATTAAAAAAAAATATTGTGAATCATTTTGTTGTTTTGGTAATTATTTTTTAACTTTAATGTATTTTGTCAATTTTCTCAAGCTGCATTTTACAATTTTGACAGGTTTATAAGTACAACTACTAGTATCATCGTCAGCTGTGAGATCTATTACCATAGATGGATGGAGACTGTCAACTACAGCCCGATCCAACCCCGGGGCAACCAACTCCTCGAACAAACTTTGGTTAGAAGCTACAAGGCGGTTGTGCTTATGAGTGTCGATTTTTGATATTTTTTCCTCTGCTTTTTGTAGTTGGCATTCTAGCTTCCTAATCCTTTTCAGTGCCTGCTCACACTCATCCCTACATGTATCAAAGCTGTCCACAAGGAGTTGGAGCTTGTTCCGGGCATCAACAGAAACTGTATACTGACCATGCAACAGACACATTTCTTTTTAAGTTTCTCATTCTCGTTTAATATCTCAAGGACTTCCCTTTCATTGAGTTTGAACTGAGTGCCGCTAGTTCCAGTGGGTCGGAACTGAGTGCCGCTAGTTCCAGTGAGTCGGAACTGAGTGCCGCTAGCCCCAGTGAGTCGGGGCTGAAGTCCGCTGATCCCAGTGAGTCGGGATTGCGTGCGGTGCGCGGTGCTGCGGTGAAGAGACCCCAGTGAGTCGGGGCGGTTGCTGCGTAGTGGCTGGCTGCTGCGTAGACGGGAGAGAAAATGCTCTTCTTACGTGGACCGTAGGTGCAGTGTGCTGTGCCTAGACGCTGATGAGGCCGTAGAGGTAACCAAGCTGGAGCGGTCGCTACCTGCGTGTGGTATCCCTGTAGAGGCCGAGGTTGCTGGCTGGCTGTGACTTGATTACTGCTCATCGCTGTGGGAGTGTACACGATGGTGCTGCTGATGATCTGCTCCTTTTGAAGGCTGCTTCCAATCACGTCGGGGTCACCACTGTGGAGGAACGGGTGTCATGTCCCTCCAACGCAAAGGGAGGATCCTCCGACCAGGCGAGGTGATCATGCCTGGCGGGCCGCGGCCCAACGGTTGATGTTGGGAAGTTGTATATATGCTAACCGGCGCGGGAATTCTTTATATCGCGATACAGGATTAGCAATTCTTATTTTAGTAGTTACTCCGTAGTTCGGTGTGTCTTTATTAGATGGCGCTGTAGTATGTTTTTATGTGTCGAGTCGCCACAAGTTGATCACACCTCTCCTTAGTTGCCTTTAATTCGCTTCAAGTCAGTTGAAGCTTGGACTCCAATTGACGAGCCAAGGCATTACGAGTCTGAAACATGGCTTAAGGCTTTGTGAAAAGGCAAACTATTATTAAATTATCACCAAGGAGAGTTGATATCACACAGTGGAGGGTAAGTTGTGTAGTGTCAATATAAGCGTCTTAAGAATTAACTACACTTTTACCGAAATCGTATTATAGAAAATAATAAATAAATCAAATAGCGATACCTGTAAAGCGATGACAATAAATTCCAGGCACAATTTTCAACACTTTTAATGTTATTCGTAACTTGCCGGTAACCCAAACGTCACTTACAAATTTGTTTATTTACTAAAATAACATGTATGAACTATTCTTATATAATTTGTGCAAGTAGCATTTATTTGCTTAGTGAGAAATTGGTATTTAATTGATATTTTAAACAGAATATAATATTTAACACGTTAATCGCCACGATAATATCAGAAAATTTTTCACATGGGCCATTGTAACTTTATTAGATAATTTACCTAACAATGTATCAAGGAAACTTAATGTATCACAAAAAAAAAATTGTGTCAAAATTCTCGGAAAACACTTATTTTTTATGTCACGCATATATGACTGACATGGCCCTATATTAAAACTTTTTTCTCGACAAGCCGTGTCAGTCTTATATGTCTTCTACCAAATCGCGTACGTCAGACATATATGTCTGTGTTTAGGAATTCAGGACTTCACGAAATAAAAAGGCAGGCGTGTGGACTGTATGCTATGAGCTTTTATAATGAACTTACAAACCGACTAAATTTAAATCAGACAGAATATTCATGACATGATTATGACAGTGAGCTTACACTATGAGCGTTAACATATTGCTAACGCATTCGACGTAGGCGCTCCAACATGCCCCCGGGCGTTGAAAGTACCACTTTCAACAAGATTCCGAAGATACCGGTAATGGACATATCCTGTTGAACGCCCTCCGTATTGTGCCAGTTGAGGTCTGGATGTCGGCGACAAGCACGATTCCGTCACATCCCGGGTGAACAGCCGTAATCCTTCCTAATCTCCACTGCAGAGGCGGAAGATTATCCTCCTTTATGACAACCAAGGTACCAACCTTCAAGTCATCTTTACAAGAGCGCCACTTTACGCGTTGCTGCAACTCAGCAATGAACTCCTTAGTTCATCTCGTCCAGAAATGCTGGCGGAGCTGTTCGATGCGCTGATACCGACTGGGAAAGTTAGCGGAATGCTCTTCAAAATTTGGCTGCGGCAGGGACGTGAGCGGACGACCGACGAGAAAATGACCTGGTGTCAGCGAAGTACAATCAGCAGGGTCCGAACATAGATGCGTTAATGGGCGTGAATTTAAAATTGCCTCGATCTGTACTAATGTGGTGATAAGTTATTCGAAAGTTAAATTACAATTGCCCAACTCTCTTTGTAAATGGTACTTGGTAGATTTAACACCCGCCTCCCAAAGACCGCCGAAGTGAGGGGTTTAAGCAGGAATAAAATGAAAGTTGATTCCCTCATTCGCCATACTCGCACCCAAGGAATCTCTAGAAGTCTTTAAAAATTTGGAAAGTTCGTTGTACGCCCCCGGTAACGGTAACGGTACCTCATTTGTTGCACCAACAAATGAGGATCGGAGTACAGATGTGCGGGCTTTCCTCTCCGTGCTATAAATCTATGTAATAATAGTAAGTAACTGCTGCTAGTCAAGTCACCTACGAGTTCCAAATGTATAGCCTTAGTTGTGAAACAAATGAAGATGGCTGTTTCCGCAAAAGGCCTTGTTGCAAACTCTGTCATCATCAATGTTTTTTAGCGATTTTATATTTTTCATCGACCTACCTACATTTTTGTATTAATAAAAATATATTTCTTACGTTCACTGAGCACATCGTTTTTATCACAAATTCCCTAATATTACCTGGTATAATCCGAAACATGGTCCTATCGAGCCTGGATGTGGAGTTTTGAAACATATAAACTCCGATCAGCGTCGTTAATACCATAATTACAAGAGGATTGGTGGATTTTAAAAATTATATTCAACAACCACAAGGCGAGTCATTCTGCTGCGTCATTCATGCGAAGAAATTGGAGGTTTACGTGGTTTGGATACATAATAGCTAAGGAAAGGCATATATATATTATTAAGTTAATCCACCCAACACTCTTTTTATCAGGTATTATTAGTTTAAGGCAGCCGTACCAAGTTAGTACTTTAAAATCTATTGTCATTTTTCTTTGTCTGTGAGTGGTTATAAATTATAATAATTATTAGCTGATCAGTGTTTTTTTACTATTTTGATTATGTATACATTGTATATGAGTAGTTACGGAAGGCAACTGCATTAAGTTTAGTTATGCAATGTACTTAAAAACCATACTGAGACAGTTACGTAATCACATTAAGTTAGCACAGATATCTAGACAATAGAAATCTTGTAATTTTCATTATAAAATTATCAAAGTTTAGTATTAAATAACCGTACCGTATAGTTTTTGTAAATTCTAATTATTTGTCGTTGTTCTACCTGCAATTCAGAATATTAGAATTCTTATACGTTTTTACAGGCTGCATCATTATTAACTGACTTCAAAAAGGAGGAGGTTCTTTTTGTATTTGTATTGCTATAATAGTTCTTTGTATACATTCCAGGTTGATAGGCACCAGCTAACGCAATGCCAGAGGATAAGGAGCTGATTAGAAAACGAGCAAGTTTTAAGGGAAAGGTTACCGTATTTTTGAACTTTTTAAACACATTGGATCCTTCTTCCTTGAGCCCTACCGAGGTGAGCGAATTGCAATTACGTTTTGGCAAACTCGAGGCATTGTATGCCCCGTATGATGAGGTTCAATCACTACTGGAGTATAGTACTGATAATTTAGATAGTCAGATGTTGGAGCGTGGTGAGTTTGAATCTCTTTATTATAAAACCCTAGCTCAAGCTGAAAAATTACTTAATGATAATCTTAGGAAAAGAGATTCCAACAATATGGGTGAGGTAAGTTCGCGTTCTAACATTCATAAGTTTGTTAAATTACCGACTATTCAGTTGCCAAAATTCAGTGGTTCCTATACAAACTGGCTGGAGTTTCACGACACTTTTGTTAGTCTTATTCATTCAAACGACGATATGAACGAAATAAATAAGTTTCATTACTTGAGATCGTCACTGGAAGGGTCTGCTGCTGTGGTAATAAACTCAATTCAGTTTTCTGCTGCCAATTATTCGGTAGCTTGGAATCTTCTCTGCGAGCGGTTTGATAACAAACACCTGCTAATCCACCATCACGTTTCAGCTTTGTTTCAAATTGACACTCTTCAGAGAGAGTCATCATTTGTAACAGTTATACAGGCACCGAGCACCATCAGCTCGGCTCTAACGCGCTCCGCTGCAGTTTTTTTTTTTCTTTTTCTTGTACCCACACTGATTAATTTATTTAATTTCTTATTGTAAATTTGATCTACTTTTTTTTTGAAATATACATGTATGTATAACTGAGGTGTAAGTTGTTTTCCTCTAAAGAGTCCCATAGGTTTCCCACACGCACACACTTCTATTCTCATACAAGGCGCCCTGAGGTAATCTCTTGAATCTCTCCACTGGGTCAGCCGGTGAGTAGTCCGCCAGAGAGGAAAAGCGGCTACAAATTGGCGACCAACGTCTGGCTAGCGATCCAGACCTCTGTGTGTGTGCTGTGTGAGGGTGCCTAGGGGTATTCACTTTGGAGGAGACACTTCCCTCCGTCCGATACTCCCCAGGACGTTAATTGGTTGTGCGGGTGCAGTACGCATGTAATAATTTTACCCTCATTGTATTTTCAGCCTATCGTACCATCATCCCTGAGGCAAGGAAAATCAGTGAGACACCTAAATTCCAAATTTAACTCAAAATTCCTACTGCACATATTTCGGGTAAGTTTTGAAACATTTTTTGGCCTAACTAAATTCTTTTTTCTTTTTCTTTTTTTTTTTGTTCACTACTTCTGTTAGTACCTTTGAGGTCCGTAGAGTGAAGTTGTGCATACGTGTATATTCAGTGTGTTTTTTTTCCCAGTACTACTGGTGTAATTTACTTGAAACTTAACTTAACTTTAAGTTTTATGTACCCTCCATTTTTTTATATAACCTACTAGTTTAAAATTAAAATAAAATAGTTTTGTTGTATACATACCCTACTTAGAATTTATGTCGAAATAACTTTTATAATAATAACTTTTATCAATCCATTGGATTACTGTGTTAAAATTCTAAAGATAATATAACTTGTCTTAAATTTTTTTGTCGAATTAACTTTTATAATAAAAAACTTTGTCATTTCATTGGATTACTGTGTCAATATTCTAGAGATAGTATAACTTGTCTTGAATTGTGAAACAAGAATATCTTTGTCTTTAGTTGAATTTGCTTCTCAAGTTTTGAGAAATTACTTAATGTTTTAATATTTTATTATAATATTTTTTGAAATATTAGTGTGCTTTAGCTTTCTCACACTTAATAGTGAAGAAGTATACTCAGTTTCTACTTTGAAATATTACTTGATATTTTAATATTTTATTATAATATTTGTTAAAAATATTAGTGTGCTTTAGCTTTCTCACACTTAATAGTGAAGAAGTATACTCAGTTTCTACTTTGAAATATTACTTGATATTTTAATATTTTATTATAATATTTGTTTGAAATATTAGTTTGCTTTAGCTTTCTCACACTTAATAGTGAAGAAATATACTCAGTAGCATTATTTTTTACTTTGAGATATTACTTGATGTTTTAATATTTTGTTATAATGTTTTTAAAATATTAATTTACTTTAACTTTCTCACACTCTGTTAATAGTGAAGAAGTCTACTCAATATCATTATTTTTTTGTTTTTTTTGAACTGTAAAAGACATTAAGTCTGCATTACTGGTTTGTTAACTTGTTAAGATTATTTTTTGTATAATCGAATTTGAATTGTAAACCACCATGGCACATTTATGTAAGTGCATTAACTACCTTAAAATTGATGAACTTATTAATGAACTGTCTTCCATGGGGATTTCAGCGAATCCTGAGGATACGGTTGTCGGATTGCGAAGTGAGATGCGTACTGCTTTGCGGCTTATCCGGCGTGGCCGCTTTAAGGCCATCGCCGCTGTTCCTGCCTTTGCCGCCTCTGACATTGTCTGTCAGCGGGCTTAAGGTCTTTGAACTGGAACAGGTTTTTTTCTTCAGGTGACTCCGTTTCGTATTATAAATTGTCTTATTAGAGTTGGGGCTAAATACCTTCTAGATAGGTTAGCCGGTGTAGTTTTAACTGTCTGGACCTTCTCAGGACACCCCTTTGTGACCTGAGGGGTCCATTCACTACATTTCCTACATGGGAAATGTTCTTTCAACTGTGGTCTCGGACTACGTCAAAAATTTTCTTATTTGTGTCCTATGAGGATTGCTTCCGGCCTACTGTCGTGCTGGGTCCCATATGGATGGCTTCAGGTTGTGTCATGTATTGTCCTATATGGATAACCACAGGCTTTGTAGTCGCGAGTCATAGTATAGAATGTTTTCCTAAACCACGGGGTTCATAAAACCACTTATATGGATTTTGGCCCTGTTGAGGATATTCCCTGCGCACACTACGCAGGTAATACTTTGAGGGAGGGGGTGGTGTAACAGTTATTTTTCTGTACATTTGTAATGCGTACGGTCTTGTTAAAAGCTACATCTATTGGCCGCGTTGCATTGTTGTTGATTTATCTAAGGTAGTTTATAACTACAGTATTGATCTTCTGTGTTCACTGATGTTAAATGTCAAAGTAAAATGTTGAGTAGGGATAAAGTCTGGAAGCTTCCTGAACCTAGGATATATAAGTCCGGCTTTCTGCCACGGGAGACACTGCTATCTCGTGCCTTCCGATCTTATATAGTGTTTTGATTGCTGTGTGATTTGATTTTCTTAATATATTATCTGTTCAAAAGTACCCACACTAAAGTGGTGAGTATGATCTTAATTCTACTTAAACCTATTTGTTTCTGGAACCTGATTAATTACATGAGTGCTAATCCATTCGTAGGGTCCCAGATTTCGGGGTCAAGACGGTCAGTCTCAGACGGCGTTCTTGCTCTTGTGTGGCCTTCTGGTACAGACTCAAGTTTCTCGGTACCCTCTGGCAAAGCTGGTGATTGCGTGGCTCACGACGCAAGCGGACAGCCGTACCCAAGAGTTACGTACTTAAACTTATAATTGCAAATTGTTAAACTTTTATCCATATCTAATATAAATAGCCGACTCGGGCGGAAGAGGAAGTAACCTCCTGGAGGGACGACGAGGAGGCACCGAGCACCATCAGCTCGGCTCTAACGCGCTCCGCTGCAGTTTTTTTTTTTCTTTTTCTTGTACCCACACTGATTAATTTATTTAATTTCTTATTGTAAATTTGATCTACTTTTTTTTTGAAATATACATGTATGTATAACTGAGGTGTAAGTTGTTTTTCTCTAAAGAGTCCCATAGGTTTCCCACACGCACACACTTCTATTCTCATACAATGCGCCCTGAGGTAATCTCTTGAATCTCTCCACTGGGTCAGCCGGTGAGTAGTCCCCAGAGAGGAAAAGCGGCTACACATTGAATTTAAAGAGTTTACTGGATATTATTAACAAAAATTTACGTGCCCTTGAATCTCTAGGCGAGCCTGTTTCAAACTGGGATACTTTACTCATTTATATTATCACACACAAGTTAGACAGTAAAACTTATCGTGAATGGGAAGAACATAAAGGCTGCCTAGCTAAACATTCTATAATTACATTTTCATTGTTTATTACGTTTATTAAAAACCGTGCTGAGATATTAGAGACGTTAGAATTGGCAACATCTGCATCTACTAAACAATCAAGCACTTTTAAACACTCTAAACAGATTAAAACAATGATGGCACAGGATTCCAGTAAAAATCATTCTGGTTATAAAAATAAACAAGACGGTGGTAATTCTAATAAACCTAATAATTGTGTTATGTGTAACGGTGATCATAAGTTAAGCTGTTGTCCTCAGTTTTTGTCGTTAAGCAACGAAGGTCGTTTGCAATTGCTACCTAAACATAAGATTTGTTATAATTGTTTAAACCCGGGACATTATGCAAATAACTGCAAAAAGTTTGGTTGTAAAATATGCCGTCGTAAACATAATACTTTAGTTCACGTTGACATTGCTTACAAATCTTCAAGGTCAGACTCCATTGGTGCTTCTTCTAACAGTGGCGACGCGAATAGCAGTGCGAAAGTCTCCACTCAGCCATCTGTTGATACCGGTATGTCACTTTCCGCGTGTGTTGAACACGGCGATGTGTTATTATCTACTGCGTTGGTCAAGGTGATTGGGATAAATGGACAGCAGTATACTGCTCGTGCCGTGCTTGATAGTGGAAGCACGTCATGTCTCATGACAGAAAAGCTATACCACCAACTGGGGTTGACTGCAAAGAATGTGAACACTTCTATTTTAGGTATTAATAACTCGTCATCGTTTATCAATAAAATGTGTACTGCATCAATAAAATCTTTATGCAATAATTTTAGTGTTGATGTTAATTGTTTTATTCTTCCTTCAATTACAGATAGGGTACCCAGTACACATGTTAACCTATTGAAAATTACAATTCCATCTCACATTTATCTTGCTGATCCCAACTTTCACTTATCTGCCCCTGTCGACATGTTGCTCGGTGCTGACATCTTCTGGGATTTATTGGAATCACAACGGATAAAATTAGGTGATGGTTAACCAATTCTTTGTGAGACTAAATTGGGCTGGTTGGTCTCTGGCCCAATTAAAGGTAGTGTTTCTTCTGAGGTTTTAAAATGTAATTTAATAGAGGTGTATTCAGATTGTGATGATGTATTAAATTGTAACATTGATCAACAACTAACAAAGTTTTGGCAGCTTGAAGAAGTAAGTACTTCATCACCGTATTCCTCAGAGGAAAAACTATGCGAGAAACATTTTATAAAAAACACCGCTCGTTTAGAAAACGGTCAATTTTGTGTTAGGATTCCTCTGAAATGTTCTCCAGATGAAATAGGGGAATCTTTGTCAAGGGCCAAACATTGTTTCTTTTCGTTAGAACGTAGGTTTAAATCTAAGCCTCACTTTTCTCAAATGTATAAAGAGTTCATGTTGGAGTATGAAACCTTAGGTCATATGTCTAAATGTAAATTTATTAATGATCAATTCTTTTATATTCCGCATCACGGAGTGCTGCGTGACAGCAGCGCCACTACAAAATTAAGGGTAGTTTTTAATGCGAGTAGTTTAACTAATACTGGTGTTTCAATTAATAATACCCAAATGGTTGGACCCGTGGTACAGGACGATCTTCTATCGATCCTATTGCGTTTTAGACAACACAAGTACATTCTAGCTGCTGATGTTGAGAAAATGTACCGGCAGATAGTTGTTCATCCCAATGATAGATATCTTCAACAAATTATTTGGCGCGATAATCCATCATCTTCATTACAAGCATATCAGCTAAACACCGTCACTTACGGCACGGCTAGCGCTCCATACCTAGCAACTCGGTGTCTTCGACAATTAGGTTTAGAGCGTATTGATACCAGAGCCTCCGAGGCTATTTTACACGATTTCTACGTAGATGACCTTTTAACGGGAGGAGATGACCTTGAAGAGGTCAAAGCGTTGCGTCATAAAGTTACTTCTACTCTCGCTTCAGCGCAGATGAATTTAAGAAAGTGGAAGTCTAATGATATGAGACTAGTGTGTGGTTCTCACTTTCCCCAATACTCACTTGATTTGAATATTGGTGGATTTGAGTCAACTAAAACCTTAGGCCTAGGTTGGCAGCCAACGTCAGATTATCTTTGTTTTACAATTAATCAGCCAGTTATTTTTAATAATACAAAACGTGACATGCTTTCAATTGTTTCACGAGTTTTTGACCCACTTGGATTATTAGCTCCATGTGTAGTTGTCATGAAAATGTTGCTTCAAAAATTATGGTTACATAAAATTTCTTGGGATGAACAGCTGTCACCAGACATTAGTCAGTTTTGGCATGAAATTATAATCAATTTACCTAAATTAAATGAAATTCGTATTCCACGTCGAGTGTTAATTGATTCTTATGAGTTTTTAGAATTTCACATTTTTATTGACGCTTCTGAACGGGCATATGGAGCTTGTCTTTATATTCGAAGTGTTGACATTCAGGGTCAGGTTTTGGTGCGTTTATTGTTATCCAAAGGCCGAGTAGCGCCACTCAAGCCTACGACTATTCCCAGACTTGAACTGTGCGGTGCTCTGGTAGGTGTTTGCATTTATGAAAAAATCGTTGCTGCATTACGAGTCAGCGCACGGCGCACCTACTTTTGGACTGACTCCACTATCGTTTTAGGGTGGCTCAAGATGTTACCGAACAAACTGCAGCCTTTCGTTCACAACAGAGTTGCCGAGATTTTGGATAAGACTGGTGGCTGTGAGTGGAGACATGTCCTAACTGACCAGAACCCTGCTGATTATTTGTCTCGCGGAGTAGACGTTAGCTTATTAGCTACTTTAGATAATTGGTGGTCAGGTCCATATTTTTTAAATCAAGAAGTATCTTATTGGCCATCTAAATTAACGAATTTTAATGAATTATTACCTGAAATGAAATCTGAGGTCACCTTACATGTATCATCTAAAGAAAATGACTTAAATGAATTTATTGACTTTACACGGTTTTCTTACTTTTTACGACTTCAACGAACAGTAGCTTATGTTTTACGTTTTATTGACGCTTGTAGGAAACATCGAATTCGTGGTCCTCTTAATATTAATGAATTGGATAGATCTTTAAATCAAATTATACGTATTTCTCAGAAACAATCTTTTAAAGACTACCAGTTGATACTTAATAATAAACCGTTACCTAAGAAAAGTGAACTAAATAAATTTAACATTTTTCTGGACGAAAATAAGATAATGCGTATTCGTGGTAGGCTTCAATATTCAGATTATTCTTACAATAAGAAACACCCGATACTTATCCACTCTAATAATCACTTTTCTAAGTTACTTTTTGAGTATGAGCATAAGAGATTGTTTCACGCTGGACCACAGTTACTGTTGGCGTCTATACGAGATATGTATTGGCCCATAAGAGGTCGTAATTTAGCCAGAATGTGCTGTCGGCAATGTGTGCGTTGTTTTCGTTTTATGGGCAAAACGGTGAGTCCTATTATGGGTGATTTACCACGGCAGCGACTTCTGGCAGGTTTCCCTTTTGAAAACATAGGTTTGGACTACGCGGGTCCAATTCAGTCAGCTGTTCGTCAAGGTCGTGGATGTAAATCAGTTAAAGTTTACATAGCCATCTTTGTATGCTTTTCCACAAAATCAATTCATCTTGAATTAGTCGGTGATTTATCAAGCAATACCTTTATCATGGCATTAGAGAGGTTTATCTCGCGTAGAGGAAAGCCGAGAAACATCTACTCGGATAATGGCACCTCATTTGTTGGTGCATATAATGACCTCTCTAAATTCCTTAAGTCTAATTGCGATTCGGTTTCCGAGGAGATGAGTAAAGACGGAATTAATTTTCATTTTATACCGGCCTATTCTCCTCATTTCGCTGGCCTTGCGGAAGCTGGTGTCAAATCAACCAAACATCATTTGAACAGAGTGTTGGGCCTTTGTAACCTTACCTACGAAGAGCTATACACCATGATGGTTCAGGTCGAAGCAATATTGAATTCTAGACCACTAACACCTTTATCATCGAACCCCGAGGATCTGACGCCACTCACACCGGGACACTTTTTGATTGGGCGTCCTATAACATCATTGCCGTCGCCTGATTATCGAGATCAATCAATTAATTCTCTCACTCGATTTCAACGGATTGAATTTCTTCGACAACATTTTTGGAGTAGGTGGAGTAAGGAATACATATCTGAGCTCCAACTTAGGATAAAATGGCGAGCATGTAAAGGCTCTTTGAAACTGAATTCCTTAGTCCTACTAAAAGAAGATAACCTCCCCCCACTCAAGTGGAAAATGGGTCGGATTGTTGCTACGTATCCAGGGATTGACGGCGTTGTTCGAGTTGCTGACGTCAAGACTTCTAGTGGTCTGTTACGCAGATCATTCAGCAAGATTTGTCCGCTGCCGGTCTATCCAGAGACAGAAGACAGTGGTTGAAAGGCGAGCTTTCAACGCCCGGGGGAATGTTTCCGCAAAAGGCCTTGTTGCAAACTCTGTCATCATCAATGTTTTTTAGCGATTTTATATTTTTCGTCGACCTACCTACATTTTTGTATTAATAAAAATATATTTCTTACGTTCACTGAGCACATCGTTTTTATCACAAATTCCCTAATATTACCTGGTATAATCCGAAACAATGGCAATGTATACCTTCACGAGTCTACAACCGCGACCTGGACGATTAGCACACATAATAGGGCCGGCATAAACGACTCCTGTGGTTTCGAAAGGAAAACCACCTGGAAGAAGGCGCTGCCGTGGCAAATTTCCCATCAATGGAGTGACCACCTTACCCTTCATTCGATGACAGAGTACGCACCTATGGTAACAGGCCTTAGCTAAATTTCGGCCTCCTATGGGCCAATAGGACTCTCTTATTGAAGCCAATAATAGTTGAGGGCCTGCGTGCATTAACCTCTTATGCTCATAATTAAAAAGTAAATTTGTGAAGTTGTGAGTGGACTGTAATATATTAGGGTGCCGCTTGTATAACTAAAATCTGAATTGTCGAAGCGTGCTCCTACACGCATTATATTATCGTTATCTAAATAGACATTCAACTATAAAAGGACGCTCCTTTTAGGTAACCTTTGTTGTGATAAAAGTAATTTATACTCGAGGAATGATTGACTCTGACTTTGTATAATCAAAATGTCTAAAGCCCCTTTTAATTCATCGCCTGATAAAAAGGTAGAACTTAACGATTGCTTTCTACATAATTTAATGAATCGCAACACATAAGCCATAGCACGTACTAAGCGAGAGTAATTGGTCGCGTTTCGGGAAGAGTATCCGAGTCCGAACTTTTAACCAAAGACGGCCAGTTACATGACTCTTGTAGTAGAAAGCCAGGACCAGACCACCAAAAGTCTGAACTCTGCAGACTCTGAATATCAACGCCACGTGATATAAGGTCGGCTGGGTTTTTATCCGTCGGAACATGTCGCCAGGTACAGTGACCCGCCTGTTCTAAAATTTCAGCAACGCGATTGCGTCAAATGGCTGAAGTTTAGATGGCAACATCTGTAACCACCCCAACACTATAGTAGAATCAGTCCAACAACACACGAGACTAAACTTCACTCTAAGTGAGTTTAAAATCTTATCGAAAAAGACGAGCTCCCACCAAAGCGCCACACAACTCCAATTTAGGAAAAAAATTTTTAAAAAATTTTTTTCAAAAAAGGAAATTTTTTTTTAAAAGGGGGGGTTTTTTTAAAAAAAAAATTTTTTTTTTTTTAAAAAAAGGGGCCCCCGGGAAAAAAAAAATTTTTATTTAAAAATTTTTTTTTTTTTTTTTTTTTTTGGGGGGGGCCCCTTTTTTTTTTTTCCGGGGTTTTTAAGGGGGTTTTTTCAAAAAATTTTCCCCCCCCCCCAAAACTTTTGCCCCCCCCCCCCCCTTTTTTTTTTTTTAATTTTTTTTTTTGGGGGAAATTCCCCCCCCCCCCCCCCCAAAAAAAATTTTAAAAGGGGGTTTTTTTTTTTTTTTTTTTTTCCCTTTTTTTTAAAAAAAAAAATTTTTTTTTTGGGCCCGGGGGAAAAAATTTTTTTTTTTTTTTTTTTTAAAAATTTTGGGGGTTTTTTCCCCCAAAAAACCCAAACCCCTTTCACCCCCCGGGGGCCCCCCGGCAAAAAAATTTTTTTTTTCCCCTTTAAATTCAACCGGGGGTTTTTGGATTTTAAAAAAACCCCCCTTTTCCCCCCCAAATTTTTTTTTTTGGGGGGGGGGAAAAAAACCCTTTTCCCCAAAAAAAGGGGGGGGGGGGGGGAAAAAAAAAATTTTTTTTTCCCCCTTCCCCCCCCCCCCAAAAACCCCCCCCTTTGGGGGGGGTTTTTAAATTTTGGGGGAAGGCCCCCCTTGCCCCCGGGTTTTTTTCCCCCCCGGGGTTTGGAAAATTTTTGGGTTTTTTTAAAAAAAACCCCCGGGTTTTTGGGGCCCCCCCCGGGGGGGGGTTTTTTTTCCCCCCCTTTTTTTTTTAAAAATTTTTTTTTTTTTCCTCCCCAAACCCCGGTTAAAAATTTTTAATTTTGGGGGAAAAAGGGGGTTTTTTTTTTCCCAAAATTTTTTCCCCAAAAAGGGGGCCCCCAAAAAATTTTGGGGGCCCCCCCTTTTGGGCCCCCAAAAAAAAATTTTTTCCCCCCCCCAAAAAGGGGGTTGTGGTTGGTTTGATTAGCGCTACTCTACTCTTTGCCATCCATAATCGGACCATAAAGTCACCCTCACTATTGACGCTACGTATATAGGCACAAGCTCCGTATGCACGTTCAGATGCATCCCTAAAGATGTGGAGTTTTAAGTGCGTGTACGATTCACAAACGACAAGACGTGGAATCCAAAAGGCATTCACACAAGGCAAATTTGTCACAATGGCTAGCCATTCTGAATTAAGTTCGGGAGATAATGGGTCATTCCACGATAATTTATCAAACCACATTTGTTGTAATAACATTTTCATGCTTTTTACAAAGGGGGATAACAATCCTAAAGGGTCAAAGATACTAGCAATGAGAGACAGCAAGTCACGTTTAGTATGATTGGTGGAAGACACGGTGGAACTAATTGAAAATACGAGCTCATCTGAACCTGCATACCAGCCTAAGCCTAGCAGTTTGTCAGGCTCAGTAGACCCAAAATTTAAGTCAAGTGATGACTGGTCAATTGCAGACAACAACTGAGGCTCGTTTGACTTCCACTTACGAAGTGGCCTGCACGATGCAAGTGTCTTCGTAACCTCTTGATGAATAAATCTGACGTCATCTAATTGACCTCCCCCTGTCAGGAGATCATCTACGTAGAAATCATGCTTGATGGCGTCAGCAACCTTCTCATTCATACAGTTAAGACCTAACTGATAAAGACATCGGGTAGCTAAAAATGGCGTACTAGCTGTACCATAAGTGACAGTGTTTAATTTATAAACCTTTACAGGATCTGATTCCTTACGGCGCCAGAGAACCTGCTGCAAGTGTCTATCAGATGGGTGGACTTCCACGCATCTGTACATCATCTGGATATCTCCGGCTAAGACATATTTGTACTGTCTAAACCGAAGAAGTATAGATAGAAGGTCGTCTTGAATAGTTGGACCAACCATCTGTATATCGTTTGATGAAACACCAGAAGATGTGGGACAGCTCGCATTGAAGACCACGCGAAGTTTCGTCGTACTGCTTTGCTCACGTAATATCCCGTGATGTGGTATAAAGTAACCAGAAGGGTTTAAGTCTGATTGTTTACATTCAGTCATATGCCCTAGTAATTTATACTCGGACATAAATGCGTGGTACATTTTACTAAATTCAGTTATGTATTGTCGACGCTCTAATGAATAAAGACACTGAGTTGCCTTATGGACTGAGTCTCCCAGAACAGAAGGGTTTTGTTTGAGTGGAATACGAACACAAAAGCGACCGTTCGCCAATCGAGTCGTATTTTTAATAAAATGGTTCTCACTCTTCTTCTCTTCTGGAGAGTACTGAGAAGTCATCTTATCAATCTCCTCTAACTGCCAAAACTTGCTCAAGTCAGTTCGAATTTTGTCTAAATCTGTAGAATCAGTTGAACCCAATTTAGTAAAATGACATCTTGTAACCGCTGAACCTATCAGGCGGTCTACTCACCGGCTTACCCAGCGGAGATATTCACGAGATTTGGGTTACCTCAGGGCGCCTTGTCGACAACAGAGGGGTACGGATATGTGTGCGTGTGGGCAACCTAAGGGACTCTTCAGAGAAACACAACTTACACCTCAGTCATACATACATGTATATTTCATTTAAAATACAGAGTTATAAACTTAAAATTGAATATATATAAATAGTAGGTATTTCAAAAAAAGGATCCCTCCGCGGCGCGCGTCAAGACCGAGCAGATGTTGCTAGGAGCCTCTTCGTCAGCAATCCTGCAGTTTATTTCCACACCAGCCCGAGTCGGCTATTTATATTAGGCAGGTAGGTAGGTTAGGTATTTATATTAGTTAAATTAACAAAATTACGTGACCCTGGAATGAGGCTGACCGCTTGCTTGTGAGCCGCGTGACTGCTAGTATATCAGATGGTACTTAGAAGCTCATTTACGCACAAGAAGGCCACAAACAAAAGAGCACGCCGTCTGAGAAGTATCTGTTGACCCGAAATCTGGAGCCCACTGAAGTGGGTACTTAGGACACAGAATTTTACTAAAAATTGATTAACAGACAATCAAAATGCTACTTCAGATCGGAAGACTAGAATCACTAGAGTGTCCCTTGCGGATCGAAGCCGGACTTATATATGCTCGGTTTGTGAAACTTCTAGAAAGAATCCCTTCTTTTATCATTACGACATACCGAAAAAACACGCCATCTAGTGGTCCGATGGCGGACGAAGAGACATCAATACTATAGTTACAATCTACTACGGATAAGCCAATAAGTGCGACGCGGGGCGACAGGTGTCACTATTGACAACTCCGTACGCAATACAAATATATTGGATAAATAACTGTTACAATCTTATATTATTGGAAAGCAAGGTGACGTAATTACGACTGATGGGACCGGACACGATCCAGCCTAGTCTGGTTTCAAATAAGATTGGTTTTCCAATACTTAACTTTATCCGCTGGGTACCCAGCAAGTCCCAGAAAATATCAGCACCAAGTAATAAGTCCACATCATCAGGTTTGTAAAAAGTAGGGTCAGCTAGACAGACATAAGACGGAATACATAAGTCAGGAATGTTTACATTACGACATGGCACCTCAGTTGTGATTGATGGTAAAACAAAACACTAATTTGACATTAAAACAATTATTCATTGATGTCATATCGATACGACATGTTCTACCTACGCGTGACGTCACGTTATTAATGCCAAATATCTACTTATCTATCTCATTGGTACTTAAATCTCACTGTTTACATAATCGTTGCGTTACAAACATTGATATACAAAAAACAATTTGGAGTTTAGCGCTCATTTTATGCGGACGGTTTTGATATTCTGACTGTGTATCTTGGGTTTTTTTGTATATCAATGGTTACAAAGCACGACGTATAAGCACTGCGCGAACCACATGTTCACGACCACTACGATCACGTAACTTGACCAACGCGGTCGATAACAACACATTTTAATTTTATCGAAAATGAATTAAAATTAGTAGTAAATTAAAGTAGTATCCGAGAGGATTTCCGCACAGAAAAAAAAGGGTTAGCTTTATCAATATTGTCAAGTTAGTTTTATCTTTTCATAGCTAAATATTTAAATCAGCATTTAAAACAGATAACCATATTAATGGTGTAATGTCGGTCTTATGTACCTACACTGCACTCTGATGTAATTTAGTCTATGACAAATAATGCAAAATGGCGCGTGGTAATTAAATTATTCGTATTTTTTGTAAAACAATGAAATTAGATTACTTACCGTGAAACCTGGCAACTTTGACACTTTTTGGCGGATAAAAAAGTTTGGAAAGGTTTTTCTTAAAAAAACTCTATGAGAATATAAAAAGCAATCAATCAGCTTGATAGTGCATTTTATGCATAGTTGAAATAGAATCAAAAATCTATTGTTTTCTTAAATATTATTGATATTTAAGTCCAAAAACAAAAATGGCAAAGTTAACCATCACTTGTGGTAACATTGCCATACTCAAATTTTGAATGAAATAAATGGAATTACTATAAAATATCACTGTTGTCATTGCCACAGGCTTGGTCACAGTAAAAATATACTAAAATCTTATCTTATTCTCGACTAGCAATGGAAATATCTACAATGTGGCAAATTTAGCCGCCCTTTTTAGACTTTTTCAAACAAAATAGAAATGGGAGTCAGGGTTGTCACAAGATTAAAAATATTTAGGTTTTAAAAAAACTTTATTAAATATAGGGTACCTACATAGTATAATCAGTTATTTTAACCATAAATTCAAACAAGTATAAAATAATGTTTAGGAGCATAAAATCTTTCAGTCTATCAGTAAATTATCTTATTAAAAAATAGTTAGGTACAACGATAAACTTAACCAATCTTATGATAATGTTTAGGAACTTAAAATCTTTGAACTTATCAGTAAATAAAAAAACCCTTAACGAGGATATGAGATCGACATAAATTACAATAATATAAAGGGAAGTATCTAGTAATTTTTTTTGTAAGATAAATATGATAATATTTTAAAACAAAAGACTAAAATGTTAAGAGCACAACAAATTCTTAAAAAATATTTAGGTTTCAAAATAAAGCAAACACTTTGTTAATCAGTTTTAACAAGAAACATAAACAAGCATAAGATAATATTTAGGGGTTAAAATCTTTTTACTTATCAGTAAATATAAAAATACTTAATGTACCTAATTATAAAATCATTCACCATTCATCAATCATTTATGAATCATCATAAATCACATATTGCGATGGGCACATAACCACATTATTGAACATTATACTTTGAAAAGTCGATACATTCAAATCTTAAAGTACCTCTTCGACCCTCGCGAGGGATTCCTAGGATAATTTCGATGTCACTTTTTATTGTAAAACTTATGTCATCGATATGTGGCCAATAAAATTCTCCCTTTCTGTTCCTCATAAATTTAACATACATACCAGAATCATCAATAATATCTAATACTTTTCCAACATAGTATTTGTTGGTTTTTGGTCCACAAAATTTAACCAAAACGTAACTATCAATCCGAAGAGTTTCACATTTTTTCAATGTATTTTGAACATTTTGTTCTTCAAAATCTTCACATGATTCTGATTCCGATGGTATAAAACATTCATCTTCAGAAGTATCTCTTATGGAATAACTGTCACTATTTTCGCTATCGTCGTCACTACTATCTCTCTTTATCTTCTTTTTTGCATTACATGACTCCGGTTCTTTAAGTATCAAACTTTTCTTATCTGCAGACGTTGATGGTACTTGGTTTTCGTAATCTATCTACTCTAAAAATTCTTCTCCAGGTTGAATTACGGGCAGATTCTCCTTACTTTCAGATTTAAATATATTGTAGCTTTTATCTACGTTTTTAAGATTCCATGGAAGCATCTTTTTTAAATCTGTATAGGCGCAATTATAGGGACTAAACCTTACTTCTGAAAGAATAGTAACTTTTGGTCGGGTTTCTGAATTAGGCTCATCGATCACTCGCTCTGCAAAAGTCTGCTGAGCTTCGTTAATGTTACTTCGATTTGTTTCTCTATATAATTTAGATGTCTTTTTCGTCATGAATAATTGAACTTCTTGAGAGGAAACAGACTTACCTGGAGTAATATTTACTTTTTTGTTTCTTAATTTTTGTAGAGGGTTCGCTGACCGGTTGGCTTTCAAATAATCTAAGAGCGCGGTATCGATTGTATAATTGTTTTGCTCTTCATAATCGGGTATCTTTCGTAATATTCTTTGGGGATTAAAAGGCACTATGCCTGTTGCCTTAAATCCAGCACAGATATTTGCTTTTCTAGTCATTTCTATAGCCTCTAATAAAGATTTTAACAACATGGGGAAGTGAGCTTTGTTAATTTGAGGTTCTGCTGGATTATGTATTTTATATTGGGTCAAAACATTGCGCCATTTTCTTTTTAAGGGACCAAAAAATGCCACATCCAATGGTTGGGATATGTGAGTAGAGTTTGGTGGTAAAAAAGTAAATCTTATGTTCCGCTCTTCACATTTACGCACTATATCAACATTAAGATGGCTTGAAAGATTGTCGCCTATAATCAACTTTGGACCATCGAGTTTGTTTGCCCATGGTATGATAACTGAATTAAACCAGTCTTGGAAAACTGTCGAGTCGAACCAACCAGATTTACTCCTATTATATCGCGCATTGTCAGGCCCATTTTCGCACCACGTTGTCCATAAATGCTCAGCCTTGTAAACGGTATATGTAGGTAACAGAGTACCATCCGCCGTCGCAGCAAACATTATAGAAATATTTCCTTTGGAACTATTCATTATACGTTCCGGATATTTTACCTTACGTTTAAAAATACATTTTGTTGAACCAGGATTATCGGAGAGATTGGTCTCATCATAATTTAAAATGTTTTTAGACGGTAAATTAGCAAGAGAATTACGTAAATTTTCAAAATAATTTTCAAAGTCACCAGTATTAGTAGAAGCGCGAACTCTTTTAATGTTTTGCACGGCTCTTTCTGTTAACATTTCTTTAAGGCGGGTCAAAAAATTTTTAACCCACCACTTTCCAGGAAGGTTGTCACTAAACAAATGCACCTTATTATTTTTATTCAAGTAAGTGCGGACGATGAGCCTAAGTTCCAATCTCGATACAGGTGACCCAAAATCTGCTGCTGCGGTGAGTACTTTTATTATATCTAGTTCTTCGGCAGCAGTAAGTCGTTGCTGGGCTCCTGGCTTTTTTGGGTGTTTATTTTTTACTTTATTGTCTATTGTTCTTCTGGGAATTAGAAATTGCTTTGATGCCTCTAATGATGAAATAATTTTGCGGCTTACAAGATCCACTGCGGTGTCTAGCATTTGAGACGAATAATTTTTATAGGATCTACTCCCCAATACACGTCTTGAACGGCTACCGCCCATTTTCTAAAATAATAGAATGAAAATAATTGAATATTTATACTTATATTAGCTGACTTACATGATTTTGCAGTGATAGCGTTCATGGTTACTACTCTAAGCTCGTACCTTTTAATGTGATACTATTTAATAGATCAGAATAATATATAGGATATATTTATCTATGTATGAGCAAAATCCGTTCAGTAGTCTTTGCTTGAAAGAGTAACAAATACATAAATCTTTACAAATTTCATATAAATAATAAAAGTATGATAATTTGGATCTGAAATTAAGTAACATTAAAAGTAGATTTTTTTGAATATTTTTGTGACAGCCCTAGCCTCAGAGAAAACATGGCAAAGTTCACATCACTAAAACTTTGTATTTGGTTAGTAAATTTACCAACAGTGATTTTAAGACTAAATTGATTTATAGAACGTAAATTACCATAACTTTGAAAAAAAAGCACTATTAAGAATGTTATATTAAAATTTGACTTACCTACAAAACGTAAAATCCACTTATTTACACTGAAGTTTCGGAGCACGTAGTTACCACAAATTTAGCAGATGAAAAATCTAACCGCCAAAAATGACAATTCTTTCATATCTGGGTTGTCAACTAAAATAAGATGTTACCAATCAAATATTCAAAATTATTTCAAAGTTATTGCAAACTTTAAAAAACATAAAGGTTTGACGCAATAAATTATTTTGTCTTTTAAGTCGGGTCATGGCAAATTTAACAACCTTTGGCAAAGTCGCCAGGTTTCACGGTACCGATGAAAAGTTATTCCTTTGCACTTTGCAGTGTTCCTTGAGTTCTTACTGCAATACCTCAATACACACCAAGGCATATTTTTATGATTTTTACCGTGTTTTTGTTTATTAATAGTCAAAAGTATTATCACAAATTGTGAGGGTAGTCAAAGTGTCAACATCAAAAAATTTGTGCTCTGATTTTGTATTTTATTTTAATAATATATAATTTAGTTATAAATGGCAATTAAGTGTTGAAATAAACCTATATCCTCTAGTGCAATAAATATACTTATTTCTCTACTTTACACTTTCACTTGAACTGACAACATCACAAGTTCTGAATTTCAATCATTATGGATCTGTACACTAAACTTTCTACGTGCATGGAGGAGCTCTCTTCTACCTTTGAAGCTCGAATGACACAGTATGAAGATGACCTGAAGAATGCAAAGGGCCCTGATACAGCTCATAAGAACATATCAAGTCTCTCACGTGACTTTGCAGAATTTAAATCCCTGATCTGGAAAACTATGGCCATGCTAAAGTCACAAATGGAGCTGCTGTTACTTGGCCTGGATAGGCATGAGATGGCGTCACGGCGAAAAGTCCTGCTACTGCATGGTCTAAAGGAGGAGAATGAAGATGTGCAACCTTCCCGGGCTGTCTCACTATTATCTGACAAACTTAAATTGCCCAACATCTCAGCCAATGACATTGAATCGTGTCATCGCCTAGGAAGTGACACTAAAAAGCCACGTCCTCTTCTAATACGGTTCCAGAGTTATCGTCTGAGGAATGAAGCTTGGAACAATAAGACAAAGCTTAAAGGTTCTGGGTTAACATTATCAGAGTTTCTCACGAAACCTCGTCATGACGTGTTTATGGAGGCTCGCAAACATTTTGGCATAAGGAACTGCTGGACCTCTGATGGTAGAATTGTTGTCCAACTCCCCAACAATCTGCGACGCAGGTTTGAATCTATTTCCGAGCTGCGCAAACTCCGCCTGGAATACCCAGCATCACAATCACCACTTGATGAAGCTACAAGATCTACTTCTCACAAAACAAGTGGTTCCGTTGGTGAAAAGCGTTCTCGCAAACAAGTTAAAGGTCCTATGATGTAAATATAGTTTCGATCCATTCATGTTTCATATATATTTAATATTTCTCTTTAATCACTGGTTGAGGTCAGTTGTATTTTTAAACTTCTGTCTCTTTCTAATTTCTCTAACTACATTAGTTTTGTTATTTTAGTCAGATAAGCAGACATTTCACTTTATGTATAATATGTATACAAATCTGACACCTGAAATATTGGGACGTTCTGGACTGACCAATTAGAAAACAGAAATATTGTCTATTGTCAGTGCGTTTTGTTTTTGCTTGTAATATTATTAATTTTTTTTTTTAAACCTTTGGTGCATTGAGGATAATAGTGAGAAATTAATTAATTCGTTAATTATAAGCAATTTATATATTTATTAGTATTTACTTATTAATATTACTTATTTATAATTGTATTTTTTTTTTTTTATCTTCATTTTATTTAATGTCTGGTTATTTTGATGAAAGTTTTATATCTTGTTCATCTTCTTGTGCTTCGGATGGGGACTACGCCAGTGCACTTAGTGATAGTGAGGGTGAGTCTATTAATTTAGATAAACAACTTTTTAACATTCTTGGCTCTTTTCACAACTTCCTCAATATAGTGCATATCAATGCCCAAAGTATACACGCTCACTATCCTGATATTCTATCTTCTTTCAATCCAAATTTCATCCATGCTGTCCTTATCTCTGAAACCTTCCTTAAACCTACGTTGCCTTCTTCACAATATGCATTATCAGGCTACCGGCTTATACGAAATGACAGAACTGGCAAGGGCTATGGTGGGGTTGCAATCTATTTACGATCTGATCTCACATTTACAGTCATTGATCAGTCCCCTAGCAATTACTCTGGCTTTGCAGAACACCTTTTCCTAGAAATAGATTTCCATCACACTAAATTGCTAGTGGGTGTTTATTATAGCCCTTCTTGTCATATTGACTATTTCTCGTCTTTCGAAACCAAGCTGGAAAATTTATCACCCTTATACAGTGATACTATTATTCTTGGGGATTTCAACACGTGTCTACTCAAGAATGATGTACGCAGCCGAAAACTCCGGTCCCTGGTCTCCTCACTTAACATGCATATTCTCCCGTTAAACGCAACACATCACGCTCCTCATTCTAATCCCTCTCTCTTAGACCTAATTTTCGTTTCGGATGTTAATAAAGTTGCCGCTCATGGACAACTTTCTGCTCCCTTCTCATACCATGACCTCATTTTTCTCTCCTACAAAACTATCTCTCCTAAACCTAAGCCTAAATACATTGTTTTACGCAGTTTTAGAAACATTGATGAAGCATGTTTGAGAGGGGATGTCGAAAAAATAGATTGGTCTCCTATATACAATTGTGGCGATATTGACACTAAAATTGAAAATTTCAATAAAATACTCTTAGATCTTTTCGATAAACATGCGCCACTAAAAAAAGTAAGAGTTAAGAATCTTCCTGCTCCTTGGCTTTCCGAAAAAATTAAGCATCTAATGGTCAAGCGCGATAAAGCCATGAGAAGATATAAAAAGAACTCTTCGGATGAGAATTGGTCAGTCTATAAGGTTCTCCGAAATCGCTGCAGTCGTCTGTGTCGGGATGCGAAAAGAGGCCACATTCACGATTCCATTAAAAATTTCAACTCACCACAGGTATGGCGATTCCTTAGATCTCTTGGTATTGGTAAAGCGACTAACCACACTTCAACTACTATTGATCTCAATGTGCTGAATAGGCATTTTTCCACTTCACCGGCTTGTGTAGATACTTCAGACAAGGCATCTACTCTTAGCTATCTAGCTGGTCTTCCATTGCCTCAATGTACCTCATTTTCGTTTGAACCGGTTACAGGCTGTGACGTTAAGAGACATATCCTATCTATCTCCACAAAAGCAATAGGTGATGATGGCATTCAACAACAAATGTTGCGGCCTATTGTAAGTGACGTCGTTCCAGCTATCACTCATATCATAAATTTCTCTCTCAAAGAAAACGTGTTTCCATCATCCTGGAAGAAGGCCCATGTTATCCCCTTACCTAAAACTGCTAACCCTTCCTTAGTATCTCATTTTCGACCTATATCCATTCTCCCGATCCTTTCCAAAGTGCTTGAGAGGATTGTCCGGAGTCAACTGAACAGTTTTCTTTCCTTTAATAGCCTGTTGAGTCCATACCAATCTGGTTTTCGTGCTGGCCATAGTACTGTAACCGCCTTAGTTAAAATAACAGACGATTTACGATTCGCTATGGAAAATAAACAACTGACAGTATTGGTACTACTGGACTTCAGCAGCGCCTTTAACTCTGTTGATTTTGACATCCTCTTGGGCACCCTATCGTCTCTGAATGTATCTGATTCTGTAATCGCCTGGTTCAATTCTTATCTTCGGGGTCGCACGCAACTGGTTCGCACGGATGAGTCATCTTCAGACTGGTGTGACCTTATTGCAGGCGTGCCCCAGGGTGGCGTACTATCTCCTCTACTCTTCTCCATTTTCATTAATGAAATCACCAAAGTTATTTCTTCTCGTTATCATCTTTATGCAGACGATTTGCAGCTATACCGCCATTTCAAGGTTGATGAAATCACAGAAGCCGTCACTGCCATCAATAATGATCTGCAAAACATATGTACATGGGCAAAATCGTTCGGGCTGCTTGTCAATCCCGCTAAATCTCAAGCTATCATTATTGGTGGCAGGTACATGTATAATAGCCTTGATCACACTTCACTTCCTCCAGTGTCCTATAACAAGACTGTTATACCATATTCGACACAAGTAAAAAATCTCGGGGTTTTTATGGACTGCAACATGTCATGGACCACACACATTACAGAGGTGAGTAAAAGGGTTTTTGGAACATATCACTCTCTCAAACGTCTTCAAAATTTTCTTCCTTTTCAGACTAAAGTCCTCCTCTCTCAATCCCTGCTTCTTCCCCTTCTTGACTATGCTGATGTTTCTTTTCTCGACGCTACTGAAGAACTCTGGGGTAAGCTAGAACGGTTACAAAATCTCTGTATCCGCTTCATATTTGGTCTTAAAAAGTTCGATCATGTTTCGGAATTTCGGAAACAGCTAAATTGGTTACCTATTCGGCGGCGTCGAGATCTCCATATTCTTTCCTTACTCTATTCAACTTTATACAACCCCACTTGTCCTTCATATCTCCGTGAGCGCTTCGAGCACTTTATTCCCAGGAACAATCTTTGTCGCTCTTCTTCTTCTCTCCTCCTTCGAACTCCCTCCCACACTTCGAGTCGTTATGACAACTCTTTTAGCGTTGCAGCTGTTCGACTATGGAATGCCTTACCGCGTGCAATACGCAATAGCCCTTCTCCTAGCGTGTTCAGGAGGAGAACCAGGGATTATTATCTGTCCCTTCAATAATCAGACCCTTGGTATTTATGTATGTATGTATGTGTGTATATATATATATATATATATGTATATGTTTGTAAACGTATAATATATTTTGGTATCCTAATTTATGTCGGTATTTATTTAATTTTTATGCTTTTCTGTGTTGATTCCTACGTACGCATGACTGTGCCCTTACGTTTCTCTGTTGTCCTCTATTCGCTCAAGGTTTGCTGGAAGAAAACTCAGTTTTGGGTTAAGCTCGCCTTTGTACATGACATTTCCTTGTTACTTATATATATGTATGTGTTCAGTGTGTACAATAAAGAATAAATAAATAAATAAATAAAAATAAATAAAAAGTACTACACGCGAAAGAGCTAGCAAGCGACTGAATGAGTTGCGGCGCGATCGCCGCAGTTGAACGAGACAAAGTAAGGATTTGCGGTGTCTTCTCTAGTACGTAGTACTTATATCTCGATGAGTATTCGCGGTATTTTTAAAATCAGCTACATGGATAAGTGTATTATGCCGGCGCTTACAATGTTTACAACCCGGCTACTTACAGTGATTAGCAAAATGACCCGAACGAAAACAATTAAAACAAACTTTGTAGGTAGATAACAACTTAATACGAGTTTCGTTGCTTAGTGCGAGAAACTGTGCACAATTATTTAAATGATGGTCACCTTTACATTTAGGACAAACCTTCGTAATTGTACTTGTGCTAGAATTGTTGTTACCCTGCACAGCCACCATAGATTTAACCTTACTTAACTTAATATTCGGCTGGGACGAGTTATCTCGCGACAACTCTAACGTTTCTATTAAATCAGCGCGCTCGCGTATGAATTGAACGAATTGTCTTTATCTATCCGACCCTTATACTCCTCCCACTCACGGAACGTTTTGCTATCTAGCTTACGAGTAATTATGTAAATCAAGAGAGTGTCCCAATGCTTAACGGGTTCGCCAAAAGATTCTAAAGAACGTAGGTTTTTATTTAATTGGTCAATTAATCCCTTTAAAGTAACTGATGATTCTTTAGTAATAGTATCAATGTTAAATATAGCCGAAATATGGTTATGTATTAACAACCTCTTGTGGTCAAAGCGCTCGCATAGTACATTCCATGCCACAGTATAGTTACATGCCGAAAACTCGATAGATTGTATGACGACAGCAGCGGAACCTTCCAGAGAAGTACGTAAATAATGGAATTTATTTATGTCGTCGATATCATTATTAGAGTGGATGAGACTCGTGAAGGTATCATGCAACTCCAACCAGTTGTTGTAAGACCCTATAGGCGTGGTTACCGGTAGGTGGATTCTCGATAAAAAATCACTTTTTGCACAAACAACAATGTTTATTAATTGTTCTACAGTTCTGTCACACACTATAATAAAACAATAAGCACAAGCGTCAAGCATAAGCAGAATAATTTGAAAGCTTAGGAATTAAAACAGGCAAACGCGATAGGCGAAGCGGAACGCCAGGGGATATGCATCTCCCGTCGATGCCGGTCTCAGACTAAAAAATGCGCCCGCGGCGACGGACCGCGTGCTGCACCGGGCCATGCGAACCCCGTAGCCACTGTACGTAAGCGGCAATAGGTTTCGCATGCGTCAACTATGTTGTGCACTCGGCTCCGCTTGTTGATTTTTATTTATAAAACTATTTTATTATTTTAATGTTATAATATTAATTAACTAAATTATTAAAGTGAGCAGAGCGGTGGGCACAGCTAGTTTAAGACATAAATTAGTTACTACACTACCCCCCCGCTGAGACCGGTGCTACGCTACGGTCGATAGTAATCCGGGAACCGTACTGCTCGTCCAGACTTGGTCTTCTTCACGATGTCATCTGACTGTGGGTCGGTGGATGTGGTCGTGTCTTCCCTGGCCATATAAGCTGGTTTCAGTCTATCTAAAGTGACAGTTGATTCGCGACCGTTTATGTTGATCTTAAAGGTCTTCACGCCGCGTTTCAGCACCTTATAAGGGCCAGTGTAAGGTGGGTCAAGGGGACGTTGGACAGCGTCTTGCCGTAGGAACACGTACTCTGCTGTTGGTAAGCTGCTTGGAATGTAGAATGGCTTACTTCCATGACGGCTAGCGGGCTCCGGTGACAGTTTCGACATGTGTAGTCGAAGGCGTGTCGCGAAGTCGGTGATGTCGACCAGGGCAGCGGGCGAAGGGTTAAGGAATTCTCCTGGAAGGCGAAGCGGCTCACCATATACGAGCTCTGCAGCTGAAGCTTTGATGTCTTCTTTCCAGGCGCTTCGGATACCCAGTAGAACCAGCGGGAGAACTTCAGTCCAATTGGAGTTGGCGTGACATTTGATTGCTGCCTTCATTTGACGGTGCAGGCGCTCCACCATGCCATTGCAGGCAGGGTGATACGCCGTTGTGGGCCGGTGCTGCGCTCCCAGTACTAGGCTCAGAGAGTGAAACAGTTTTGATTCAAACTGCCTTCCTCTGTCGGTAGTGATGCGATGAGGACACCCGAAGCGAGACACCCAGCCAGCAATGAAGGTACGGGCGCATGTCTCTGCAGCGATGTCGGTTAGTGGATATGCCTCAGGCCATCGAGTATAGCGGTCAACGACCGTGAGGCAGTACCTGAAATCACACGAAATTGGTAAAGGACCTACTATGTCCATGTGGACATGGGAAAAACGATGAGTAGGAACAGGAAAGGTAGCGACTGGGGAATGGGTATGTCTAGAGACCTTGCATTTTTGGCATTCTAGGCATTCTCTAGCCCATTGCCTGCAATCCTTCCTCATGCCAGGCCAGACAAACCGTTCTGTCAAAAGCTTTACGGTCGCCCTTGTACCTGGGTGACTTAAACCATGAAGTGACTCAAAAACTTGTCTTCTGAATGGCTTTGTAACAAAGGGTCGACAGTTAGTTGTAGAGATATCACAATATATTCTGTCGTCGGTATCTGTAGTCTTGATATGTTTGAGTTTGAGTGTGCTACCTTCGTGTAGTAACGCTTGCAGCTCAGGATCTGTTGACTGCGAACGTGCGAGTTCCTTATAACTAATGGGTGATGACACTGCTTCTATCCTAGACAAAGCGTCTGCTACAATATTATCTTTTCCGGCCACATACTGTATATCCGTCGTGAACTGAGAGATGTAATCGAGGTATCTGAATTGTCTGGGAGAACATTGGTCGCGGTTCGATGAAAATACGTACGTCAACGGTTTGTGGTCAGTATACACTGTGAAGTGCCTGGCTTCGACCATATGCCTAAAGTGTCTTATAGCATTGTATATGGCCAGGAGCTCTCGGTCGTACGGGCTATACTTCTTTTGAGCTGGTGATAGACGCCTGGAAAAGAACGCTAGTGGTTTCCAATCGTCACCCGACTTCTGTTGGAGAACTGCCCCAATCGAGACGTCAGATGCGTCACAGTGTATAGCTAACTCAGCGTTTGATTCCGGGTGTGTTAGCATGGCAGCTTGAGACAAACTTGACTTACAGGCGTTAAATGCTTCTAGCATCTCTGGCGACATGATGATACTCTGCGAGCCTTTTTTCTTAGGGCCTGTTAGAAAGATGTTCAGAGGCGCCTGTGTATTTGCTGCTTCAGGAACGAATCTTCGATAAAAATTATACATACCAAGGAATCGACGCATTTCTTTCACTGTCTTAGGTATAGGAAATGTCTGAATTACCTTGACTTTTTCAGGTAGCGGGCGAACGCCTTTTGAAGACACTTCGTGGCCTAGGAATGTGATTGTCGATTGGCCAAATTCACACTTTGCTGCGTTAATCAACATACCATATTCTGCCAGCCGCTGGAACAGCTGTCGTAGGTGCTGGATATGCTGAATTTCAGAATCTGAGAACACTAAAATGTCATCTATATACCCGTAACAAAAAGGGAGTTCCCTTAAGACTTCATCTATAAACCGCTGAAATGTTTGCGCTGCATTGCGTAGCCCGAAAGTCATATAAGGGAACTCAAATAAACCAAACGGCGTGGTTATTGCAGTTTTCATTATATCAGCTGGATTGGTGGGAATCTGATTAAAAGCCTTTATCAGATCTATCTTTGAATATACCTTTGTGCCTGCTAGCTGGTAGGCAAAGTCCTGGACGTGTGGGATCGGGTACTTATCTGGTACGGTTCTCGCATTTAAGGCTCTGTAATCACCACAGGGGCGCCATCCAGCATCTTTTTTAGGTGTCAAGTGTAATGGAGATGACCAAGGACTCTCCGATCTGCGAGCTGTTCCATTTTCTAGCATTTCAGCAAACTCTTTCTGGGCGATCTTCAATTTATCTGGCGGCAGGCGACGGGGGCGGCTTGATACTGGAGGGCCAGGCGATGTACGAATATGGTGTACTGTTCCATGCTTTACCTGGCGCTGGGTACCAGCGGGCCTGGTAATGTCTGGGTACTCACGTAACAGCTGGTGGTAACATGAGTTACCAGTCACTGCTTTTACTGAAGCGATCTGCTGTATTGACTTCGTTGCCGGTGATGCTATTGCAGACAGCCTCGTTAGACCATCAATCAGGCGGTGGTTCCTCATATCTACAAGGAGGTTATAGTGTGCCAGGAAGTCAGCGCCTATGATTGGTTTGGAAACGTCTGCTACCACGAATCGCCAAGGAAAGTCGCGTCGCAGTCCTAAATTTAGGGTGAATTGAATCCAGCCGTAGGTGTTTATCAAAGTACCATTTGCTGCATGTAATTGGTAGTCGGTCCTGCTGCGTCGCTGGCGTAGGACTGCCCTCGGGAATACGCACAGGTCCGATCCTGTGTCTATTAAAAATAACATTTTAGTGGTACGGTCGGTAATAAAAAAGCGGCTTGGATTTACAAGGCAGTCGCTAGCCGCTACTTCCGGCTGCCGTTGCTGTTTCCCGAGTACGAACAAGGCGTTGTACACCTGTTAGCCTTGTTGCCGAAACGGTTATGGTACCAGCAGTATCCATCGATGCGTGGCTTAGATTTCGATCGGGAACGCCAGCGATCGGGGTTAGGCTTTCTATCCCTGCTACGACCGCGATATGCTGGGGAAATGGAATTTACCTGACCTTTAAATGCAGCGAATTCTCGCGTCAGCTCCGCTACTTGCCTCGCTAGTTCATTCAGCGGACCACTGCTAGCACTGTTGTCAATCCTTGATACCATAGCCACGGCTGGTCCAGGAGGCGCGATCTCGTACACCCTATCGGCTAAATCTGCAACAGAATCTATAGGTAAGTTAGGCTGCGACGCTATTACAGTTTGTATATTTTGTGGTAATCTGCTCGACCACAAGGTACACAGAAACGAATCTGGTACAGTAGGACCAGCTAAGGTGCGGAGATGTCGCCAGAATTGTGACGGCTTGCGGTCGCCAAGCTCCTCATGCATTAACAGCTGTTGTACTTTTTTTTCTTGAGAAGCTGAGAGGCGTCTTATTAACTCAGTCTTTAACTTGAGGTATTTATTTTCAGTCGGGGGTGAGTTAATAATGTCTTTCACTTCAATGGCGTACCTATTTTCTAGCTGAGACACTACGTAATAAAATTTGGTACTGTCTGTAGTAATACCTGATAGGACGAACTGTCCTTCCATTTGCGCAAACCATAGTGCTGGTTCTTCTGGCCAGAAAGGAGGTATTCTGACGCCAACTTTAAACACGCCCCGATCACCGAGCGCATCGTCAGAACCTGCGTTGCCGGGTGTACGCACGTATGTTCCGGAACTTTCGCCGGTCGCTGCTGCGTCGTTCTTACCCTTACTCATAGTCTTGCGTATTTTTCTTCTTCGGGGTCACCAATATAGGTGTGGTTACCGGTAGGTGGATTCTCGATAAAAAATCACTTTTTGCACAAACAACAATGTTTATTAATTGTTCTACAGTTCTGTCACACACTATAATAAAACAATAAGCACAAGCGTCAAGCATAAGCAGAATAATTTGAAAGCTTAGGAATTAAAACAGGCAAACGCGATAGGCGAAGCGGAACGCCAGGGGATATGCATCTCCCGTCGATGCCGGTCTCAGACTAAAAAATGCGCCCGCGGCGACGGACCGCGTGCTGCACCGGGCCATGCGAACCCCGTAGCCACTGTACGTAAGCGGCAATAGGTTTCGCATGCGTCAACTATGTTGTGCACTCGGCTCCGCTTGTTGATTTTTATTTATAAAACTATTTTATTATTTTAATGTTATAATATTAATTAACTAAATTATTAAAGTGAGCAGAGCGGTGGGCACAGCTAGTTTAAGACATAAATTAGTTACTACAACCCATTGAACTTAGGCAGCTGAATTGTAGGTAACTTGACTGGCTTATAACAACTAGCGCGGGTACTTTTACCAGTGTAAAAAGATTCACTATCTTTATTTAAATCGCTTAATAGATTTTGAGCTCTAGAAAGTGATTTATAGTACAGGGATTCAAACTCTGAACGCTCAGATGATTGTAATTTAATATCATCGACGATACACTCTAATTTTAATTGTACCTCATCATATTGGTCGTACAACGACTCAATCCTGCCAATACGCAGCTGAAGTTACGTTACGTCGCATCTACTCATCGATTTAGGATTAGTTAGGGCATCTAGATAATTGATGAAAGCGGTTAAACGGCCTTTAAAGCTCTCTCGCTTCTTTACAAGCTCCCTTTCCTCGGCCATACTGGGAAACGGGTGAATTAAACCTGTAATTTACAATAATGAAGCGTACGTAAACACACAATAAGTATAACCTTTATTTTATACTATATAACAACATTAAATCAGAACAATAAAATAAACGGCAACGGTAGTAAGCGAATACTAAGTACAAACTCGTTTTATAAAATGACTCACTAAATATTAACAAACAGAAAAGAAAGAGTATAGCAGTATACCTATGCGGGTATAAAATGTTAACAATCGCTAATTATTGCATACCAAATAATATCTAACACTCAACAAATTGTATCTAACATCTACACCCAAGTACCTACTTATATGTGAATAATAATTTTACATTAAACTTTTTATCTCAACAATTAAATTGATATAACGTAATATTAACTATTACTATACCTATTACAAATAAGTATGATTTGCAACTTAACTGCTACTCATTAATATTAAAAGCACTATTCGCATTTACTATTAACTGTGCGGTAGATACCTAGGTACGCGATGAAACTACACTAATTGATACAATAAAATTGATAATAATACACTAACCTGATAATATTTTCAATACAGTTCGCTAATATTACCTGAATAGAGTGTTGGGTTACGATATAGCTGATGCATAAAAGTTAAAACCACAAAGTACTCCTTTCACATACCACTTCGCCGGTAGTTGACGCCTGTAAATATATTTTTCTTTAATTTTATCTTTAGTTGATATTCCTTGTATAATTGATTTTCTTCAACAATATAGCTGATTACCGATTATCCGGTACGATAGGACCATGTTTAGGAATTCAGGACTTCACGAAATAAAAAGGCAGGCGTGTGGACTGTATGCTGTGAGCTTTTATAATGAACTTACAAATCGATAAATTTTAAATGAGACAGAATATTCATGACATGATTATGACAGTGAGCTTACACTACGAGCTTTAACATATTGCTAACGCATTCGACGTAGGCGCTCCAACAGTCTGACATGGCTCATGTAGAACTTCTTAGCGTCAGACACATATAGCGATATGACATAGCGATTAACGTGTTAAAACAAAAAAATAAACGGGAGCAATTCAGAACAGCTGTTTACCGCGGGGTTGCCACAGAAAAATATCCCTTTATTAATAATATATCCCTTTATTGTACACCAGATATAAATATAGAATAATTGTCTTAAACTAGGTTAGTACAAAAATTTTACTTAGATTTGTAATTATTTTTCAATTTTTAGTGCTCTTTGTTAGTATTGTTTGAAGTCGGTTCAACTTTTTTTTTAAAGGATTTTTTACACGTTCACGTTTAATACTTTGTCACACACTGTGCTACGCAAAACAGAGTACAGGGAAAACTGAATAAATAAGTATAGTAAAAGGACTTAATTGAGCTGGATACGAACTGAAGGTACTCTACTCTAAACATTAGTGGATAAAAAGACAATGTTATGTATTTCTTTATGTGTTAAATAAATAAATAATAAGTTAGACAAACGACAACCTTTGTAAGTATTGTTTGAAGTCTGTTCAATTTATTTATTTTACCCTTTTTAGTGTAAGATATGTTTGTAATGAGTAGATAAGTACAATATTTAAAAACACTACGTACCGTAGTGTATAGTATCAAACTGTAGTATGTTAGATTATATTAAATACAGTTTAATGAGTCCGTCACTTTATTTAGATAAGGTAGTAAGATGTTACATTTGAACCCGAAAATATATTGTTTTCCACATTAGGTACTTGCTTTTCCAAACTAGGATTGATATTTTTTCTTCACATTTGAATGGAACTAAAGGGGAAGTATACCCTTCTAAATAAAGAAAGAAATTTCGTAATCGGTTTACAAATAAAGGAGTTTTGAGGTAACAAACATGAAAATAGCTCGAGAGCTCGTTGGAAGCAGACGTGTACTAAAAATATTACCATTTCAATAAAAGCCTTAGTAAACTAAAACCATCTTTATTGTGCAGTGTTTAAACTTGTTTTACATTGTGATCTGTTAATTACTCAAGACTTTGTGCTTCTCACCCGGGAGTGAGTCGGCGCGTGCGCAGAACCGCTCACCGCGAGAGTGAAAGAAAGCGTCCGATATTTTCGCCTGCTCGCACGCACTCGGAACAACGACATGAGTGTGCAAAGAAGGTAGGTTTACATTGGCAAGCGACAGGGAGAGCGGTAGCGGATCGGTCCCAAACTTATCCACGCTCAGCGATGAGGACTTTTACGCTAACATTCATTCAAGAAAGCGGAAACAGCGTACGGAAGAAAATGATTATAAAAATGACTTCATGGACTTCCGCGCGGAAATGATGAACTTCCTAAACCATTTTGGCAAAACACAAACCGAAAACCTGAACCAAATTAAAGAACAAATATTGAATATAAAGAACGAAATAAAGACCATAAAAATATCTACAGAAAAATTTGCAGTACAGCTCGAACGTGCGAATACGGATATCGAAAATATCAAAACCAAAACAACCGCTACGGAGGTCAAAATAAAACATATAGAAACCGAAATATCTCAGATTAAAAATCAACAAAATACAAAATGTTCGACTCTGAAATCGCCAGTCGAGTGTCACGAGAATCTCATCCTAGAACTCAAGGACCGATACGACCTCGAGAAGAATATTGTAATTGTGGGTATATCGGAAATAAATAACAAAAATTGGAATTTGAGACTGTCCTAAGGCGATTACGTGTAGGAGACTAGGAAAATATGTGCAAAATAAGAACCGACCCATAAAAATTCATTTCTAAAATGCAAACACTGCAAAATACTTGTTAAAAAATAGAACAAACTTACCTGAAAACATACAGATTTTTTCTGATCAAAACCCAAAACAAAAGCAATACCTAGAATCTCTGAAAGAAGAGCTAAATAAGCGTACACAGGATGGCGAAAAAAATCTTACTATTAAATATGTGAAAGGAACACCTACAATAGTTGTCGTAACCCAAAAAATCCAGTAAGCACCCCATTACAAAGTGCCAAACCGATGGATAATGCTACAGACTATGTCATCAAGTAGTAAATAAATACGAGGACATTTCATTGCATCCGTCTTCTCTTAGATTTTTTTACGCGAGTTTACGCAGTATTCGCAGGGCTGGTAAGTTTGATGAAATAAAATGCATTCTAAAAGCTATTAAAATGATTACTCATCTGTTGATTTTTACTGAGACCTGGATTAAGTCAGAGATCGATGCGAAACTTTATCAACTGCCGAATTATAATCATATCTATAACCATAGACAGGACTGTAAAGGCGGAGGTGTCTCCATTTATGTGCACGATAGCATTAAATATGGCAGAACAAAAGAATTATGTGAGAACGGGAACCACTATTTATGGCTATACATAAACAAACTATCACTAAATATTAAAGCGATTTATAAACCCGGAGACACCAACATAAATATTTTTTTGGAAATATATTCGTCCCAATTGGAGCGTCGAGGAAGATCAGTGGTCTTTAGAGATTTCAATATAGACTTACTTAGGGCAAATAGTAGCGGTTTAAAATACCAATGTGAAATTCAAGAAGCCGGCTACAGAATTGTAAACAAAATCGACAAGGCATACAGTACACGCGATACGGCCACGACAAGGACAATATTAGACCATGTTTGTACTAACATAAACAACCATTGTCTTAGCCTCTTGATAATCAAATCAAGTCTATCTGATCATAAGCAAATCGTATATATATTTTTTATTTTTTATTTATTCACACAAACCTTGCATACATACAATGTTTTTTTTTTATTTTTATCTTTCTAAAGTTTATGTTACCAGAATATTTTTATATTATTATTTTTAACATAAACCAAAAGGTTTTGATTTTAATTTCAACAATTATTGTGTATAATATATTTGATTTTTAACATGTAAAAATAGTTATGATGTACACGTGAGATGGGTGTTTATAAAATTCGATGATCCTTAACGTCTAAACTAGGCCGAGCCTGTATCTTGACGTTAGTGTGTTCCCAGGAATTAAGTATATCATAAACAGACATGTGTATTAAATCTTATAACTAAAACTAGGCACACATAGTACAAAGTTGGCAATACCTCAACACTCGCAGATTTTATGTAAGTATAATATTATTACTGTACCGTTAATGATCATAGACAATAAGGATGAAATATACATTCATTTATCATACAAGACTATTTTAACAACAAGAATTCTAAGATACAATACATCTACATATGCACGTTTATGCGTTATTCTGTTCTGAGATTAATAAATAGCACTCACTCGAAATATTGATATCACACTTCTGCGCTAGAACAATACAGCCACACCACAACAGATACAATCACATCAGTAACCAGTATGTTATACTAAAAAACAGCACAGGGTACAACAGAAGTGCATTGTTCACTAATAACTGGGTATCTATGTATATACAATCGATGATGACCCACGTCCAAGTTAGGCCGAGCCCGTCTTAGACGCCACTCATTTCGTAGGAACCAAGTATATCATAGAACAGATATGAACATTCAAACGAAAACCAAATCTAGGCACATTGTCAATAAAAAAATAAATGTGGGTAAGTTTCACATAGGCAATACAGTACGTTTGCGTGGAAGTAAAACACACCGTACCGTCAAACAAATACACTTATGAATGAGAAATGCACCCGACATGTATGCGAACTTAAGACATTTTTGCAGTTAATTATTTTTATTTAGTATTGAGTAAGTATGCTTGTGAAAGCAATGTTAAGTATGAACAAGGCTCGAATTATTATTTAAATGGATTATTATCTTTTTACCTAGTAATATGCATACATATGTATATTCATACACACAAATACATATACGTATATACACAAATACACACATACATACATATACTTTTCTACTTGACAACCAGGAACAAATTTTCAATTTCTTCATAATTTTTCGATTTCAGCCATGATGTTAAAGCTTTTTTACTCGCGTGTTGACGTAACGGGTAGATTTTTAAAATTTTATTTAATTTATTGTAAAGCATTGGACCAAGGTAGCATTGGATTTTTTTTATAAAGGCAATATTGTACAATACCGTAGGACACACCCTATCCTTTCGTCGAACGGACATACAACTGTCATATTTGACTTTTTGATGTTGTGTCATAACGATGGTTTTAATAAATAATTGCCTGATCGTTAGCACATCACATTCTGAATATAGGTCGACTGTAGGGTACCGGAAGGGTTTAAATAGTATGACTTTTAATAAGGTTGCGCCCGTTCTAGATACATGAGATGAGTTTTTCGAGCTCCTCCCCAAGCAATAATTCCATATCGTCGGCTTAATAATCTAAGTTGCTAACTCCTAATCATACTACTTGTCAGAAATAAGAAAAAATGAATTTAAAATTTTAATTATTAAACCACTGCTATATCTAAATTCCAGTTGGTAGATATCTTACCAGTACCTATTATAACACTATTTATTTTTTAAATTTATTAATATTAATACACTTTAGGGTCTAAAATTGGAGTTAGCATTTTTAACATTTGCAATAAATTTGTTTACTGCTATAGGTTTAGGAGTTATCAAATTTAATTATTTATGGAATTCTATTAAAAAAACGAACTAACTTAATAATTTTAGTTTAATAGTAAAAGAAATAATTGAACCTAAATAAAAAGTTTACAAAAAATTGGAACAGTCAGTCATGCGGTAAATTATTATAAAATTCTCGAAAATCTGCTGGCAGGACTTCTTTAATTTGCTGTAGGTCGTTGTATTTTTTAGCTTTAATTTTGAGTCTACCTTGGTGTAAATTTTGCATTTCGTCAAAGCCTATTGCTGAAAGAATTCCCTTTCTCTGGGGTAGCAGTGTCCATGGGTTACTGAACCGAAGTTTGTACGAGATATTCCCCGATGGAGAATACATCAGAGCACGTATATCGGTGACCTTAGGGTCTCCCGCTGTACGGCCTGGGCGAATACTTTTATTACTTGTTATATTATTAAAAGCTTTAAAAAATCCGTGTTCCAAATATTTAACATAAAATGGACTGTTGCGGGCGGTCTTAATAATTTCAATGTAGTCTGCGGGTACGTTAACAATCCTATTACGCATCCTTCGTTCTATTGAGGAATGCATAGCATCCACCTCCATCTGCGTATGTCCGACTTCTAAATATTTTTGTTCAATGGTTATTTGGTTTTTAACTGCCAAATTTAGAAGAGCGTTTGATAAAGTTACATTGCGATTTTGGTAACCACAGCCATCAGAATAAATAATAACACGTAAATCCGTTTTGTTTTCAACTTTTGAGAGAATCTTTTTTTCAATAAAATACGTCCAAATAAATGCAAACTCATCTGCACTTAGCCCCCCTTCCGATTCGTTCCACACAAAACAATAGCCGTCTTTAGTGATGTTGTCGTAAAAGCACAGATTATGTACTTGTAGCTTGGTTTTGTAGTATAATGTGCTGACATTAGACTGAGGTGCCATCAAAACTGCTTGGAGATCTACTGTAAATACAAACTGATTTTGTTCTTTATCAGCCTGCTTTTCTTTTCTAGCTTCTTCTTTTTTCAATATATGTAACTGGAAATCATTTTCTTCAGTTGTGCCAGACTTATATCTTGTGCATGTTTCACATTCATCCTTTTTTGGACGAAACAGTGAAATATTTCTAGACTCCAGAACCTCAAAGAAAGAAGTTCTTGATAGCGGTTCTGTTGCATGTGATTTACACCACTCAGACACGTAAAACTTATACAAATCCATTTTAGTTTTCCAATCAGGCTGTAGATACTGTCTTGACGATGAGGCTCGACAATAATGGGACTCCATCGTCGGCAGAGAGTCGAAGAATTCGTTCATTGACTTTTGTCTGTCTGCAAAAGGATCTGCTCTATCTTTAGTAGCTCTAAGTTCATTAGGAGTGCAATTATATTTCATTTTATCTTTCCAGGCTATTATTGTCATTCGTCCTATTGCCAACGTGTTTAAATACATAGTTTTGCATACTCTAATATAATCATCATGAGGTGTTTTTAAGTTATATTTGAATGACTGTGTTCTTCGAGATTTATCTGACTGTTTTCGATCCCTTGGACGTTTAGTTGGAATGGCCTGGACAGTGTCATTGACAAATACTTTTTTCTCTCCCCATGTATAGTCTTTCCAAAAGTTATTAAATATTATTATCCTTTGTTCATCAGTAACAGTAGCACACTTAATATTACCTGTTTTGTTGTTACATTTGCATCTATTTTTCATACGCTTTGGTTCTTTTACAGTTTCATAGACCCATTTGGAATCTTTTTTAATTTTGCCATAATATTGTGCGCCATGTTCACGTAATTTTTTATTTTTTTCTGCAAACCAATTACTTTTGTTAACTTGCGAACGTCTTTTTCTTGACCTACTTTTAGTTGGTAAGGAAGTTACGCTGTCATCATCCGAGGTTGATGAATAAGCCACTAATTTAGGGCAGTCTAATTCGTTACTGAAATTAGATATTATATCCCAGTTCTCAATATTACAGTCGTCATTATTTTTTTCTTGCAACTGTGAAGCAAGGACAGCCACACCTTCATCATTATTTTCTGGTATAATACTATAACAAATCGTGTTTGCGTCTTCATTGGACACATCACATGTAGTCATGTCATGGAGGTCAATTACTTCGATCTGTGTATTTTGTACCAGAGAGTAGTTCTCAATATTATCCAATGGCACAATAGAAGTAGATTGTAAGGGGAGGCGTATCATTTCAATTAGATTTGATGTATCGGTACACCTATTCTCTATTCCTTCAGAACCATAATTATTAAGGAGATTATTATTTTTAAGATTAGGGAATACCGATTCATGCGTGGTTATGACATCGCACTGTAGTTCTTTGGTAAGCGCTAAATTGAAATCTTTTTAGCTCTATCAGAAGCCATCTGTAAATAAAATAAAAGCGATCTAAACCCCCACTTACAGCAGTCAGAAAACACGCAACAAGACAAGAAAAATTAAAAAGGAATCTCGAACCTTGTACCTAAGTCTGTTAAGTTAATTCAACCAAGGTTCAACTTAATTATGTATTATGTAACATATTACATATCATATATATCAATAACAAATGAAATGTTTTTTTAGATTACGGTAGTTTGATGTATTGGTATTTACAATTATTGTAGAATTTATTAATGTGCATACAGTCATGCATAACCAAACCAAGTGTTAGTTTATTGCTACAATAAGGTAAAAATCAAATAAAAGCCGACATTCACAGGAATCAAACCCGAACCATTGCAAGCCTTATGCAAACCTAGCACCTCGCACCAACGAAAATTAAAAATAAAAGTAGGCAACTCCACAAACATTACCGACAAGTAAGAATTAAATTCTGCCAACTCCCATTTTGTGCACCAACTTATTTTGTATGTGTTTTTGAATCGGTTAACCTTAGATACTGGTGTTAATATTACAAAAATATTATAGAATAGTACTTACATTTCTTAAAAAGCACCAGTCTAGTACGCTAATCTCAAAAAAACATAAGCTTTAAAAATAAAACGAGGCAGATCACTCTCAACAAAGCTTACAGTCGAACAAAATAGCGTCGAATGGCAGGAGTTATCAAAATTGCGCGCGTAGTTTGACACGTGCGGAGTTAGCATAAAAGATTGCGGCACGATATCTGTGATTTAAGGTGAGTTTGTGGCGTTAGCATCATTGACGATTACACGTAATTTTTTTTCCTTTCATTTAATACCAAAAAGTCAGTTTAGCCAAAAATGGAGTTAGCAGCTTAAAACACTTAGCCGACGATATGTTAGAATCGATTGAGCTAGTGCAAAATACATGGTTTTTAGGAGAATATTATCGACCAGGTGCCTTAAATTTTTGAAAACATATATTAACCTACGTGTTCTTCCAGCTAGATAATTAATATATGGACACCATGTTAGTTTCTCATCAAGGATTATGCCAAGATATTTGATTGTATTTACTCGATCCAAGTAATTGCAATTGCAGTTTACATTGATTTCATTTTGACAATAATGGATTTGTATCTTTATTTTTTGTGCTGCCCTCAGTGAAACCTCCGTATTACCAAAAGTGATAAATTTTGTTTTTTGAATATTAAGTGTTAGTAAATTTTGACTTAGCCAATTTGCGACTCTCTGGAGACCCAATTCAGTGTAATATGTAACTTCGTCCCATGTAGATCCGTAAAAAATAAATGCCGTATCATCAGCAAACGTAAAAATTTGACAATTTTGAATCCTGAGTGTACATAGGCTATTGATATAAATCAGAAAAAGGGTCGGGCCGAGCACACTTCCTTGTGGCAAGCCCATTGTTAAGAAAGCGTCAGAACTGACAAGCCATCTATAGCAACACGTTGTTTGCGATTACTCATATGGTCCCTAAATATATCCAGCACTTTTCCCCTGATACCATTTTTTGCCATTTTCGTAATTAAGACAGGAATAGAGACCGTATCAAATGCCTTAGCTTTAGCTCCAGGAAAACCCCAATGCACTTATTTTTTTTATCAATTTGAGTAGCAGCTTGATTAGTGAGTTCAGTGACTGCCTGCGCCGTCGATCTACCCATTGTAAATCCAAATTGGTTTTGCGATATAAGTTTTTGGTTTTCCAGGTATGAGAGTAATCTTTTATTAAAAAAAATATCTAAGATCTTTGATTTATAGGCAACACTGATATAGGTCGATAATTGTTTATACAGTCTCTGCTTCCCGCCTTATGTATAGGATATACGATAGATGTTTTGAACACATTTGGAAAGACACCGGTTTGAATAGAGAGGTTTATGATACCCATATCATAAACCTCTCTATTCAAACCGGTGTCTAATTATGGAAACAATAGTAAGTTTTAAACTTTTAATTAATCTTGTAGGAATTTCATCCCAACCAACAGCTGAACTAGATTTTAAGTTTGCAATAATAGATTCGACTTCACGTTCGGATGCTTCTAATAGACACAGAGTTTACGGGGGGGATTGTTGAGTCGTTTATTTGGTTGGTACATGGAGTGATATTGCTTGGGGTGCTACACTAGAAAACCTCCCCGTGGTGCACCCTGGAAACGCTGGCGATGGCACTGTTTCCTCCTTGTCCTCTTGGAGGAGAGGATTATCGCCAGCGGCTAATATTCTAGCAGAAGAGGAAGCCGTATATCGGCTCTCGGGCAAGGCCTGGTCCAGCAGGGTGGGCGTGTCTGCCGGTTGCCCTGCTGGCTCTTCGCTCTTCGGAGCATGGAGGAGGAAACCTCGGTAAAAAACCAGAAGGTGGGGCCCTGTAGGGGCCACTTTCTCCGCTGATAGCGGTGGAAAAAGGAGGACGGGCTCGGCGTATACTGACACTACCACCGAGCAGGCAGGGGGACGTAGTCTCCCTGTCACCGTCGGCATATCGTAATCCCGAGAAGAGCACTGTGGTCAAGTCTCGTGGCTCTGATCGGGGGCAAGGGTCTTGGCTTAACCGCCCGGACCGCGAGGAAGAAAACCTCTCTAAAAAAATTACCCGAATCCCGTGTTCTGGTGCGTGGCCAGGGGATGCATGGCTGATGGGTAGTTCAGTCGTAAGCGCACTCCCAGCCGGGGCACTTGCGGACCCCTCGGTTGGGTATAAATTTACGCTTATCCGGGTATTGGGGGATCTTGGCTTACCCGGGTGGACCTTCGGTTCTCCCCCACTCGTGGGTATAACATGGATATTGGAAGTAAAATTAATAATAACAAATGATCGAAATAAAATACGACAAAGGCGAGCAAACTGGAAAAGGAAACGGTGGGAAGCAGGGAGTTGAGGAAGACTGGTGGAGTGGATTTGTCGTCCACATCCACAAGTGAGGTGGTGTTGGGAACGCCTATATCGGTGGGGCTCCCAGTAGTAGTCTGTAGTAGACTGACTGCTGGGAGCCGAAGATCGGAACGCTTGCACTCCAAATCTGCCCCGACTGGCGAGGGTGGAGGCTTCAGCGAGAGCATGGAAGTTGAAGCGGGACCGAGCGAGAGCCGGAAACGCGAACTCTCCCCGGATGGGGAAGACAACCCATCCGCGGAGTCTGGGCCTCCTAAGGGCGGCCGCAAAGTTAGATCGCGTACCCCTGTCCCCGTCCCGTCAGGCTCCGCCTTCTCTGAGGCGGAGTCTTACAGGCGTGTCCGAGCGGACGGGGAAGCCGTAGCGGAGGAGGAGATCGCTGATCTCCTGTTAAAAGTTAGGGAGCCGGTGGAGGGAGATGCCCCCCGGGCTCCCGTGTCTGTGCAGGAGAGGGCGACAGCGGCGGTGGCTATTATCCAGAAGGTAGCCACCAAGTCGGTAAACCATAAGGGCTCTTTTGTGAGGGCCCTTAAGGACTCCTCCTCCGCTATGTTGGAGGTCGTGGAGGGCCTAGTAGGCGATGTGTCTCGCCTACAGATGGCCAATGACAGGCTGACGGAGCAGGTGAACGAGCTGAGCGCTCAGTTCGCCCGCTTCCGGGCGAACCTCCCCGAGCGGAGGGCCAGGCCCACGCCCCAGCCTGTCCCTACCGCGACCTCAGGGGTACCTGACGCCCAACTGCGGGAAATCCTCGACGCAGTTGGGCGTATGCTGGACGGCCCTCTGGCCGGTCTGGAGGCGAGACTGCCCCCTGCGCCAGTTGTGCGCCCCCCGCTCGCGATCTGCTGCTGCTGTGGGCACCTGGGCCGGCGCCTTGGCCGGTGCCTTGGCCGGCGCCTTGACTGGCTCCTGGGCCGGTGCCTTGGCCGCCTTCCTCGGCCCCTGGGGAGCCGGCCAAGACGGGGCCCAAAACGGCGCCGAGGAGTGGAGTGGAGTTCGATCCGCTCCCCACTTAGACACCCCTGCCGGGCCCCTCCGCACCTGCCCCCTCCAACGAGGGTTAGCAGGAGGCGAGGGGCTCAAAGAAGTCCCGAAGGCGGGCTAGAAGGGCTGCTCAGAAAGCAGTCCAAGCCCAGCCTTCGCCACCGGTGGCAACGGCCTCTCAAAAGAGGCCGCGGAAACTGCAGCCGCCCAAAACCGCGGCTGTAGTAGTCACGCTGTCGCCGGAGGCGGCCAGTGGCGGGCTCACGTATGCGGCCCTCTTTAAAGGGGCCCGTCCCGGGCTCGCCACTGAATTCGGGACGGCAGGGATGAGGTTGCGCCGCGCCCAGACGGGAGCTCGAGTATTCGAGTTCCCTGGGGCTGAAGGCGCGAAGACGGCCGACAAGTTCGCCGAGAAGTTGCGGGGAATGTTTGCCGACACGGACGGTGTTAAGATCGCCAGGCCCACCAAATGCGCGGAACTGCGCATCTCGGGCCTGGACGACTCTATAACGTCGGAGGATGTCCGCGATGCAGTCATGGAGAAGACTGGGTGCACCGCGGACACCATCAGAGTCGGCACCGTCCGTCCGGGTCCGGGAGGCCTCGGTGCGGTGTGGGTGAGTTGTCCCGTGGCGTCGGCCAAAGCGTTGGGCGACGCCGGAAGCATGTTCGTCGGCTTCGTGAATGCCAGAATCACGGTTCTGGCCGCGAGGCCGATGAGGTGCTTCAAGTGCCTAGCCGCGGGACACACTCGCAGCTGCTTTGACTGCAGCGGTTTATGTTTCCGCTGCGGTCAACCCGGGCACAAGGCGGCAGAGAGGTCTGCCGCCCCCCACTGCCCGTTGTGTGAGGCGGGTAAAAAGCCCGCCAATCACATGGTGGAGCAGGGGGGCTGCAAGCCTCCCCGCGCTTCTTCGCAAACGCCGGGGTCTAGCCTGCCGACCCAGGCTACCCCCGACGTCAATATTGCGTCGACGCCGACGCCCATGGAGAAGGTTGTAGAGACGATCCAGTAATGGATCAAGTCTCCAACCTCCTGGTCCAGACGAATCTCAACCACTGTGCTGCGGCGCAGGATCTCTTCCTGCAAACCATGGCACAGTGGTCGATAGGTGTTGCCGTAGTCGCGGAGCCCTATTTTGTTCCTCCCCGTCCAAACTGGATGGGTGACCGGGACGGCTCCGTGGTAGTCGTCGGCTCCACGGCGGCTCATTCCCCGCCCTTGTCGCTAAGAGACAAGGGTACTGGATATGTTGCCGCCGATTGGGGGGGAATCACCATTTATGGTGTATATTTCTCCCCCAACCGGAGTTTGAACGACTTCGAGATCTTCCTTAACAACTTGGAGGCCTCGATGCGGCGACTAGTGTCTGGGCACGTCCTCGTGCTGGGGGAGTTCAACGCAAAGTCCATTGCGTGGGGTTCCCCTTTTTTTTTTCTTTTTTTTTTTTTTTCGTGCGGAAATCCCCTCGGATACCACCTGTCGGTGGTATGTCGGACTCGAACCGACTAAAACCGCACGCCGTCTCGGGTACTAATAGCCGGGGAACCAGGTATACCCTAGAAAGGAAGTCCCTGGTGAATCGTTCGCTACCCCTTCCCGCTTCCCGAGGTGGGCTGTCGCCAAGCTCGACAGGGACCTACTAGAGGAGGCGGCCATCATTCACTCTTGGCTGTCTCCGCAGGCCCCGACCGAAGAGGTCGAAATGGGGGCTGGTCGCTTCTGCGATGCGATTACGCAGATTTGCGATGCGGCCATGCCCCGCGTTCGTGGTTGTCGGCCTCCAAGGAAGGAGGTCTACTATTGGTCCCGGGAGTTGGCGGACCTCCATGCGGCCTGTGTACGTGCCCGGAGGTCCCTCACCCGTAGTCGGCGACGTCACCGCGGGGTCGGTGAGGAGGTGGACCGGCTTCATGAGGAGTACCGAGAATCTCGGAAAACTCTGAGGCTGGCCATCTGCCGCGCCAAGGATGCCAGCAGAGAGGAGATGCTGGAGAGTCTCGAGCGTGACCCCTTGGGTCGCCCTTATCGTGCGGTGCGTCAAAAGTTCCGCACGTCGGGCCCCCCCTTACGGAGACTCTCCAGCACAGCTTCCTGCAGGAAGTGGTCGAGGGCTTATTCCCGCAGCGGGCGGAGCACACACCCCCGTCGATGGCTGCATCAGCCGGAGACGACGGGGGCAGCGAGGCTAATGTTCCACCCGTCAGGGAATTGGAGTTGGGGGCGGCTGGCGTCCGGACGCTTCCCTGAGCGCTGGAAGTGCGGGAAGCTGGTCCTGCTGAGAAAGCCGGGACGGCCTGCCGAATCGATCGCGGCCTATAGGCCTATCGTGTTGCTGGACGAGGCGGGTAAACTTTTTGAGAGGGTGCTCTCTGCCCGCATCGTCCGGCACCTCTGCGAGGTTGGCCCCGATCTGTCGGACGCCCAATTCGGTTTCCAGGAGGGTTCGACGATTGATGCCATAATGCGCCTTAGGGCCGTGACCGAGGAGGTCGTGAGCTGCGGCGGAGTGGTGTTGGCGGTGTCCTTGGACATCGCCAACGCCTTCAATAGTCTGCCATTCAGCTGCATCAGGGAAGCGCTCCGCTACTTCGGAGTGCCGGAGTATCTGAGGCGGCTGGTGGCAGACTATCTTGAGGAGCGAACCGTCATGTACGAGGACCGAGATGGCGTCTTGAGACGCAGGGCCATGTCGTGCGGTGTTCCGCAGGAGCCTGTCCTAGGACCGCTCCTGTGGAACATTGGGTACGACTGGGCCCTACGAGGGCGTCTCCCCCCCGGGCTGGGTGTAATCTGCTACGAGGATAACACCTTACTCACGGCCCGGGGGGCTAACTTCCAGAAGGCGGCGCGCCTGGCCGCCACGGGAGTTTCCCAGGTGGTCGGGCGCATTGAGGCGTTGGGATTACGGGTGGCCCTGGATAAGTCGGAGGCCCTATTATTTCATGGGCCCCGTCGTGGTCCACCCGCCGGCGCCTCAATCGAGGTCGGCTTGGTCCTCCTACCGGTCCGGGCTCAGATGAGGTACCTGGGTCTGGTCCTAGACGGTAGGTGGCTCTTCGACGAGCACTTCCGACAGCTTGGTCCGAAGTTGGTGGTCACTGCCTCCGCCCTAGGGCGACTTTTGCCCAACTTGGGCGGGGCCAGTGTTCCCACGAGGCGGCTGTACGCGGGAGTTGTCCGGTCCATGGCGCTGTATGGTGCACCGGTGTGGGTGGCGGCTCTGACCGCCCCGAATAGGGCGTGCCTCTGGCGCCCCCGGAGGATATTGGCTGTCAGAGCCATACGCGGATACCGCACGGTGTCCACCGAGGCGGCTTGCGCCTTGGCCGGAACACCCCCGTGGGATTTGGAGGCGGAAGTGCTCGCCGAAGTGTATCGGCGAGTGGCTGACTTCCGGGCGGAGAGCGGATTTCGCCCTCCACCCGAAGACGTGCGCGAGTGGCGCGAAGCCGCTCGCCGAGCCACCATGGCGAGATGGTCGTTCCGGCTGGAGACTCCACGCGCTGGCTTCGCCGCCGTGGAGGCTCTCCAGCCGGTCATCGCCGAGTGGTCAGGGCGGCAGCACGGGACCCTTACCTTCTGGCTGACGCAGGTGCTCTCCGGGCACGGTTGCTTCGGAAAGTACCTGTACTAGGTCGCTAGGAGGGAATCGAGTCCCGCCTGCCACCACTGCGACTGCAGTGAGGACTCGGACCAGCATACGCTGGCGGTCTGCCCCGCTTGGGCGACGCAGCGCCGGGCCCTCACTGCAGTCATCGGAGCGGATCTCTCGCTACCGGCCGTAATTCGCTCCATGGCCGGTAGCGACAGTGTTTTTAGAGCCTTCTGCGAGGAGGTAATCTCGCAGAAGGAGGCGGCGGAGAAGGCCCGGGAGGACGACCTCCGTTCGGACCCGATCCGCCGCCGGCGAACCGGGCGGCGGAGGCGCGCTCACCTGCGCCTCATGCCGCCCTGAGTGTGGCCGCGGGTGGACGGGATGGGTTATCCCCTCCACCCGCATTAGTTTGGCCAGCCGCGAGGGGGCGGCGTCCGCGTGTGCCGGACGTCGCCTAAAGAGAGGAAAAATTTTTGAGACGGAGCCCGCAACAGGAGCGGGCGGGGAGGGGAGGGGTCCAGAAGGCGATAACTACCTGGCTCCCTCCTAAACTGGAAGCGCAAAGAGGGCACACCGTGTGGTTTTAGTCGGTTCGAGTCCGACACATCGCCCCGCCGAACTGAGAGTCCCGGCGGGGTGACGGTCCGAGGGGATTTCCACACGTTAAAAAAAAAAAAAAAAAATGGAGTGATATTGCTTGCTAAGTCTTTTGCAATGTTAGTAAAATAAAAATTTATTTCTTCTAAGGATAGATAGATAGATAAATACTTTATTTGTACACCAATGTTTTACAGTCATTATACAGTAATTAACGACCGATGTAATGTACAAAGGGCGGCCTTATCGCTTAGTGCAATTTCTTCCAGGCAACCTTTGGATGAATTGATTTTGAAATGGTGATAGGTATACATAAATTAGAGAAGTAAATAAGGTCTTAACCTATGAAATATTTTTTTATACATAAATACTACTAATCTATATTTATACATAAATACTATACATACATACGTTAATATATACATACGCAAATTTTCAACTATTAGAGACAGATAATGCTCATATAGCATAGTCTTGAAGGTGGTTACGGATTGCGCACGTCTGATAGTAACCGGCAAGGCATTTCATAAACGTATAGCTTCTACAGAAAATGACTTTGTGTAGAAATTGGTAGAATGCCTTGGTATTTCCAAGCTCAGGCTTTCAGAGGACCTCAGACATTTCATATGTGTGTCATGGAGGAACTTAAAGCGTTCTTTGAGGTAAGTAGGAGTTAATGGATTAAACAGTAGGTATATTATACAGAAGCGTAAGGATATGAGTATTCCGGCGAAGGCGGATCGGAAGCCATCTGAGCTTTTTAAGGTAGTGGGAAACATGATAATATTTGCGAAGTTCAAATATGAATCGCATACAAAAATTTTGGAGACGCTCAAGCTTATCAAGATGTGCTTCGGTGAGATCGAGAACGAGAGAGAGTGAGAGAGAAGCTAACGTCGGCATAGTCAAGAATCGGAAGAAGGAGCGTTTGTGCAAGTGCAGTTTTAGTAGCAGTCGGAAGAAAGTTTCGTAACCTTCGCAAAGATCCCGCTGCAGCGAAGACTTTGCGGCTCACCTCCTGAATCTGAGGTCCCCATGATAAGGTGCTATCGATTATGACTCCCAAGTTTTTTACTTTGCTGCTGATCGGTATGATGGTATTGTTAAATTGAACCGGAGGCAAATGTGACCAATTAATTTTAGCAGACATTATGGGACTCCCAATGATGCATACCTGTGATTTTGTGGGATTAATTTTGAGTCCATAGTCGTTACTCCAAGCACTTATGTACTCTAGATCTGCATTAATAATATTAAGCGCAGTCGATAACATACTGGCAGGTGCATGGGTGTATATCTGTACACCATCAGCATACTGGTGGTAGGATGAAAGTAAATTATTGGAAATAGAATTAATAAAAATTGCGAAGAGTAATGGAGATAGAACGCCACCCTGTGGGACACCGACAGTTGCATTACACCATGAAGAGAGGAAGTCTTCAAGTCGAATGCGATGCTGACGCCCAAACAGGTAATTGTGAAACCAATCAATTGCCCCTGGAGATATGTTAAGAGAGCGAAGAATACCAAGGAGAATATGGAAATCGATGGTATTAAATGCGTTACTGAAGTCGAGTAAGGATAATACCGTTCACTAATGATTTATCAGTGCTAGACGACTAAGCTGTTTAAACTGCACAGCCCATGAAGAATGTTCGCATTACGAACTAGGACAAATTCAAATACAGTTTAAAGTCCCAAATTCCCCAACTTATTCTGTGTTATCTAATTCTCTATTCAGTCTTCTAGTAACCCAGGAATTAGTCAAGCTACAACTGAGTCAATTTCACCCGGTTATTTTGAAACATTAACACCTGATAACTTAATTGAAAACTTAAATTTACCAAGCCAAAGACCCCTAAAGAGAGTACGTCGCTTCTTTTCGGAGACTTCCGATTCTTCCTTAGAAATAACACCAAAGAAACGACGCCAGCGTATCATATCAGACGATTCTGACGATGAAAATATATTTTCTCTCTAATTTTTACACGAAAAAAAATCCTTTGTGATGATTGGACATGTTATGATTATTCATTATTTTCTAATACATAACAATTTTATAATATTATTTGCTTTACTATGGGCAATGACTTCATTTTGAACATTTGAAATTAGATTTTTCAAGCGAATAATAACAATATTATCATGTTACGTTTATGGCTTAATCATTCTGTAGAAAACTAGATTTTTTTCTGTGAAATTTCCACAGGAAAGGTGTCCATTCTGTGGATAACTTTTGTTTTTTTTTTGTCTAAAATACACGTATAATCAATCTTTAATTATTTTGTGATGATTGTGAGTATTGTTTTGAGCATATTAAATTAGCTTTCTCAAATGAATCGTAATAATGTAAGTGCTTAAATAAGGTTATGTTATCAACTGTAGACAAATAAGTCTTTTCTGTGAACAGATAAAAATAAAAACTGTGATTTTTTGCAAAAATGTGTTAGACTGATCTGTTTCCATATTATTAGCAATAATCAAAGAGTACAATGTGAATAAAGACTGATTTTCAAAATGAAATTTGATGTTTTATTTTTAGGAAATTATGAATTATACAATTTGTGTTTGACCCATATAGAAGATACAAGAACTACTGTAACGACTTATTAGAACGGTCAAAGAGAAGTTTCTTTACGAATGAGCTGAATAAAAATGCACATAACCCAAAAACTAAATGGAAAGTCATTAATACTATAATTGATAAAGACACTAAAAAGCCACCCCCGCTAGATCTACTTAAAAAGAAAAAATCGGCACAACTATCCTTGGGGGTGGTGTGGCCATATACCTACGCACTCACATTCAATTCTCCATCGTAAGTTTGTCCTCACAGCCACCAAGAACGGATGCGGGCGAACACCTCTTCTTGGAGGTGGAACTTCATCACCACAAACTTCTGCTCGGTGTGTATTATTAGCATGTATGGCACATAAACACGTGTTTCGAACATGTACTTGAGGAAATAATACCCAGAACGGCCGGTATCTTCAAAACGTTTCATACGATATGTTGACTCCAGACTTATTTACAAAAGTTTTGTGCAAATTTATCAGTGAATTATTCAAAAAACGAATCTGTTTTTTATCCTTCTTTCTCGTTATAGTATCTTTTTTCCCCGATGTAAGTGTACTTTGTTCATCTTGAAGCAAAAATTCTTGTACTGCTTCTTTTATTTCTTGCGCTTTCTTATACTTTCTGACACTTTCGGATGTTTGCTTGTCTTTTTCTAATCTATTTGATAATCTTATATGTCTCATTCTGTATTTTGCCATTTTAGATTCCAACTGCAGTATTATTTTTCTTAGGTAATCATCTTCGATTCTTAATCTTCTTGCATTGCGTTTCACAACCGCATTACCAACTCTCACGCGTGAAAATGAGGGACTATTCGGTGGCGTATCTTGTTCAAAAATACGCAAAGCATTTTTAATAAATTCTTTTCTTCTCGCGTCGTAACTTAGCCTTTTCTCTCCATATTTTTCAGATTTGTCGTTGTTGTCTAGGCGTATAATCTTTAATACTTTTGATTTTACCTTGTTCCTTCTTACGTCGATATCTTTCTCTGTCTTGTCTTCTTCTATTTTCTAGATCTGCTTCTTTCATCTGAGCACGTGCACGACGTATACTGAGCTTTTTTTGTTCACGCCTACGTAGTTTTTTATCTTCTTCGGAAAGCTGGTTCCTAGTTCTACTTGCCCGTGGCATCGTAACTCCAACAATCACAGGATACTGTAATACATAACATAGAATATAGCTTTAAGCGTAATAGCTGAATTGTTTGAACTAAAAACAACCTGCTAATAATTTTCACAGCATCTTCTAGTAACAATGCAAAATTTTTATGTAGAAAAACAGTTTTCTTAAGCGGGAAAAGGTATGTTACTTCCCTCCCGTAGACAATAGTATTTCCTGTAGACACTAGCATCTACAGGAAAGATGTCTACAGGAAAGACAATTGTAAATATATTAAAGATGGCGTGTTACAGTTTGAGGTTAGAATAAAAACAATTTAGATTTCGCAACTAGTAACTTAATATGCATAGAAGCGTAAGTCTCATTTATTTTTAAGGGGTCTACTTACCAATATACACTCAGTACAGGAAAGATTCACCAAACCCGACCAAAATCTTGTGTAACTCCTTAAATAAATATTTTTCGTCGACACCAACACCTTTTATCAAAATTACGAAGAAATGACTTATGGAGAAAACAGTAATGCCAACACGATAAAAAAATAATATCGGATGCGTTCAAAATTTTTAAAATATTGTATGTTGTACGTGTCTACAGAAGAAGACTATAAAAATTAGAACAACATGTTTATATATTTTTATTCGTAATTTAAGAACGATGATTTTTTAAAGAACACATTTAAAATTCCAAATATTTATTAAATTCAAATAATATAGTAATTGTTCCTTAAATAATTTTAAATCACTGTCAAACTGAAGTGCGTAGTATCCGAACAGTCTACAGAAGGAGACATTTTCGTGCAAAAGAAATTCTTAAATTAATATTTTAGTCATCAAATCCAAAAAAAGTTTAGAAATCAAATCTCCCAAAATTTAACCTTGAATTTAAAAAAAACACTGCACGATAAAATAATTAATATCTATAGTTTATATAGAGCTAAGCTATAAGTTATAAGAGCGTAGAAGCTAATATTACTGTGTGTTGTTATTATAACAGTAAATCATTGTGGCTATTATAACAGTAAATCATCAATATCTAAAAATTAAAGCCTTAATTGGTCATAGATTTATCAACTTTAGTATTGATTTAAAATGATTAATATTACGGATTTTAATGGATAAAGTTGACTACCTTTCTGTATCTCAAGTCATTACTTGCATTCCTGAACACACAAAAACTTTTATAAAACACCTAAATAACTATCTTAAAATCATCACTCTCAACATACGATCTATTAATCGCAATAACCTAGAACTACAAACACTACTGAAGCGCCTCGATATCGACTGTGACATTCTGGTGCTGACGGAGTGTTGGCTTAAATGTGACAGCAATACTAACATCTCAATATTACAGGGCTTTGCCTCGTTTAAAACAAACAATCATCAAAACCAATGGTGTCGGTGTCATCAAAACCAACCATCATGATGGTGTTGTGGTCTATCTCAGATCTACAATAACGGCCACATGTGAAGAGCCCAACTTTTGTGAAACGGTCTCTGGTCTGTTAATTACGTTAGACTCCATGTCAATAATCTGTGTATATCGATTACCTTCTAATCACCTAATTGACAATTTCTTATTTGCCCTTAACAATATCCTATCAACCCTCAACAGCAATAAGTCTGTAGTTCTAACAAGCGATATCACTATCGACATTAAACCTATGACTAACGACACACGGAGTCAATCTTACCTTACATTTTTGGCCTATCACGGTTTTCTACCAGCACATGCTCAACCCACGCGAGACAAGAACTGCATTGACCACTTAATGTTGAGAACAACTTTTCAAACTATTACACTCCTCTTCGAAACGGCGGTAACCGATCACTACCCGACCTTGCTCTGTATAGCCAAAAACATAATTAAAGAAGCTAGTCCAAGGGAGGTTAGCACTGTCGATTATGTTGCGCTTGACCAACTTATGGAAAATACAGATTTTTCACCCATTTTCTCCATGTCAGACCCAAATGATGCAACTGACAACTTTATAAAAATAGTTAAAAATGCTATAGCCAAATGTACATCTACTGTCAAACTCTCTGCTAGGAAAAGAGTGCTTAAACCATGGATAACACCAGGCTTCTTACGGTGTATACGACATAGAGATTTACTTCACAAAAAAGTTAAACAAGTCCCAGATGATATTACCATTCTCACCACCTATAAACAGTACAGAAAGTTTTGCTCAACTATTCTAAAAAAAGTAAAAAGGCAGTATGACACACAGGAGCTAATTAAGGCAAGTCACAGCCCCAAAAAGCTCTGAGATTCTATTAAACTTATAACAAACACAAGCAAACTTACTAATATGTCAAACAAACTGTTATCACTCTCGACGTCACCTCAACAGTCTTGTAATAGTGTTAACCAATTTTTCGTAAACATTGGAAAAAATTCCGCCGAAAAAATACAAAACACCTACACTTCATCAAGTACACCACCTAATTGCACTTCAAATCATAATAATTCCTTCGTCTTAGAGCCAACAGACCCCGTTGAATTTCGTCTGTGATAAACACACTAAGGGTGACTGCTGCTGTGGGTTGGGATGGTATTCCCTTGTCATTCCTTAGCCGATATAATGTATTTATAGTGTCCTCATTAAGCTATATTTTCAACCTCTGTTTTGAAACAGCTATTTTTCCTATCTCTTTCAAACAAGCCATCATTCTTCCGATTTTTAAGGGTGGTGACGGACAGTCGCCAAACAACTATCGACCCATAGCTGTACTTAGTGCTTTATCCAAGATACATTGGCGATGAACCTTCCATCCATTACGGCGTGCCTCAAGGAAGTATCTTAGGCCCTACTTTATTCCTTGTCTTTATTAACGACCTTTGTAACTTAAACATTCCACACGCAAACATTGTATCTTTTGCAGACGACACGGCCATAACTTTTAATGCAAACACATGGTCTGAACTTGAAACTGCGGCTCAAGGAGGTTTCTGTACTGTTTTAACCTGGCTTACCTCACACACTCTAACTCTTAACACTACCAAAACAAATTTTATGACCTTCTCGCTTACCCCACTATCGCTCAGTTAATAATCTGCGTCTCTTATGTCCCCTACACAACTTCGACTTCGTGAGCTCTTCGTTCTTTGTTCAAGCAGTACTACTCCGGAATGCGCTCCCGCTCGAAGTCAGGATGTCCACAAACTGCTTTATTTTCAAAAAGAAGGTACATGATCTCCTTCTTAGCGAGATGGCAGAACCATCTAATCGATAGTATACCTCAAATTCCGGTATTCATAGTGTGCGAATATAATATGTCTATATATTACATGGGCCGAAAAGTCCCTGGCATAACACATAAATGGCGCTAGTTTTGTTGCAGTCACCTTTTTTTCAGTTAATCCTAACCTTCAAAAGACAGCTGTTAGAATTTCATGATATTCTATTCATTCGTTTGTGAGTTATTGTGTTAAGAGTGACGCTACTTTTGTTATTTTCGAAACAATGGATCAAAAACAATTTCGTGTTTTAATTTTACACTGCTTCTTGATAGGAAAATATACCGTTCAAGCGAAGCAATGGCTTGAAAAGTGTTATGGGGACTCCGGTCTATCAGAAACAACAATAAAACGTTGGTTTGTTGACTTCAAACGTGGTCGTAGAGACACCGATGATGCAGAACGTAGTGGACGTCCAAATGAGGCGGTAACACCAGAAAACATAAAAAAATCCACAAAATCGTTTTGAATGATGAAGTGTGAAAAGTGAAGTTGCGTGAGTTAGCTGACATCGTAAAGATATCAAAAGAACGTGTTGGCTTTATATTGCATGAGCATTTGACTATGAGAAAGCTCTGGTCAAAGTGGGTGCCGCGTTTACTCACTGTTGACCAAAAACGAGAACGTGTTGATGATTCTGAGCAGTGTTTGGCCATGTTTAAACGTATCAAACCGGAATTTTTGCGTCGATATGTGACAATGGATGAAACATGGATCCAACACTTCACTTCGGAATGAAAACGATCGTCATCTGAGTGGACTGCAACTGGTAAACCTCGTCCAAAGCGCCCGAAAGCACAACAATCGGCTGGAAAGGTTATGGCTTCGGTATTTTGGGGTGTGCGTGGTGTAACATTAACAGTGAATATTATATACCGTTATTGGAGCGTTTGAAGGCCGAAATTGCAAAGAAAGGACCGCAAATGGCAAGGAAAAAAAATTTGTTTCATCAAGACAACGCACCGCGTCACAAGTCAATCAAAACAATGGCAAAACTAGATGAATTGAACTTCGAATTGCTCCCACATCCACCGTATTCGCCAGATTGGCTCCCAGCGAATATTGTATTGGCTACAGACCTGAAAAAAGTGCTCGCCGGTAAGAAACTTCGCACGAATGAAGAGGTTGTAACCGCTTTTCTTCTCAGGCGGACTACTCACCGGCTGACCCAGTGGAGAGATTCAAGAGATTACCTCAGGGCGCCTTGTATGAGAATAGAAGTGTGTGCGTGTGGGAAACCTATGGGACTCTTTAGAGGAAAACGACTTACACCTCAGTTATACATACATGTATATTTCAAAAAAAAGTAGATCAAATTTACAATAAGAAATTAAATAAATTAAACAGTGTGGGTACAAGAAAAAGAAAAAAAACCGCAGCGGAGCGCGTTAGAGCCGAGCTGATGGTGCTCGGTGCCTCCTCGTCGTCCCTCCAGGAGGTTACTTCCTCTTCCGCCCGAGTCGGCTATTTATATTAGATATGGATAAAAGTTTAACAATGTGCAATTATAAGTTTAAGTACGTAACTCTTAGGTACGGCTGTCCGCTTGCGTCGTGAGCCGCGCAATCACCAGCTTTGCCAGAGGGCACCGAGAAACTTGAGTCTGAACCAGAAGGTCACAAAAGAGCAAGCACGCCGTCTGAGACTGACCGTCTTGACCCCGAAATCTGGGACCCTACGAATGGATTAGCACTCATATAATTAATCAGGTTCCAGAAACAAATAGGTTTAAGTAGAATTAAGATCATACTCACCACTTTAGTGTGGGTACTTTTGAACAGATAATATATTAAGAAAATCAAATCACACAGCAATCAAAACACTATATAAGATCGGAAGGCACGAGATAGCAGTGTCTCCCGTGGCAGAAAGCCGGACTTATATATCTTCGGTTAACGAAGCTTCCAGAAAATAACCCCTCTTCAACATTTTACTTTGACATTTAACATCAGTGAACACAGAAGATCAATACTGTAGTTATAAACTACCTTAGATAAATCAACAACAATGCAACGCGGCCAATAGATATAGCTTTTAACAAGACCGTACGCATTATAAATGTATAAAAAAATAACTGTTACACCACCCCCTCCCTCAAAGTATTCCCTGCGTAGTGTGCGCAGGGAATATCCTCAACAGGGCCAAAATCCATATAAGTGGTTTTATGAACCCCGTGGTTTAGGAAAACATTCTATACTATGACTCGCGACTACAAAGCCTGTGGTTATCCATATAGGACACCACATGACATAACCTGAAGCCATCCATATGGGACCCAGCACGAAAGTAGGCCGGAAGCAATCCTCATAGGACACAAATAAGAAAAATTTTGACGTAGTCCGAGACCACAATTGTAAGAACATTTCCCATGTAGGAAATGTAGTGAATGGACCCCTCAGGTCACAAAGGATGTCCTGAAAAGGTCTAGATAGTTAAAACTACACCGGCTAACCTATCTAGAAGGTATTTAGCTCCAACTCTAATAAGACAATTTATAATACGAAACGGAGTCACCTGAAGAAAAAAACCTGTTCCAGTTCAAAGACCTTAAGCCCGCTGACAGACAATGTCAGAGGCGGCAAAGGCAGGAACAGCGGCGATGGCCTTAAAGCGGCCACGCCGGATAAGCCGCAAAGCAGTACGCATCTCACTTCGCAAGCCGTCAACCGCATCATCAGGATTCACTGAAATCCCCATGGCAGACAGTTCATTAATAAGTTCATCGTTTTTAAAGTAAAGAATGCACTTACGTAAATGTGCCATGGTGGTTTACAATTTAAATTCGATTATACAAAAAATAATCTTAACAAGTTAACAAACTAGTAATGCAGACTTAATGTCTTTTACAGTTCAAAAAAAAACAAAAAAATAAAGATATTGAGTAGATATTGAGTAGACTGCCAATCGCCTACTCAGACTTTATGTAAGTACTGTTTCGCCATCAAATAATTTAAAGCTGCTTATCAATTATGTGGTCAAAGTTTATGCTCCAGTTTGGTTCCTCATTAAGAAAAACTCATCATTCAAAGATGGAGCCAATCATATTTTTCAAATGGTTACATACTCCCGATTTTTGCCTGATAAGCAAAGATCTATTGTGAATTCAGTGATCGAGAGAAACGCTTTTTTTGCTCACCCTGAAATCGCTGGAAGACCTGGGACAAATGCTCGCTGACCTTGACGGAGTTTCTCAACAGATCGGCCTTAAAATGAACATGGACAAGACGAAAATCATGTCGAATGTCCACGTCGCGCCGACTCCCATAGTCGTCGGAAACTCTGTCCTCGAAGTTATTGACGAATATGTCTACCTAGGACAAACGGTCCAATTAGGTAAGTCCAACTTCGAGAAAGAGGTCAATCGTCGAATCCGACTCGGCTGGGCAGCGTTCGGGAAATTACGAAACGTCTTCACGTCCAAAATACCTCAGTGCCTAAAGACGAAATGCTTCAACCAGTGTGTGTTACCAGTGATGACCTACGGAACTGAGACGTGGTCTCTTACTATGGGCCTAATCAGAAAGCTCAGAGTCGCTCAGCGTGCTATGGAAAGGGCTATGCTTGGCGTTACCCTGCGTGATCGAATCCACAACGAGGAGATCCGCAGGAGAACAAAGGTGGTCGACATAGCCCAACGGATTAGCGCGCTCAAGTGGCAATGGGCAGGGCACATAGCAAGGAGAACTGACGGCCGATGGGGTAGCAAGGTTCTCCAATGGAGACCACGTACTGGAAAGCGCAGTGTGGGACGACCGCCTACCCGATGGACGGACGACCTGGTAAAGGTTGCCGGAAACCGTTGGATATATATATATATATATATATATATATATATATATATATATATATATATATATATATATATATGGAGTTAATTATGATAATCATATTAAGAATGTAAAAAACTACTATGATAAAAATGCCAAACCTCTATCAGAATTAAATGTAGGGCAGAAAGTTTTTTTTAAAAAGACATTAGATTCTAATTGGATAACGGGGACCATTAAAAAAAAATGTGATGAGCCTCGTTCATATCTGGTGGTGGATGAGAAAGGAATAACTTATAGAAGAAACAGAAAATATTTGATGACTTATATTGAACCTAAAAATTATACTGTAAATGAAAAGACTAATATAAATAACATTGACAGATTTGGTGACTATGGACCTGATGTGTCCTTACCTAATAAAGTAGTATCTGTGCCTGAGTCAAACGTGATGTCAGGACCTGATAATGAATATTTAAGAAATGTTTTTACTGATAACATGGTTAAGTAACAAAATGATACTGATGTATGTGTAGAGAGAAACATTGTGCATTTAGAAGACAATGTTGTATCTGGGGATTGTTCTACATTAAGTGATGAGTGTGTAGTTATTGGAAAAAATACAGTAAATCTAGAATACAGAGATGTTAATAAAGATATTCCTAGTATAAGCTCTGGTTGTGCAACAGAGGCACCAACTATAATGAAAAGTAGAAAAGGTAGAGTTATAACGAAACCTCGTAGATTTAAGGATTATGTTGATTTTCATTCTGAGTCTGATTAATGTGTCTTTTGTCATTAGAAAAGGGGAGATGTTTGGGGAACATCCGTAGTTATTAGTTACATCACTAGTTGTTAAATTAATAAAACTCATTCTTTAGAAAATGGTGGACGTGTTTCATTTAACAAATTACATAAAATGACCGATAACACTGACAGGGAACACCACACTTTGACAATGCTAAAAGCGTTGTGAAGTGGTCTGTGATGGTAGAATGCAGAAAAAAATAGTAGCGGAAGTCTTATTCTTTTTATTTTCAGCATGAAGTGATCCAGACAGGTTTTATCTCTAGTCGGCAATAAATGCCCAGGCAGGATACCGTGAAGGGACAGCATGTTAAGGTAGTTTGTTCTATTTTTTTGTTCGTAAGACTGCTCAGTCGATTTCGTTATAATATTAATATTTATGTCACCTGTGATAACAATACTTTTGTGTGATGGTTTACTGTCAAGATGAGTACTGAGTGAGTCTATGAAGCTGTCAGTGTTAGTATTTGACGGTGATCGATACATACATAAGATAATGTTATTTAATACGTCTAGCTGAAGGCAAGATGCTTGTGTTAGTGGTATTTCCTTAATCCGGGGTTTCAGGGTACTTTTGACTTAAACCACGACTCCATCATTTTGGTTCAGCTGCCGTTTAGTTTTATACGATAGGTAGTTACTTAGATGGGGAATAGGTTTATTTGTGGTTAACCTACACTCCGTCAAAACAATGAAATCCACTTCAAATGTAATTGTAGATAACATCAATAGGAAATCATCAAAGTTACAATATATGCTTCTTATATTTTGAGATAGAATGGTTAAGTCTTTTTTTTTATTATTAATGTACTTATTGAGCTCCAGTCACATTCAATAGCTCGTGCTATCTCAAAATTGTCTATCTCAGTAATGGTTTGTAATGAATCACTTATGTTGAAGACATGCCAGAGTACAGCGTCATATCGAAGTGTAAGTGTCCAATGTATTTAACCATGCTATACTTGCGGTTATAAGATGTAGCATAATAAATTACACAATCTATGAAAACTAGTGCTAGTATTCTTATTATGTACATAGTATAGCGTATAATATACAATGTGTGGATGTGCATGTGATTTGTGTATGTAGTGTACGATTGTGTCAAAATTGAGCGTAGGTTGTATGGTTTTTGTTGTGTGTGTATGTGTGCATGTATGAGTTGTGTGTGTGAGAGTGAGATATAAAGGTCATCATCATCATCAACAGCCTTTACTAGTCCACTGCTGGACATAGGCCTCTCCTTAAGAAGGAGGTTTTGGCCTACTATACCACGCTGGCCAGACGGGTTGGTATAGGGTTTGTTTTAAGTTTTCCTTCTCTCTGCAGTGCTGTTGTCCTGCGTAGTTTGCTTCCTTTGTCGCCTCTTACGACACCCACGGGATGAATAGGGGTTCTGACACTCTGTATTCTTAATCCGTCACCACACGGATATAAAGATATTACACAATAATGTACCAAGCCTATTTCTAACTGTACAAATTACCATAGCAATTAGCGTGTAAACAATAAGTAAGTAAATAGACAGGCGCCCTATACAAAATATACAGTGAAACATTATTAAGATACAGGATAATACTTGTGTGCTTGCATTTGCCAGCTGATGAAAAGAGTAACAATAATAGCAGTAACTTACAAATAGTCATTTAGCTAGTGTTAGCTTGTGTACTTGCTCCTCATTTCTAATAGTGATAGTTGGCGCTTGATCATCGTTCCTGACATAAACGTTACCGTACGACGTCCAGCAATACTTGTAGGATCCTGATTTAACTAATTCACGAGCCAGGAAGTGTAAACTCGAACCCTTTTGCTGTGAGATGCTCCGAGAGGAATATGGGCTCATCTTCTTGCGTTTTAAAGCCAAGATGCTTGCAACATAGTTTAGCTTTGTGTTTTATATTAAAAGCTTTTGCTGTCTTCATGATTTAAGTTTTTAAAAGAGTTGAACCTGTTTCCACAACTATAGGGGATTTTTGCAGTTCCAAGTTCCTACCGCGCACCCTGTAAACGTCCTTAATATCATGTTTGTTAATATTACAGCCAATTGTTTGGGATAAGAACAAAGTCATTTCTATAAGATCTTCTTTAGTTTCATTATTTCTTTTCGGAACATTTTTTAAAACAAAATTAGTTTTTCTACTTCCAATCAGCATCTCCTCCATTTTATTCTCTAACATTACTATATATTATTTATCTTCCTTGGCCTGGTTCTCCAACTGGATAATTTTCTGTTTGTATTCCTCATTTTGTGCCGTAAGAAATGCGATCGAATTTTCTATGCTGCTGTTGGAATGTTGAATTTCCTTCAGTGTTGTAGTGATTTTTATCATTTTAGTGCTTTGGTTTGCTGTGAAAAGTGACATCATCTTCTTCATTTCTTCTTTAAATTCATTTAATTGCTCAATAAGGCAGTCTTCCCTATTCTCTCCGCTCCTCTTTACTCTCTGAAATACATAGCTTGGAAGTGTCTTATTTCCACTGCCCACTCGATTAACATCAGTATCCGATACATATTTGTTTAACTGCGAGGCCATAGTATAAGGAGGGTAGTATGTATAAAGGAGAAGTGGTAGGCGTCTGCGCTAGCGCCGGGGGTGTGGTCTTATTGGATGAATCACGGGGGCGTTGATTCGCACGCAGGGGGGTGTGGTCAACGTTGTGGTAGTATTCCAATCGAGTGGTAGAAGGGTGTTCCAAGCCTAAGTGTCCATGATGGTATCGGACAAATGTGAGGGTAATATTATAAAATGTCTTACTTGTGGAGTGAGCGGCGGGTGTCATATGGCTCGTAGCGATGTGAAGTACCAGGCGTTCATGCGGACAGGAGATAAGCGTGGCGCCGTATTGTACCGGTTATACCCAAATTCCCAAAATTGACTCTACAAAAACTTCACGAAAACTCTACAGACTCTAAGAATACAAAAATCCAAACGCAAAAGAAGGACTATAAAAACTAAATACACAATCAAAATCATAAAGTGCAGCTAGATAACCTTGTCGCTGACTCTATCCTCCACCCAAACTTACTAACTACTCAAACCTAATCTGTTAAACTAAATGTTAAGACTGCGGATGGACACTCTGGTCGCTGACTCATAAAGTATATCAAAAGCTCTACAAATAAAATCACACAAAAATTTACAAAATAAATCCTTAAACTAAACAACCATTAAGAATTGAATATCTAACAAAGATAACAATATCCAAGGAGTGCGGTTGGACACCCTCGTCACCGACTCTAATGGAGCTATGTAACTGGACAAAATAAACCTAAAACAACTTTCATTAGGAATTGAATATCTAATAAAGATAACAACTTCCAAGGAGTGCGGTTGGACACCTTCGTCACCGACTCTAATGAAGTTATGAAAAAAAATGCTTCACCCTAAAATTGGCAAAACGAAAAACACATTTCTAAAAATGTGAAATAAGTTTATATATTCGACACAACAAGGTGGTGCGAATATATAAAATACCGGTGTATTGTGATCGGCTCAACACCACCGAACTACCGGACACAATACAACAGAAGACAAACAAAATATTCAACACTTGGAAAGAGTGTAAATCTAATAACAAACAAACTATTCAACACTTGGAAAGAGTGTAAATATAATAACAAACAAAATATTCTACACTGGGAAAAAGTGTGAATATAAAAACAAACAAAATACTTTACACTGGGAAAAGTGTGAATATAATAACGAACAAAAATTATTTTGATCTTGTTCTTGTTATGAATGAAGCGAAGAATCAATAAACCAAAATGACCTAAGTAAACTTTTGAACTTTTCAAACCTAAAGTTAATATATTGTTATGAATTCCTCACACTACACCAACATACAAATCACCATATCCTAGCATACATCAATCTACATACTTCTTCACACAAAAGTAAAATCTAACAAATATATCAAATTAAGACCGAAAGTTAATGACCAAATAGTGAAATTTTTAATACTTAATAATATCTTTAATGTGATAACGACCAATGGTGTTCTTTATAAGGTCCTGCAAAAGGTAAACATTATCTGAAATCTTCTCTAGAATTTTACACTTAACAAACTTAGGTGCAAGCTTTGCTGAAAAATATGCTGGAGCATTAGACTGAACAAAACTTCTTCTCCAAACAATATCACCAACATCAAAAGAAATGGATTTCCTACCAATATTATAGTAACGCGCATTATGTTTATACGCTTTTAACAAATGTGACTGAACTCTAACAAAAATATCGAATAAAAAGTGATTTAAGGAAAGGGCATAAGAATCTCTTTCACCAAATTCAAGTTGGTCTTAGTTACCCAAAGAATCACTAAAATTGTGTAGAGAGGCATCAACAATTGATTCTCTACCAAACATGAGTAAATTAGGTGTAAAATCAGTAGCCAGATTTACACTGCTATTTAAAGCTAATTGAATATGAGGCAAAAATTTAGACCAAGAACGTTGATCTTCTTTAACAAAACAGGAAATACAAGTCTCTATTGTCTTATTATACCTCTCCACAGGGTTATTTTGGGGTGTGTACAAAGTGTTATAAAATATTTTTGTGATGTTATAACCTTTTATGAAATCTACAAAATGCTTAGAAGTGAATTGAGTACCATTATCACAAACTTTTATTTTAGGACAACCAAATTTAAGAAATATTTCTTTTTCAAAGATTCTGCAAATAGATGGTGGTTGCTTTTACCAATGGAAAAATCTAGCAAAAGTTTGTGAAAACATCTACAACTGAAAGAATAAATTTATGTCCAGAATAACTTTTAGGCAAAATTCCAATTATATCAACTGAAAGCATGACCATGGGGCGGTCTACTTTTTTAGGGTTAACCATAATACCAAAAGGTTGAGACGTGCTATGTTTATAATAATAATAATAATAATAATAATCTCTCCGAGCCGATTTCGGCTACAGCGACTGCTGGACAGGCTCAGCAGATGTCGTCTCGGTGGTCCGCGCGGTGGTGTGCTCGCATATGGTTGTTGTAGCCAATTTTGGCCTTAAAAGTTCTAGAGCATTTTGGACAAGTGAGAACGCCGCCACTATAGTGGTAAATTAAAGCTGTTGGTGGTCTGGCTTTTAGCTCGTCTCTTTTTGTGTCGAGCTCGTCTTTACGTGAGCTTTCAAAGGCGTCGATCTTCTGCCTTACGAGACGTCTCCATTCCGGGCGGTTTGCCGCAGATTACTCCCACGATAAGGGGTCAATACCGCAGCTTTTCATATGCCTTTTAAGCACATCTTTGTATCGCAGGAGCTGTCCGCCATGCTTGCGCTTACCCTCTTGAAGCTCGCTATAAAAGATGCACTTGGCGATCCGTTCATTTGGCATACGGAACACGTGACCACACCAGCGTAATTGACGTCGCATTATATATGCTTCAATACCGCAGATCTTAGCACGTCGAAGAACCTCAGTGTTTCTGATGCGATCCGTCCAGTGGATGTTCATGATATCCCGCAGACATCGGAGATGAAATTGGTCTAAAGTCTTTATGTGTCTGCGGTAAAGGCACCAAGTCTCTGAGCCATATAACAGGCTTGGTAGGACAATAGCTCCGTAAACTGCGATTTTTGTAGCCAGTTTTAGATCGTGCGAACGAAAGACCTTAGTTCTAAGTTTACCGAAAGAGGCTGAGGCAGCACCGATTCTGCAGTTTATTAATATTATTTAACGGGAATTAACGCGATCTCTTATTTAGGGTATTACATAGGCCGTGGTCACAGGCTGACCTGAGTCAGCCTGTGACCACGGCCGGTGCAACCTGGTCGAAACGTCAGGCAAACCAGAGGTATGTAATACCCTAAATAAGAGATCGCGTTAATTCCCGTTAAATAATATTAATTATCATGGAACGCGAAAGTTTAAAAGTCTGCAGTTTATTTCGGCATCAAGGTCGCACTGAGATGTTATTGTGCTTCCCAGGTACTTGTACTTCTCTACGCGCTTCAGGACATCTTGACCGAGACAGATTTTCAGAGGTTCATCTGTTGAGACGCCTGTTGTCATGACTTCTGTCTTGCTGACATTTATCTTAAGGCCGAAAGTGGTGCACGCTTCGTCAAGACCAGTCATCAGCTGTTGCAGAGAAGTCGGGGAATCGGCTAAAAAGCATAAGTCATCCGCGTACATAATCTCGGTTATCATTTTGTACGAAACCTTGGTGCGGGCTTTCAACCTAGCCAGATTGAAAAGCTTTCCATCAGTTCGGAAGCGAATGCGGAGGCCTGTAGGTACTTTTTGTAGCGTCTCGTTCACTACAGCTGCAAAATAGATGGCAAATAGTGTGGGAGCAAGGACACAGCCTTGCTTAACCCCACATGTGACGGGGAAGAAACCTGATTGTTCCCCAATTGCAGACACACAGCATGTCATGCCATCGTGTAGTAGGCGAACCAGACGGACAAATTTCGCCGGGCAACCCACCCTCTCCAGAACAATCCATAGGGCCCTACGAAGAACACAGTCGAAGGCCTTTTCTAAATCAACAAAACAGAGGAACAATGGTCGACCTTGTTCATGACTTTTCTCTTGCAGCTGTCGCACGCAGAAGACAGCTTCACAGGTTCCTCTCTCAGGGCGGAAGCCAAACTGGGATTCCGGAAGTATTTCCTCCGAAACTGAGGTCAGACGGTTGAGCAAAGACTTTTCCGGGCGTAGAGAGCAGCGATATACCACGATAGGAATTACAGCTGGATCTGTCACCTTTATTCTTGTATAGTGAGCAGATTTGCGAGATCTTAAAGTCAGATGGAACTTGCTCATCACGCCACATCTGAGTAAAAAGTTTCCATATCATGTCATATAGCCCCTCCCCCCCGTACTTCAAAAGTTCACCAGGAATACCATCCATGCCAACCGCCTTCCCGCTTTGCTGATTCTTGATAGCTACTATTACTTCCTGCAATGACGGTGGCTCATCAAGCTCATGTCTTTGCGGAAGAGATGTGATCTCTTTTATCTGCTGAATATCAGCTGACCGATCAACATTAAGTAGCTCCACCGTAGTAGTTCTGAACATCATTAAACATGCCGTTCCAAACATAATTTTGTTTTAATTTCTTAATAGTTTTATGAATCCCAAGATGACCAAAAATAATATCATCGTGATTTGATCTAATAGTATCAAGAATGTGTTCTTTAGGAATAACAATTTTCCAATTTAATCTACTATCCGGATTGAATTTATTCTTACTGAATTTGTATAATGTGTTGTCATCAACTCTGAATTTTTTATATCTAGAAGGCAACTTTTGACAATTAACAAATATTTTTCTATACCAAGGGTCAACAATATCATCATCGGGTGAGATAACTTGTATAGCGGACACCAAAATTGTAGATATCTCAATACGAGATAAAGCATCTGGAACTAAGTGTAAGGAACCTTTTTTGTTAACAATATGAAATATAAATTGAGAAATTCTAGCAGTCCATCTTGCTAGACGTCCACTAGGATTGTTTAATTTTAGAAGCCATTTTAAACAAGCGTGATCAGTGATAACGGTAAATTCCATTCCTTCAATATAAGGCCTAAAGTGTTCTATGGAATCTAAAATTGCTAAAAATTGACGTTCTGTGGTACTATAATTTCGTTTAAATTTATTAAGTGATCTAGAGTAAAACGCGACGGGATACTGCTCTCCATCCTCGTCTTCCTGACTCAAAACACTACCAATCCCAACTGAACTAGCATCACAATGTAAAAAGAAAGGTTTAGAAAAATCGGGGCAACGTAATACAGGGGAAGATATTAAGGCTTCTTTAAGATTTCGAAAAGCATTTTCAGCGTCATTATTCCAAATAAGAGGTTTTTTAGAATTTTTACTACCAGCTGTCAATCTTGTTAGTGGCGAAGCAATATCAGCAAATTTACAAATGAATCTACGATAGTAAGTGAAGAGTCTTGGTGTAAATAAAAGAATGTTGATTTATAGCGAGCGTATATTACGAATGAATCGGTTACAAGAATGTGTCCGCTTATATTGGGCCACTTGACATTCTAACTTAGGTGGGTAAACCTAAATATATTACACCCCTCCACCTTTAATAATACATCATTACTTTCTAAATTGTACTAACACACATTATTTTCTTAATTCTAGACCCTTGTATTTATACATTAAATAAGGTACACACTACATAAAACTACTTCTTACGAATTATATTTTTTACGTTATACGTTTTTACGGTATTTACGTTACATTACAACATTATCTTATTATTTTACATTTACATTTATAACATTAACATCTGGGTTGCCTTTTTTTTAGGCGACACGCCCGTAAGGGACGGGGGCTGGCAACTTCTTGAACAGGATCCTCAGATTGAGGAAGTATTACACACACCTCAGGACTAGAAACATTAGTGCGAGGAACTGAACCAGAAGTTGACACCGACGGCAACTCCTCGACAATCGCCGCTCGAACCGGACTTAACTCCCTCACGCTCCGAGGGCCTTGTGTCTCCCCGGCAACTGACGCTGGTATCACCTCGGATTTTTCGGAACGTTCCGCTTCCAGAGAACTCCGTTCTGATGTGCTTGTCGGACAAATTAAAGAGCTTCGCGATCGCTGTCTTAACTGGTCAATATGTCTATGAGCTTCCCTACCCGACAAATCCATGACTTTATAATCCGTAGTACCCATTATCCACTACCTGCCCTGGACTTCATTTTTCATTTCCCCTATATTGTCTTATCCAAATTTCCTCCCCTATCTCTAAAGAACGTTTAACGTCCGTTCCTAATTTCTGCTGTCGTTCTTGAGCTTTTATAACTTTATTCTCCCTGTTTGGCCTTAACGCGTCTAATTTTGTACGTGAATTCCTACCTAGCATCAATTATGCCGGACTTTCCCCTGTAGAATAGTGCTCCGTATTACGATAGTGCAAAAGGAAGGTATTTAAAAATAAATTAATATTTTCTTTTTGTGTAAAAGCTTTTTTTATAATTCTTTTAACCGTACGCACTGCATTTTCTGCGGCCCCACTCGATGCCGGGTGGTACGGAGCAGAAAAAACGTGTTCTACCCCATGAATAGTCAAAAAGTCAGAAAGGGTCTAGCAGGATAAGGTAGGGTCAACGGCCCCAGAAAGATATTTTGAAACTAACTCATTAGGCAACATCGGCGAGGTGACAACACCTCCGACGCGTCGCCGTCACAACAGTTGTGACACCAAATTTTTACGCGGTAGCATCTCTGTCACAACAGTTGTGACGCGACGACAGCGCCATGTTCAACAATTTATTTCGATACTAATACATTCCCACCAATAGGACTATGCTATATCATTAGAACGTGTATTGACTCTTTTTACATTCTAAATTGTGATTGGTTGTTAGCTAAAACAAAAAAAGTAACTACTTGTCCAATCAAGACAAAGTGACCACAAACTTCATTCCGTTCGCTTGAGAGCGCAAGTTAGTGACATCAAGTGATTTTGCGAAAATGGATAGCGAAGGAAACTCGTAAGTAAACTTTATGTATTATATATCAAAATACTTGCCAAGAAATCTAGTTTATTTCAATATGTATAGTTATTATCTTTGTTGTATAAATTACAACAAAAAAACACTTGAAAGTCAAACGCGGCCAAAAATGGCGTGTGCCTTGTGAATGTAACTGTAGTTTTTATGTTGTAAAATATAATTATTCGAAGTAATTTAGCTATTACCCAGTAATATATTTCATAATCTTTCTTATTTATTGTATATTATTGAGTAAACTATAATTATAAACTTAAATTTGATATTTACAAATAAGTCATCCAATCACGGCCAAAATGGCGCCGTCTATTTTGATACGATATACAATTATTCGAGTTCCCAGTAATATATTTCATAACCTTTCTTATTTATCTTATATTATTGAGTAGTAATCTATAATTAAAGACTTATAATTTTGTTATTTACGAAAATTTTATCCAAAATAATCGTAATATGGCGTAAAGTACCGATAGCAACATTAACCATTTTTTTTTTCCAGTCACGTGTTGTTTTTATATTGTTTGTCGTAAAAGTGCAAAATATGATGCATTCCTGGAGCTCCGAAGGGGATGAAATCAAATGAAAACATTATTTATTTGGCAACATTATAATATCTCAAAATTACATAAAAACCGACGCGGGTGACCTTGCAAGCTGTACAGCATACTGGCACTCGACTTGTTGAGATGATTTTTCATGTTCACTTCAATTTATGATGAGATGATGTTTCATGTCCACTTCAATTTATGATAAGATGATGTTTCATGTCCAATACGTTTTTTAATGCGTCGCTATAATAAGTAAACACATTCATTTCATAATTTGTCTTTTCATTTTTACTGTATGTTATTTACCTTGTATACTATTTTTATACCTAAAGTAACTAGACGTAATCACTATAACGCTATAATAAATAAACACAAATTCATTTCATAATTTGTCTTTTCATTTTTACTGCATGTTTTTTACCTTGTATACTAATTTTATACCTAAAATAACGAGACGTAATCACTACAACAACATTATGCTACTAAAACAAACACTAATTCCGTCGCTTTTACAAGCGTTGTCGTAGCAGGACATACGGTATTCCCGCCGACGCGGGAAATACACAAACAAATCAAAATGTAAAAACCATTGATGTAAATTTTTCAAGAAACTAAAATTATATCAATTGTGGATCTTTACGCGCGGACGGTACATTTGACATTCCGCCGATAGGTACCTACAACTGCTACAACGCTCCGACCACGGTACAATTATAATACAGTAGTGTAACTCGGCCGCATGATAGAAATAAATGCCTACAGCCGCGCGGTACGTAAACATGCGTTAGGGCTGCCCGTCTCCAGCATTTTAATTATATTTGCCTACTTTCTGTTTCTATTTAGATTTGTGATTGTAAATATCCTTTTTATATAAATAAATGAAATACTTTGTATATCGAATAGGAAGTGTTCAATAAAAATGCGTGTTGTTTTTTGATTAGTAGATTTAATTATTTTATTTTCTTTCTGCATTGGAGGAGTTCAAGTTTCAATTTTCTTTTTCTTGGAGTGTTGCTAGAGAGACTCGTTGAGGTTTGAGCAAAGATTTCATTTGTTGCATTTTCAGTCTGTGTACTATTTTCATTTCCTACTAATGGAGCAGTTTGGGTTTGTTTATCTTCTTTTAGAGAGACTCCTGGATCAGTACTAGCTAAGCTTGGAAGCATCAACAATGGTAGGGCATTCTTTTTTAAAAGTTTTCTATTTGATGAATGTAATACATCCTCCAAATTAAAATGTTTTTCACAAACTTGGTAGGAACTAAAGTTAGGTTTGTTTTCCAAATCATCTCGCCGGATCAGTTGCAACCATTGAAGACGTCTGAAAAAAAAATACATGTGGCACTCTCGGAGACTGCCGCGGTAAAGCTATTGCATAACATTTTTTTTTTAAAGAAAAAAATCTGCGTGGTGTCAGGTATTTTTCGTTAGGTTTTGAGAATTTCTTGAATCGGTCACCGCGCCGCGCCGCGCTCAGAGCCCGCGATAAAAGCTATGCAATAGCTTAAAAATTCTTCTATAGAATAAAAAAAAATGTACTTTCTATTACTTATTATTATTGTACTTATAGAATAAAAATTCTTTGTTCACCAATTAATTAATTATTAAAAAGCTGAACAGCTGACTACGAATGTTTTAAAATCACAACCCTCAAACATCTAAATATTATATATGAGTCTAGCTGTTGTTGTCAATACCGAGAAAATAAAACCAGTTTTTAGTGGCATATGTTGTTACCGTAGCAGCAGAAACACTTTGTGAAAAATTCGAAAACTATCTAATGACACACAGACGGTAAAAAAAAAATCTAGTATTATTCATACACACAGATAATAAACAAATATTATTAATAATAAAATACCACGTCTCTACTTTGAATTATGCAAAGTAACAAAACACACATGCACCGAAGTTTTAACACAAGCGTAAGTAGGTAGGTACCTACCGTATCATGATTCATTCAGAACCGCATATAGCTACCTATTTCACTCGTCTCAATAACTTTCCGTTACTCTATTCGCTTTATTTATTAATCCAAACACCTTTTTTTTCGTGAGATAAAAGGAAATACTTATCCATTAAAAAGACACACCTGAGATATGTACCTACCTACTAGGAAGTAAAATTCTTTTATAGTCTTACCTTTCAGAGTTTCCAGGTAATTTAAAAAAACTTATGTCTGGATGCGTTATTGACGAATTCATACAACCAAAAACAGCACAATATTTCCCACTCGTCATATTAACTGATTTTAGAAAAAAAATCGGGCGGTTATTGTTAAAAAAACAACACACCGTCGGTTCGACACTGCGGTACAGCCGTGACTGTCTGCGCCCCGAGCGCACCCCGAGATCGAGGCGCGTAGGTATAGCTCGCGTTTCGTCCGTTTGTATGAAGTTGGAGTACTGTATTATAATAGTACCGTGCTCCGACTCCGGCCGCTGCGACTCCGCCGCCGGCCAGTTATTTTCGCGCCATTATGGCGTCGTAATCGATTTGTGTTATTGTTTCAAAACTTTTGTTTTTTTAGTATGATGAAATGGTAGTTTATGCCAAGTGTTAATTGTTTTCAATAAATAGGATTACAAGCTATGTAAAGTGCTGTGAATTTCTGTCAAAATGCAAAGTTTTGGTGTTTATATGAGTGTTATAAATCGACGCCAGTGATAGTGTAGGTATATTTTGTGTACAAATCATATAACTGTGCATTTCAATTAAGTTTTACACGTTTAATCTTTATTAAGTTTAGAAGAATATATATCAGGGATTCCAAATATGTTTTTTCATTGAATATAATTATAAAATAACGTAGATATTGAGGGTCACTAGTTCAAGGGCGCGACAGTAATGGGTCATAGGTGATCCGCGCGCCGCGACGTCCTAATTGTTAACTGAAATTCAGCCTGTTATGTCTCTGCGTTTTGGAGATAATTGATCAAAAAGACGCTAGAGCGGGTATTTTTCAAAATTATTTTTTTCGAAAACTATTACAGCTACACTAATGAAACAAAAACTGGTCATTAGACAAAATATTAGTCTACATTATATATTTTTATAGAATTTTTCAGTTGTATTTACTATAAAAAAAAATATAGATAGATTTTATTCATAATTCACGCAGAGGTACAATCACAGAAAAAATGTAGCTTACTATGTCTAGTATTAGTACCAAAAAGTGCATAAATAAAAAATGGGTGCAACACTTCCAAAAAAAATTAAAACTCCTTATGACCCATTGATATAATACTTACATAGATGAGTAATTACCGCCTAAAATCGTTGCTACTGCACATCTGTCCACAGGCATATGCGTAGCAAACGTCAATTCAGTGTTCAATGTGGCGTCAACCGAGTTGAACATAGCGACACATGACAGTAACAATCGCCAAAATGGGTAAATGCGTAGTGAAAGAATGCGATTCAAGGTCACAAAACCATAATAAATCATGCGGAATTACTTATTACGTGTAAGTTTATGGTTTTTGTATTGATAATATCGTAAATAAGGCTATAATTGAAATAAAACATTGATAATTGTAATTTAGAATCAGTGTTACCATTAAAAAATCATTTTTGTTTTCCCACATTAGTGGGAGAATTTATAATTTATGAAATAATATGCTTTATACTGTTTTTGAACATTTTGTCAATAATAATAAAATATAGGAAGGACGGTAGTTGTTAGGGCTGAATCGATCACTTTTTTTAGGGACCCGTTGAACGTTCACCTTCTGCTAAGCTCGCAGTGCTGGAGACTTTTGTATAAAATAATTAATTCATTCATTCATTCATTTTTCTTAATTAATTATCAAATATAAATAACAATTGTACAAAAAAAATATATATATAAAATAAAAAAGTAAATAAATATAAATAAAAAAAAAATATATATTTTTAATATATTTTTTTTATTTGTATTTTAAAATATTAAAAGAATTTGCAATACACCCTGGGGATTATTTATTATCAGTACAAGTTGATCATTCACTTTTACTAATAAATGCCATTATTTATACATAGGTAAAAATAAGATTGTATCATGAAAGTAAAATATTCACACAAACTTATAAAAAAGAGTCTAAAAGACAATTGTATACAAAACTGATGCTTCATAGCGGAGTTTGATTTTACACTGAATATAAACCCTTTTAACCAAATATTTCTAGTTATTTTATTATTTATACCTATTCCATTCAATTCGAAATATATTATTTAAAATTGTTTAAAAAAAAAATTGTTTCTTGGTTGTTATGGGTAAAATTTCATACGGTAGTCAACACTGGCCCACCATCGTAAAGTTATGTCTTTGTCTTTGTCTAATCCGAGCGATGGTATTGTTCTTGTCTCGCGTGTAAATGAGACATAAATATGTTTACTTTCAAATGTTTAGTGGTATCAAAGCTACGTCGTCAAAGTTCAAAAGTGGTTACACTTTTTTCGACGTGTAATAATGAGGTTTGCTTCTCTAGTGTTGTTTTAACTCAATGTTATGACCATCTTGGTAGGTACTAATGAATTCATATTTGTGTTTTGATTATACTTTTTCATTATTCTAGACACGATAATAACATGTTTATCATCATCATCATCAGCCTATCGCAGTCCACTGCTGGACATAGGCCTCTCCCATTGCACGCCACTTAGATCGATTTTGGGCTTCTCGCATCCAGCTCCTGCCAGCCATCTTGCGCAAATCGTCACTCCACCTGGCCTGTGGGCATCCTACACTACGTTTGCCGAGACGCGGTCTCCACTCAAGAACTCGTTTTCCCCAACGGTTATCGGTTCTGCGGCTAATATGGCCAGCCCACTGCCACTTCAGCTTGCTGATCCGGTACGCTATGTCGGTGACCTTAGTTCTCTGCCGGATCACCTCATTTCTGATGCGATCCCTTAGAGAAACGCCGAGCATAGCCCTTTCCATAGCACGTTGAGCGACTTTGAACTTGTGGACCAGCCGTACCGTAAGTGTCCACGTTTCAGCTCCGTATGTCATGACGGGTAGGACGCACTCATTAAAGACTTTCGTCTTAAGGCACTGTGGGATCGATGATGAGAAGACTCGACGTAGCTTCCCAAACGCTGCCCAACCCAACCGAATTCTTCTGTTCACCTCGTCCTCGAAGTTGTTTCTACCTAACTGCAATGTCTGCCCGAGGTACACATAATTTTGAACAACTTCGAGAACGGCACCGTGTACCGCAATCGGTTCCGGTAGTACATGTTCGTTGAACATGACCTTGGTTTTATCCAAGTTCATCCGTAGGCCGATGCGTACAGAAGTGTCAGCTAAGTCATTCAGCATTTGCTGTAGGTCCTGCAACGTCTCTGCCATGATGACGATGTCATCTGCAAATCGCAAGTGAGAAATGTATTCGCCATTGATATTGATGCCACGCCCTTTCCAGTGCAGCGTCTTGAACATGTCCTCCATTGCATTTGTGAACAATTTCGGGGAAATAACGTCCCCTTGTCTCACTCCTCGATGCAATGGTACAGGCCTTGTTTGCTGATTCTGTACTTGGATGTATCGCCAATCTACTTGGCAACGCTGCAGGGACTCCAGAACAGACCAGATCTCGATCGAGTCAAAGGCTTTCTCATAGTCCACGAATGCTAGACACAGGGGCTGATTATATTCTTCGGTCTTCTGTATAATCTGCCGCACTGTGTGGATGTGGTCTATGGTGCCATATCCGCTCCGAAACCCAGCTTGCTCCGGTGGTTGGAATTCGTCGAGTCTTTGCGCAAGACGGTTCGTGATGACTCTCGAAAACAGCTTGTAGACGTGGCTTAGAAGGGATATGGGTTGATAGTTCTTCAACCTGGTCTTTTCACCCTTTTTGAAGAACAAGACGACCACACTCCTACTCCACGCTTCTGGAGTTCTCCCTTCAAACAGGACAGCGTTGAAGAGCTTTTGGAGCTCCCTTAGTACGGGTTTACCCCCGGCCTTCAGCAGCTCTGTTGTAACGCCATCCTCTCCAGGGGCTTTTCCATTTTTCAGCTGTCCAAGAGCCATCTCGATTTCGTCAATGCTAACTTCTGGCAGGTCTTCGGTGTAGTGACGTGTTAATGTGGCTCTAGAGTCCTCATTTTCGGGATCAGGTTGAGATGCATGCGAAGCGTATAACCGGTCATAGAAGCTTTCCACTTCCAAAAGGACTGCCGGCTTCGAAGCAACGACTTCTCCACTTTCTGTAGTCAACTTTGTCAGGTGGCTTCTTCCAAGAGATTGTACGAACACTTTTGACCCCCGATTTTGCTCGATCGCTCTTTCAATTGAAAGAGTATTGGAGCACCGGAGGTCGTGTCGTACGAGTTTACTGATCTCTCGGTTTAGAGTCCGCTTTGCCGACAAAGTGACAGGTGGGTTTTCACGTCGTTTCTTCATCAGCCCTAGGGTCCTTTCTGAAAGCTTCGACTTCCTGCCCTTACGCTGCATTTCACAAAATCTCATACCTTCTTCCCTGAGGATCTGAACCACATTTTTGAGGTTCTGGTTTACGTCGATTGTGGTTTCCACGGCAGCGAATCGGTTTTCCAGTTTTGACTGGAACGTTTCAGATCCTGTCATGGCTTGGAGCCGAGTTGGTCGGAGCCTGGATTTCATCAAACAGACACGTTCCGCCTTAAAGTTGATATTCAGAGAGCCCCGGACAAGTCGGTGATCACTACCGGTATTAAACCTATTGATCACTGAGACGTCTCTGAATATGTGCTTTCTATCCGTCATGATGAAATCGATCTCATTTCTAGTCATAGCGTCGGGGCTTTGCCACGTCCACTTCCTTTGGGGCTGTTTCTTGAAGAAAGAATTCATCAAAAACAGCCCCTCCCGTTCGAGGAAGTTGACCAGCATTTGCCCCCTATGATTCCTGCTTCCAAATCCATGGGATCCTACTACCGATTCGCAGCAATTCTGTACTCCCACTTTAGCGTTAAAGTCACCCATAACAACGTTGTAGTGGGTCTTAGTTGTGAAGTGGAGGGCCCTCAATATGTCATCGTACATATCCTCCACCTCGTCGTCCGAATGTGCCGAGGTCGGTGCGTACACTTGCACAACCTTGAGGCTATACCTCTCGGTGAGCTTGATAATGAGGTACGCTACCCTGTTCGACACACTGGAAATTTCGACAACGTTGTCAGATAGGGACTTATTTACCAGAAACCCAACCCCACCTTGGGATTGTTGGTCTCCCTCGCGGAAGTACATTAGGTGGCCTGACTCGAGGGTTATGGTGTCCTCCCCCTCTCTTCGGACTTCACATAGCCCTAGGATATGCCACCTAATCTTCCCAAGTTCCACATCAAGTTGCGCCAGATGCGAGTCTAGCCGTAGCGTGCGTCCGTTGTACGTAGCCAGGGTCAGTCGGTTGTGGTGGCCTCCCGTAGCCCGGAGATTCTTCGCACCCCCTGCCCCGCCTTTACCGTGGTCGCCACCATGACCAGGAATAGCGGGGCCGCCGGGAACTGGGGGCCGTGGCCTTTGTTGCGTCTGCATGGGAGGGGTTTGCCCATAATCGCCACGCTGGGCAGGCGGGTTGGCGATCGCAGGGCATAGCTTGTCGCACCGGTAACGCTGCTGCCCGTCACCGGCCTGTTGTATTTAGCTACGCCTATTGGGATGGATATGGCGCCATCGGTCGGTCGTGTAATAACATGTTTATTACCTAAAACATATTTGATAGTAGGTAAAAATATAGGTATAACGTTGATTTCGACATAAAAAGATGAAAATTGTTGGTTGAGCTACGACATTTTTAAAGAGCAAGACGAAACTTGTCGCTCTCAAGTTAGTTGCGTGTATGCATTGTGTTGTGTTTTGTTTACCTATTATTCTTCTATCCCGATCATTATAGTGGCTCGACTTCAATAATCGTGTGCGGAATATTGTTTCGGACTATTTTAATTTATTTTTTTTCTTATAGAAAACCTTTTTTATCGTGTCTTAGTGAAAAGCAGTAGTAGTTACACGAAATATGTCAGATAAATGTAAAAACTGTAGTATATTTTTGCGCAAAGATAACAAGTATATAAAAATTATGAAAACTGAAAATGAATCTAAAATATACAGTGATTGTTTCAAAACTAATATCCTGGTAAGTGACGTAATTTGCAACAAATGCCGTCTAAGTTTCTACAAACAGGCAGACTCAACTTTAAAGCCTACCGCGAGTGATTAGTTTTTACATTTACCTATTTTTTTTTATTTTTTTTTAACGTGTGGAAATCCCCTCGGACCGTCACCCCACCGGGGTTTGCGGCGGGGTGGTGTGTCTCACCACACCGGGACTCGGACCGACTAAAACCACACGGTGTGCCACTCTGCGCCTGTAACAGGAGGGATCCACTCCGATGACTGCAGTGAGGGCCCGGCGCTGCGTCGCCCATGCGGGGCAGACCGCTGGCGTGTGCTGGGCCGAGTCCTCACTGCAGTCGCAGTGGTGGCAGGCGGGACTCAGTTCCCTCCTAGCGACCGAGTGCAGGTACTTTCCGAAGCAACCGTGCCCGGAAAGCACCTGCGTCAGCCGGAAGGAAAGGGTCCCGTGCTGCCACCCTGCCCACTCGGCGATGACCGGCTGGAGAGCCTCCACGGCGGCGAAGCCAGCGCGTGGAGTCTCCAGCCGGAACGACCAACGAGCCATCGTGGCTCGGCGAGCGGCTTCGCGCCACTCGCGCACATCCTCGGGCGGAGGGCAAAATCCGCTCTCCGCCCGGGAGTCAGCCACTCGCCGATAAACTTCGGCGAGCACTTCCGCCTCCAAATCCCACGGGGGAGTTCCGGCCAACGCGCACGCCACCTCCGTCGACACGGTGCGGTAACCGCGTATGGTTCTGACCGCCATTACCCTCTGAGGGCGCCAGAGGCGTACCTTATTCTGGGCGGTCAGAGCCGCCGCCCACACCGGTGCACCGTATAGTGCCATTGACCGGACAACCCCCGTGTACAGCCGTCTTGTCGCTACGCTGGGTCCACCCAAATTGGGCAAAAGTCGCCCTAGGGCAGACGCAGCGCCGACCAGCTTTGGAGCAAGCTGTCGGAAGTGCTCGTCGAAGAGCCACCTCCCGTCGAGGATCAGGCCCAGATATTTCATCTGGGCCCGAACCGGTACGAGGACCGAGTTGACCACGATTGAGGCGCCAGGGGGTGGACCACGACGGGGCCCATGAAATAACAGGGCCTCTGTAGGATGTTTAAGTAAAAGCAATACGCAATATTCTTAATGGAGTTTTATTTTAATGATTAAGACACTACACGTATATAATTCCGCCATAACTGAGAAGAGAGAGAGAGGTATATTACGTCATCGCCTTTTTGTCTTATCTATATCATTGTACGCTCCATTCCACTCAACACCCTACCTCAATGTAATAAGTGAGACAACACTATAGCACACATATATAACTTCAATACGACCTTCAGACTAATATACCTCTATCATAGAAAATTTATACATATCTTTAATAATACAGGTAATATATAGGCATTTCACTTATTATATAATACCACACTTTTCACAAAATTTTAACAACAACTCCTTTTTTAACGGCTTTGTGTACATGTCTGCCACTTGATCAGTGGTGGATACATATTTTATATTTATTTTTCCAAGTAATACTAATTCTCTTATATAATGATGTTTTATATCTATATGTTTAAGTCTTTTTACAGTATTAGTATTTGCCACCATAATGGCAGACTGATTGTCACATAATATTTTAACTGGAGATACATTAGAAATATTAAAATCATTAAGTATATTAATCAACCAACTAGCTTCACTTGATGCCATGCTCATTGCTACATATTCTGCCTCAGTAGATGAAATGCTTACAGTACTTTGTTTTTTAGAGCACCAAGATATGAGGCAATTAGAGAAAATAAAACAATAACCAGTTGTAGACTTCCTATCCCTAAGATCTCCCCCCCAATCAGCATCACAATAACCCAATAACTTGTTATCATTACATTTATATACAAGCTTATAATTTATTGTATGTTTAATGTATCGTAAAACCCTTTTTAAAGCTACTAGTAAAGTTTCATTAGCACGGTCTTGGAATCTACTCAATATTGATACTGCCACACATAAATCAGGTCGAGTTCCTGATACCGCATACATTAAACATCCAATTATCTGTCTACACAAATTTTCTGTATGTTTATCTGTTTTACATTCACCTTCCAATATTTTAGTATTAAAGTTTTGATCCATAGGTGTACTTATGGGTTTACAATCATACATATTAAATTTCTTTAAGACATTTTCTAGGTAGGTTTTTTTAACATAATTCTGTTACCCCATTATCTAAATTCTGTTTAACATTTATTCCCAAAAAATCTAAAACCAACCCCAAATTTTTCATCTTAAATTCTCTACTTAGCATTAACTTAAATTTACATATTTGGCTCGCATCAGTTCCAAAAACAAGTAGATCGTCAACATAAATGAGTACATAAATTTGTTGTTTATCATTACATTTAGAGTAAAGACATGAATCACACTGAGATCTTTTAAAGCCTTCTCTAATCATAACAGAGTTGAATTTTACATTCCAGTATTTTGGGGATTTCTTAAGGCCATACAGAGACTTATTTAACCTAACAATATCTTCCCCATTGTTATATGCCCCTTTAGGTAATTTTAAATACACATCTTCCTCTATATCACCATATAAAAATGCCCCTGTTACATCCATTTGTGAGACTGGTAAGTTAAGTTTTGTTGCTACTGCTAAAAATAATCTAAATGTCGACAATTTTGCTACAGGTGCATAGATATCATTGAAATCTAGTATATCATTTTGCTCAAACCCCCGAGCCACTAACCTAGCTTTATATTGCAAAGTATTATTATTACTCTTAATCTTAAACACCCATTTACTACTAATAACCTTAGTATTATCAGGTAACTTGCAAACATTCCATGTGTTATTTTCTTTGAGAGTTTGTAGTTCTTTTTGTATCGCTTCTTGCCACTTACAAGAGTCCGGGCTACTCATGGCTTCTTCAAATGTCTTAGGCTCACTGTCAGACACTAAAGCGTTGTGACATTCATAAAATGCAGTCTGCTTCCTCACACGATTACCTTGCCGTCTGGTGGTTATTTCAATACCACTTTGTCCACTCGAGTCCCCGCTTTCACTTGGATCATACAAACTTCCCTCACTTTCTGTACCACTACTGGTTTCTTGATAACTGTCCTCTGGAGAGTTTAAACATGTTTCTTCACTTGGCTCTTGTGTTTCACTGGCTTCACCGGCTAATAACTGTACAGGTAGATCATACAAATTGCTATCAGACTTTCCTATATCACTCTGATTATTGTCCAGGAAAACAATATCTCTTCTTATTTCAACACTATCACTGCAAGGGAAATATACTCGATACCCCTTTGTTGTTTCTCCATATCCCACCAGGAAACCTTTTTCTCCTTTTGGGTCCCACTTCTTCCTCTGTACTCTTGGTATGTGGACGAAAACAGTAGTACCAAATATTTTTAGGTTATTTATATTATATGTTCTGTTGAACCACAATTCATAGGGAGTTTTTGTTGGAACACTGCTTTAACCTGTTCTATTTATAACATAAGCTGCAGTATTGATTGCTTCTGCCCATAATTTCTTTGGTAAGTTCTTATCACACAGCATTGTCCGAGCAGCCTCAACCAGTGTTCTATTTTCCCTTTCTGCGTTGCCATTCTGCTCTGGTGTGTAGGGAACAGATGTTTGGTGAATAATACCTTTTACTTGGAACATTTCCTGGACCTCTTTGTTTATAAATTCTGTTCCATTGTCACTTCTGAAAATTTTAATTGTGTTTCCTGTTTCATTTTCTACCCGAGCAATAAAGTTTCTTATACATCTCTTAATTTCATCCTTATTTTTCACAAAGTAAACCATCCTGTACTTTGAGTAGTCGTCTTTAAATACAACAAAATACTTGGAACCTCCGACTGACTTCACTTCCATCTGTCCGCAGGTATCTGCGTGAATTATTTCACTAGTTCTTGTACTCACATAATCACTCGCAGGGTAGGGCAAACGGTGAATTTTACCCTTCAAGCAACTCTCACATTTCTTCGAATCGAGCTCATGAAAACTGACATTGTTTTTCTTCAATATATCCCTTACATATTGTATGTTTTGATGGGCTAACCTTTCATGCCATGAATGCAAGTCTCCGTAAATAACTTTTGCATTATTAAGTAAGCAATCCGTATAAAACCGACAGTCCAACACATACATATTGCCGCTTCGCTGTGCAACTGCTACAATTTCGTTGCCTTTATAAAGTTCGCAACTATTTCGGTTTGTTAAATTTAAATTAAATTAAATTTTTTTAAATTAAATTTAATTTTTTTTAAATTAAATTATATATTTGCTATAAATGGGGTGGTACATGTTGTGGTATTAAAGGTTCAATATATTGCGAACAGGCCCATTTAGCCATAAAGATAGCATGCAAATTTAACATTATTATTATTATTAATTTAACATTATTATATATTATTATTATTATTGTCAACATTATTCATCAGTGTTTGTGTATTGATTATAATTTCACTTTTATTAATTATACCTACTACTCTCCACCATTCAAAAAGTCTTTGACCGAATAAAATGTATTTGTAATTAACCAATCTTTCAGGGCTGGAATGAACTTATTTAATGGTAGTTCTTTAAATCGTTCTGGGATTTTATTGAAGATTTTAATGCACATCGCGTAACAATTTTTTTGAATTCTTTTCGACCTAGGTACCATGTCCAACACAAGTCTATTTGGATTTCTAATGTTGCTCCTTTTGGTGACATCCTTCGCTTGCTTAAATGTTCGAGGGTGCTGTCTTATGAATTTGCATACCTCGAGGATGTACAAGCACGGTAACGTGAGGATTTTTAGTTTTTTAAAATATGGCCTACAAGATACGTCCGGAGCGATATCACATATGGACCTAATGCACCGTTTTTGTGCTATAAAGGCCTTATCTATGTCTGTACCGTTACCCCATACCAACAACCCATACTTTAACACAGATTCGACATACGCAAGGTACGCTGTACATGCTGTCATTTGGCAAGATACTTTTGCCAGTTTGTACAGAGCGAAAGAGAATCCATTTATCCTGTTTGCGACTTTGTCTATATGTTCCTTCCAGTTAAGTTTATCATTGATAACTATGCCAAGAAATGTTGTATTGTTAGCCATCGAGATGCTTAGTCCATTGTAATTTACATGTATGTTATCGTCATTTAAATTATTAAAATTAATTATATGCGTTTTTAATAAATTAATTTGTAAATTATTATAATTCAGCCAATTTATAATTGATGTCAAGGTATTATTGATGTCATTTTCGTGTTGTGCAATTGTCAGATTTTTATTTGTAGTTACTATTACTGACACATCATCAGCAAATAGTATAGTGTTATGGTGAGTAACTTCTGGCAAGTCGTTAATGTAGACCAGGAAGAGTAATGGGCCCAACACACTGCCCTGGGGAACTCCAAATTTATTTAAATCATAGTTGGATCTCCTTACTTCAATACAGTCTTTGGCGGTTAATTGTGTCACATCAACACATTGATATCTATCATCTAGGTATGTCTTTAGCCAATTCAAAGCAGGTCCCCTAACACCATAATGCTCAAGTTTCATCAGAAGCTGCACATGTGAAACAAAATCAAAAGCCTTAGACATATCAAGAAACATCACCGTTGTGTACATTTTTTCATTGACACTCTGAAGGATGTCGTTGACCAAAGAGAAAGCTGCATCTCTGGTAGATCTTCCTCTTTGAAAACCGAATTGGTTCCCCACAATAACACCGTTCATCTTGAAGAAAGATGTAAGTTTCTCATGCATAACTTTTTCAAATATTTTTGAAAACACTGGCAGTACTGTAACAGGGCGATAGTTACTCAGTGTCGTTTTGTCTCCTTTTTTGTGCAGAGGTTTTATAACTGAGTACTTAAGCTTTTGAGGGAAAGTCCCTGTCTCTAATGAAAGATTCACCAGAAATGTAAGCATAGGAGTTAGTTGATAGCTGCACATTTTTACAACTTTTGTACATATAGAATCGTAACCCTCAGATGTTGTATTAGAAAGAGACATAATTATTTTATGTATGAACGACTCGTCTACCGGTGACAAAAACATTGAGTTCTTTTGTTTGTGTTTAGTACATGTATTATGAATGTCGCTATTCAATGTATTAGTTGTTGATATGAAATGCTGATTGAATTCATTAGCTATTTGTAATGGATCTGTAATTTTTTCACCTTTTTTGTGTATCTCAGTAATGTGATTGCCCTTATTTGCAGAACTCGCTTCACTCTTAATAACTGACCAGGTCGCCTTACATTTATTTTTACTATTGACAACATAATCTCTATTTGTTTTTCGTTTAGCTGTATTAATACATTTTTTTAACAGTTTGTCATACCTTAGATAAATATGTTTATCTTTTTTAGATTTAGTGAAATAATATTTATGCCGCAATTTTCTTTTATAACTACAACTTTTACGTAGTCCTTTTGTCATCCAATTATTTTTTTTTGATAACCATATTTTTACCTTAATAATCGGAAAACAAAGTTGATACAATCCACCAACCACCACCAACAGCCTATAACAGTCCACTGCTGGACATAGGCCTCTCCTTAGAAAGGAGGTTTTGGCCTACTATACCACGCTGGCCAAACGGGTTGGTATAGGGTTTGTTTCAAGTTTTCCTTCTCTTAGCAGTGCTGTCGTCCTGCGTAGTTTTCTCCCTTAGTCGGCTCTTACGACACCCACGGGATGAACAGGGGTGGTGACATTCCGTATTCTTAATCCGTCACCACACGGACAAGTTGATACAATAAGCAAAAGTAATCATAGAATATGTTAAATGCTAGATTCAGATCAGTTTCATTGTAATATTTCAAATATTGAATACTAGGTAGATACCGACAAAACTTAGTAATATTTTCGATAGAGTAACACCTTTTAAAATTAAATACAAACTCGGGTATTTTATTTTTATACATTACAGGCCATGTGAGTATTTGTGCAGTGTTGTGATCAGATAACCATAAGGGCAGAAGTGACCCTTCTGCAATCCTAATGTTGCTAATAATTAGTTATTATGGTAATTGTTCGAACTTGCACTTTGATTAAACCTACATTCACTTTGAAAATGTCCTAGTTTATTACATTTATAGCACTTCACCAATTTTTTATTAAAGTTTTTCTTAGCAACAAATGCAGTAGAGGGTGATTGCGCACTTTCACCCCCGCTTTTCTCCTTTATCCTTTCCTCTTCTATTAGCAACCTGGCTATTAAATTATCGTATGTCTGCTTATCGTCAGGTGCCGATTCCCAAGCAGATACAAAGTGTTTGTATTGATCTGGTAACGACATCAAAACTTTCGTTATTACGAGCTTTTCCGATATATTTTCACCAAGTTGTTTCAACTGATTCTGCATTTCCTGCATCTTTGATAAGAAAGTAGACATCTCTGCACCTTCTTCATATTTAAATTTAAAGAATCTTTGCTGAACAATATGAATGCTCGTCTCTGATTTTTGTTCATAGACACTCAGTAATTTTCGCCACATCTCGGCCGAGGTTTCACATGATAAAATATGTACCATGACATCTTCTGACATTCTTGTAACTAGCAATGTCTGGGCTTTTGCATCGCTAGTTTCCCATCGAGTACGGTCGGCATCATTTTCCGGTTTTATCTTAGTACCGTTTACTATGTCATACAAGCCCTGGCCTCGCAGCAAAACCTTAGTCTGGAACTGCCATATATTCCAATTCTTGGAACCTTCCAATTTTATTGCTCCCTGTCCGTGTAATAATGAATCCATTGTGTTTTCTTGATTTTACTCCTTCTTGCCTCGTTCCAACCAGGAACAAGTAATTTCTTTCCCGGCAAAATTCTAACCTCCAAGCACACGTCTTATCTAGGGCCACCCGTAAGCCCAGCGCCTCAATGCGCCCGACCACCAGGGAGACTCCCGTTGTGGCCAGGCGCGCCGCCTCTTGGAAGTTTGCCCCCCGGGCTGTCACCAGGGTATCGTCTGCGTAACAGATTACACCCAGCCCGGGGGGGAAATCGGCGCGAAGGGCCCAGTCGTACCCTATGTTCCACAAGAGGGGTCCAAGAACAGACCCCTGTGGAACACCGCACGACATGGGTCGACACCTCAAATTACCCTCTCGGTCCTCGTACACGACGGTACGCTCCTCTAAATAGTCTGCTACTAGCCGCCTCAGGTACTTTGGCACCCCATGATAGTGGAGTGCTTCCCTGATTCAGCTGAATGGCAGACTATTGAATGCGTTGGCGATGTCCAGTGACACCGCCAACAGCACGCCGCCACAGCTCACGGCCTCTTCGGTCACGGCCCTCAGGCGCAACACAGCGTCGACTGTCGAACGCCCCGCCCGAAAACCAAATTGGGCGTCCGACAGATCGGGGCCCACCTCGTAGAGGTGCCGGACGATGCGGGCAGAGAGAACCCTCTCAAACAATTTACCCGCCTCGTCCAGCAGCACGATGGGCCTGTAGGCCGCGACCGAATCGGCAGGCCGTCCCGGCTTTCTTAATAGGACCAGTTTCCCGCTCTTCCAGCACTCAGGGAAGCGTCCCGACGCCAAGCTAGCGTCGAACACCTCCCCGAGGCGGTCTGCCATGTGGATAAGGACGACCCCAGGGGTCACGATCGAGACCCTCCAGCATCTCCTTTCTCTTTATCTCTTTGGCACGGCTAATGGCCAGCTTCAGAGTTTTTCGCGCCTCTCGGTACTCCTCATGAAGCCGGTCCTCCTCACCGTCTCCACGGTGACGCCGCCGACTGCGCGTGTAGGACCTCCGGGCACGTGTACAGGCCGCACGGAGGTCCGCCAGCTCCTGGGACCACCAGTAGACCTCCTTCCTTGGAGGCCGACGACCTCGAATGCGGGGCATGGCCGCATCGCAGACATGCGTAATCGCATCGCGAAAGCGATCAGCCCCCACGTCGACCTCCTCGGTCGGGGCCCGAAGAGACAGCCACGAGTGAATTATGGCTGCCTCCTCTAGTAGGTCCCGGTTCAGTCAGGCAACAGCCCACCGCGGAAAGCGGGATAAACGCCGCGCCACGTGACCCCTACTGGAGTCCTGGGTCCGGGAGAGCTCAAATCGGATATAAAGATGATCCGAGAGGACACGCCAGTTCCTTACTCGTGCGGCGAGGGCAGGGGTAGCGAACGAAAGGTCCACTATCGACCCCCCCTGCTGTCGCACGCACGTGTTGGTGGAGCCTCTGTTGAGAAGACAGAGGCCCACCGAGGCCGCCCACTCCTCTACGGCCTCGCCCCTTGCGTCCGTCCCGGGGGAACCCCACGCAGGAGATTTTGCTTTGAAGTCCCCCAGAACAAGGACGTGCCCAGACGCTAGTCGCCGCATCGAGGTCTCCAGGTTGTTGAGGAAAACCTCGAAGTCGCTCAAACTCCGGTTGGGGGAGAAATAAACACCATATATGGTGATCTCCTCCCACTCGGCGTCAACATATCCAGTGCCCTTGTCTCTTAGCGACAAGGGCGGGGAATGAGCCGCCGTGGAACCGACGACTGCCACGGAGCCGTCCCAGTCACCCATAGAGTTTGGACGGGGAGGGACAAAATAGGGCTCCGCGACTACGGCAACACCTATCGACCACTGTGCCATGGTTTGCAGGAAGAGATCCTGCGCAGCGGCACAGTGGTTCAGGTTCGTCTGGACCAGGAGGCTGGAGACCCGATCCATTACTGAATCGTCTCTACAGCCTCTTCCATGGGCGACGACGTCGACGCACGAACTACATCGGAGGCAGCCTGGGTCGACTGGCTAGCCCCCGATGCTTGCTGAGAGTTGCGGGGAGGCTTGCAGCCCCCCTGCCCCATCTGGTGATTGGCGGGCTTGTTACCCGCCGCACACACCGGGCAGTGAGGGGCGGCAGTGCATTCCACCGCCACATGCCCCGGTCGACCACAGCGGAAACATAGTCCGCTGCAGTCGAAGCAGCTTTGGCACTTGACGCGCGTGTGCCCCGATGCTAGGCATTTATAACACCTCATCGGTCTCGCCGCCAGGACTGTGATCCTAGCGCTCACGAAACCGATGAGCAGCCTGCCGGGACAGCTGACCCACACGGCGCCAAGCCCCCCTGGACCGGGGCGGATGGTGCCGACCCTGACGTTGTCCGCGCTGCACCCCGTCTTCTCCCGGATTACAGCGCGGACATCTTCGGCCGTGACAGAGTCGTCCAGGCCCAAGATGCGCAGCTCCGCGCACTTGGTAGGCCTGGCGATCTTGACACCATCTGTGGTCGCGAATAAACCCCGCAACCCCGCCTTCAGCCCCTGGGAACTCGAGAACTCGAGCTCCCGTCTGGGCGAGGCGCATCCTGACCCCCACCGTCCCAAAATCATTGGCGAGACTGTCCCGGGCCTTTTTAAAGACGGCCGCGTAGGACAGCCCGCCGTCAGCCGCCCCCGGGGACACGGTCACCACTACAGCCGCGGTTTTGGGCGGCTGCAGCTTCCGCGGCCTCTTAGTAGAGGCCGTTGTCACCGGTGGCGAAGGCTGGGCTTGGGCTGCTTTTTGAGCAGCTCTTCTGGCCCGCCTTCGGGACTTCTTGGAGCCCCTCGCCTCCTGCCAACCCTCGTTGGAGGGGGCAGGTGCGGAGGGGCCCGGTAGGGGTGTCGGAGTGGGGAGCGGAGGGAATGCCACTCCGCTCCTCGGCGTTGTTTTAGGCCCCGTCTTGGCCGGCGCCTGGGGATGTGCCTAGGCCGGCGCCTGGGCGGGTGCCTTGGCCGGCGCCTGGGCCGGTGCCTTGGCCGGCGCCTGGGCCGGTGCCTTGTCCGGCGCCTGGGCCAGTGCCTTGGCCCCCCTCCTCGGCTTTTGGGGAGCCGATGGAGCAGGGGCAGACGTCGCCGCCGCGTAAGAAACGCGACCTTCCACCACGGGGAGCGCGGTCGGAGCGGCGGCCTTAGGCCGCTGTGCCAACGCGAGCGGGGGGCGCACAACCGGCGCAGGGGGCAGTCTCGCCTCCAGGCCAGCCAGGCGTCCGTCCAGCATATTCCCAACTGCGATGAGGATTTCACGCAGTTGGGAGTCAAATGCCCCTGAGTTGGTGGTAGGGGCAGGCTGGGACGCGGACGGGGCTTCCCGCTCGGGGAGGTTCGCCTGGAAGCGGGCGAACTGAGCGCTCAGCTCGTTCACCCGCTCCGTGAGTCTCTCGTTGGCCAACTGTAGGCAAGAGACATCGCCCACCAGGCCCTCCACGACCTCCGACAAAGCGGAGGAGGAGTCCTTAAGGGCCTTCACAAACGAGCCCTTTAGGTTTACGGACTTGGTGGCCACCTTGTGGATGACGGCCACCGCCGCTTTCGCCCTCTCCTGCACGGACACGAGAGCCTGGGGGGCATTTCCCCCCACCGGCTCCCGAACTTTGAGCAGGAGATCCGCGATCTCCTCCTCCGCTACGGCCTCGCCGTCCACCCGTACGCTTCTGTACGACTCCGCGTTTGAGAACGCGGAGCCTGACGGGATCGAGACCGAGGCCGGTTTTCGTGGCCTCCCTCGACGGCTGCTTGCCACTTTCGGTGGCATCATCTCCTGGGACGTGTCGGTTTCCTCGTCCCCTGAGCGTCCGCGTTTCCGGCTGTCGCTGCGATATTCCGCTTCCATGGCCTCACTTAACTCACCGGTTTGCACTTTTTCTATCATAGATAATGTTTCTGGGTCTCTGTGCTGAGCTATTTCCAACCAGGATGAATGCTTCGTTATCAAATTGACCTTGAATGAATTTTTCAAAATCTTTGACTTCGAGGAGACTAATACAATAGGATTTCTACTTAAAAAATCAACATGTCCAACGTAAATACCCCTCTTATAAATAACCTCAAAGTTAAAATCCTGCATGAAAGTCCACCACCTAGCAACTCTAGGAGACAGGTCTTTTTTATACATTGTCTATTTAATAGCATTACAATCGTTAATAATTTTGAATCGTATGCCTAAAAGATAAACTCTAAAGTTTTTAAGAGAATTATAGACCGCAAGGGTTTCTAATTCGTAAGACGAATATTTGGATTCAGGCTCAGTAGTGCGACGACTATAATATGCGACCACCTTATTGTTTGTACCATGTTTCTGAATAAGCATCCCGCCATAGCCAATTGAACTGGCGTCGGTATGTAACTCTGTAGGAAGTGAAGGATCAAAGATAGAGAGTATGGGTTCCGATATCAGTCTGTCTTTGATATATTTACGTGCCGCATCTTGTTCATTACCCCATTCCCAACTCTGTCCGTTTTTGGTAAGCTTAGTTATACAAGCAGTTTTAGAAGCAAATTCAGGAATGAATTTTCTAAAATAACTGGCAAGGCCCATAAATTGCCTAACCTGTTTGACAGTTTTGGGAACGGGAGCATTGACCAAGGCTCTAACTTTTGTTTCACTGGGTCGCACACCCTCGGCTGAAATTATCCATCCTAAATATTCTATAGACGTAACGAAAAACTGACATTTCTTTAAGTTTATCGTAAATCCAGCCTTAACAAGTGCTGCCAAGCTTAAGTCGAGATATTCAAGACCCTGTTCAATACTTTCGCATGGGATGAGTATATCATCCATGTAAACTCTCAGAAACTTTAGATCCTTAACCGCTTTTGTAATAGCACGTTGAAAAACAGAAGGGCCATTACATATACCAAAAGGCATTTTAACATACTCATAATGTCCGTCTGGTGTCACAAAAGCTGTAAATTTAATGCTATTTTGAGAAACCGGAATTTGATGGAAGCCATTTTTCATATCAATAGATATGTAGTACCTAGCCTTACCTAATTGGTCAATTTCGTCTTGAATTACGGGAAGAGGATATCTTTCCTTTTCAATTATAGTATTTAGAGCTCTATAGTCCACACACATTCGGTCACCACCGTCACGCTTTTTTACTAACAATATGGGACTTGCATAAGAAGAATCACTTTCACGGATTATACCGGCTCGCAAAAGGTCATTCACAATAACTTTTACCTTTTCACGTTCTACAGGAGCCAAACGGTAAGGACGATAATTAATATTCTTATCAACCTTAAGTTTAATTTCTAATGTACCAGTATTAACATTACCAATATACTCATCAGAAGGCAATACTTTTGGATATTTATCAAAAATATTTTTAATTTTTCTTCTTAAATCCGTATCTAAATTTTAAATGCGTTCTAAAAGTAAATTTTCTTCATTATAATCAGCGTAATTTACTACATTCTTTCGTATAATTTTTGTGCCAGATATGTCAGTCACAATGGCAATATCAGCATAGTTGACAGCATCTTGTCCAATTAAACAATCATAGGCAAAGTTATCATCAGTGACCACATGTAATTCTAATTCAATACATACATCATCAAAACGAACTGGTACCGTAATTTTACCGTAAGTATTCAAGCGACCAAAGCCGATACCATTCAATTTAATCGACCAAGGCGCAATGTGACAGCCCAACCGAAATGCGATGGACTCTTTCATTATAGAACAAGTGGCACCGGTATCGATTAATGCATTTACTGTAATATCATTAATGTAGAAGTTATTAAGGTAGACGGATAGACGTCGGTAGTAGTGATTGGTAGCGTTCTGTTTATGTTTCAATTTAAAAATAATAAAGTCCTCTTATTTAAATAATTTATTTGCTCACAATATTAATTATGTCCTAAGCATTACTGTGCAGTGTTTGCAAGTCTTAAAGTGCTGTGTACTCTTAAATAAAGTTAAATATAAAATACGAATCAGAACAGTGATTAATATCTACCCTAATCTACAAAATAAAAGTGCTAAATTAGTGAAAAAGCAACTCTGTCGCTCCCAGAACTATTAATCTCCCTCGCCGCGTGTGTGGTGATAGGTCTATTTCGTGACGAATGGAAAAATACAGCCTAAAATAAAGCCTTAAACTGATACTGACAACAGCGCCATCTGTTGATCGATAGCAGAACTAATTGCGACACTTCGATACGGACGAGTGTTTAATTGATCTTCTAGACTTCCATCGGGTGACCCATCTGGTCGTTTGCCCCCTCTCGTAAAAAATACCTACACCTATTATTATAACTATCTGCTACATATCATTAAAATGGCAAACTGCGCAGCATGTGGTAAATTTACCTCGTCAAAAGGTGTCGCTGTATGTTGCAGATGCAATTGTAGTATAGATAAAAATTACTTACAGAAAGATTGAGAAAAATAAAAGTTGTATTGGAAGGTAGTAGCACAAGTTTATTTACACTCACAGAAGGAGAAACAAGACTCACAACAATTAACACAGCACAAGAAACAGTCAAGAGAAAATTTGATATATAATGTCACAGATTTACACGTTATATTTATACATAGAATTTATATGTTTCATAGGCAACAAAATAGGTTTCGCGACCGAGGGCAGTACGAGAACTAATTCTATGCAGCGGTCGATGCGCTTGCACCGACCGACGGCGGAAACAATAGGACTCGAAGATTAGGGTGTGGTCCCACTACACCGAATGAAATATAAATAAATATTATTCGATTTACTTAAATTATTTATATAAAGTGAAAGTGTAGCTGGTAGTATAGAATATGTAAATAAATACTACATATTATATTGTAATGATATATAGTGTATAATAATAAGATATATGTAATTATATTAGTTATAGAAATGTTTAGATAGAAGGAAGATAGTATTGGAATATTATATAGTATAGACGTGTATGTATGTATTTGTGTATACCTCCTACACAATAAAAAGTATCACCTGCCTTGTTTGCGCTTGCCGGATGCTACGAGGGTAAGCAGGGAATGGCAGTGCCAAGACTGCAAAAATAATATCCCCAAGGACCGCAATCAGCCGAGCTCGGCAAAGGAAACGCGCAATGAGAAGAATGAGAGTTCCCCCACTAGTTCCTATGACTCCTCTCAATCTACCGGTGGCTCCGCCAGTAAAGATCAAGATCATGGTGCTGATATTGCCTACGAAATAAAGCTGATGAGAGCGGAGATGAAGGAAATGGGGGAAGATATTAGAACCGAGCTGCGGGAGCTCCGCCTCGAGATGGCTGACCTGCGTCAGACTGTGGCTACCTACAAAAAAAAGGTCGATCACCTGGAGTCACGTCTGGATGACCTCGAGAGGAAGCAGGCGACCTCCCCCGAGGTTGCGGTGGACCAGTTGGAGCACACGGTAAAGCAGCTGCAAACAGAGCTCGGTGAACGAGAGCAGGAACTGCTGCTCTCTGACATCGAGATCTCGAACCTCCCTGAGAGTCCCGGTGAGAATGTGTTTCACTCCGTGGAACTGGTAGCGAAGAAACTAGGTGTCACCTTGGAGCACCGGGATATAGTGTTCGCAGAGCGCGTGGGCCCCCGTGTGGCGCGGTCACGTGAGTCAGGCGAGTCGGCGGGCGCGGCGCGGTGTCGGCGCATCGTGGTGCGGCTGGCGCGGCGCGGGCTGCGGGAAGAGCTTCTGCGGAGCGCGCGCGTTAGGCGCGGTGCCACTTCAGCCGACCTCGGCATAGATGCGCCGTCGCGACGCTTTTATCTCAACGAGAGACTCACCAGAACAAACAAACACCTGTTCTACCGCGCCCGACAGGCGGCTGCCAGTCTGGGCTGGAGGTTCACCTGGACGAGTCGGGGCAGAGTACTGACTAAGGAAGCTGACGGAAAGCGCACCTATGTAATTCGCTCTGAAGCCGATCTGGAACAGGTTTTCGGTAAAGAAACCGTTACCGCCAGTAAAGACTAGCATGATCACATCGGGGTACGTTCGTTTATCAACATCTCAGGTAATCTGTAAATGCCGACTGCCTTTTCACATGCTATACAAATGTATCATGGGTGCATTGTGTGAAGATCAGTTTCCAATAATTAAATCAGTGTTAGCAATGGTCCTTTATGTTGTTTATATCATTGAAGGTGAGGAACAGAGTGCACACTCACATGTGACTATGTATAAGGAACATAAGATTACAAATACTTTTACTATAAAACAAAATACATATTCACATGTGGCTATTTACAGGAAACATTTGATTGCAAACATGTTTAAGCCAAATCTAAACACAACTGTTTACAAAATAAATTTTATAAAACTCCTACATACAAATATTTACAAAACTATTTACAAAAAGGTATTATTATTATTAGTAGGTAAAAATAACAGGCATTTCCTTATAACTAATAGTGTGAAGTGTATACATTGTACATATCTTAAGAAACTAAAATGGAATAACTTTTTTAGTGTGTGTTGTTGTGATCTCCTTAACTCTAGTGTTGTGTTTTTGATGAGGGTTGTACGCTTACTTAACTTCACCAATGAACAAATTGAATTAAACATATTTTTGGATATAGATTCTAATTTAACTCATTTTATGGTTTACATGATGACCACAGGCATTCGGCAACTACTAAGATATATTGATAATTTGTTGGTAATATGGTATACTTATTTAGAAAAATATAATAAATAAAAATGGTCCAGAACAAATTCTTAAGGTTTGGTTTATTTAACGCAGGGTCACTGGGAACTAGGCATGATGAATTTTTGATTGCAATAAGTCTACACTCAGTTGACATCATGGCCATTAATGAGACCTGGTTGAGGCCAGGTGAGGAGGGGAGAGCACCCTCAGTACCGGGCTATAGATTGAGGCACACTCCGAGACCTAATTCTGTTCGAGGTGGTCGTGGTGGAGGGGTAGGATTCTACATAAAGAATGGGGTTAAGGTACAAACCAGAAGTCATCCTTTACTCAGTGAGGTGGAGCAGTATTGGCTCTCAATAAACATAGCCGGAAAAAAGGTTCTGGTCGGTACAGCCTACCGACCCCCTTGGATGTTTACTGACAAGTTCTTGGATGGTCTGACTGACAGCATAGGTGCACTGGCTCCGTTTGACCACATAATTCTTCTAGGCGACTTCAATATCAACATGTTGGATGGATGCTGTGCAAACACTACAAAGCTGCAACAGTTCCTTCATTACACTAATATGAGTCAAGTAGTAAACACTGCAACACATTTCATAGGAAATAGTGGCACTTTGATAGATGTCATATGCACTGACATGACTGTGAGAAATATTGTGGTCAGTCATGTTCCCAACTTAGGTCACCATTCGATAGTGACCTGTGAGTCAGTATTTAGGAAGGGCAAAATCAAACCCAAATGGATTACATATAGACCATACAAGGACATTCTGCCGGACCTTTTCAATACAGATCTGGAGCATATACCGTGGCAAGCCTTAGCCTTAGAGGATGGGATTGACAGCATGGTTGAAGACTTATCAAAACACATAATAAATCTGTTTGACAACCATGCTCCCATAAAACACACTTTAGTCAAAAGGGAGTACACCCCATGGATAACTGACAACATTAAGTTCATTTTTAAGCTGAGGGACAGAGCTAGGGCTGAGTACCATCAAACTAAACTGCCATCAAAAAAGAAATATTATCTGGATCTCAAACAACAAGCTAATATAGCATTATATAATGAAAAATCTGTATATTTCGCAAATAATATAAATAACAAGATACATGACCCAAAATCCTTGTGGAAAACTTTAAAATCTAAAGTGCTTCCATCACATAAGCATAGACTTTTACCGGACCATTTCACTGATCCAAATATTATAAATAAAGATTTTATGAAGCTACGATGCGAGAGACAACTGAGCATCGTCCAAATTAACATTTTATGAATTTCACAGGTACAACCCTGAGCTATACTTTAAACTAGAACCAGTAGATCAGAGCAGTATACTTAAAATTCTACAGAGCATTAAAACAAATGCAGCTGGTATAATGGGACTAATCCCGCCCACATGCCCACCACTGTAACTCCTGTACACCAGGATCCACAGCAGTGACCCACGAACACACCGAGTTATGACACTCGGGAAGTCCCAGGAAGAAATTAAACTGTCTTGGAACCCGCAACGAAATTAATCAGAAGAAAATTGGAGGAGTTGGAAACATAGTAAATCCACTTCCCTCCTTAGCAAAGCGGGAGACAAAATGAAATAAAATGGGCATACACCCTTTTAAACAGGGAAGCACCACGGCCACGAAATATTACGGGTCCTACGTGAGCTATATTTGATTTCTATAATATGTATGACAGAATCGCCTAAACGCACGGAAATTCACCCTAGTTGACACAAGATCCCCATAGTATACCGCCCCAGATGTCACCTGCAAGGTATTCAGCATTATATTACGTTCATTACACCAAAGACTACATTCCCAGAGGATATGATGAGCAGACTGTTCATAGTGAGAGTTAGGTGTTGAGCATTGACACAATGGTGACTCGACTAATTTAAATGAATAAAGCTTGCTCTTAAAGTTACCATGACCCGTAAGAAATTGAGCGACACAGTGATCCACCTCAAGCCATGTCCTCGACAACCGTTCGCGAATAGATGGAAAGAATTGGTAAAGATGGCGCCCCTTGGATGATTCATCCCAGCGTTGTTGCCATTCGTCTATGAGGTCATTATAGACATCGGACTGCTGTTGAAGCAATCTTGTAATTTTACCGCGATCCCGCGCGCCCAAAAAATCGCATTCCATGTTTTGTTGTCTTGAATAGTACATGGCTGCACGTCTCTGCACTTCGAGATCGACCGGAAGCACACCCGCCAACACCGGCAAAGCCTCGGTGCTAACCGTCCTATATGCCTTGCACAAGAATATCAGTGCAAGTCGTTGGCCTTGTAACAGTTTGCGACGGACAGCGCCTACGGTCGCCCTATCGGCCCATACAGGTGCACCATAGCACATAGAACCTAAATAAGTAGCTCCGTATATGATCTTTAATGTATTAAATGATAGACCCCATGTCGCAGTTGATATCCTTGTCAATGCACAGAAACTCTTTTTAGACTTTTCATTAACTATTTTAATATGTTCGATAAATGAAAAGTTTCTTTCTAAAACTAATCCTAGGTAACACACTGAGGCCTTATTTTTTACAGTAACATTGTCAAATCTAATGCTTGGCGGTGATTTGAGGTTACCTTTTAAAAGTAGCTGGAAGGTTTTGTTGGGTGCAAAATTTAAGCGATTACGTTCACCCCATTGAGATATCAAGTTCAAACATCTATTGGCTAATCTCTCAAGCCCCGCCCTAGTATCAGATTCCACCAGTAATAAGCCGTCATCAGCATACGCGTTCAGAGTACACCCGGATGGTATTGGTATCGCAAGAAAATCGTCGAAGCCGATATTCCACAAGTATGGACCTAGCACCGATCCCTGAGGACATCCCATTGTAAGCGCCTTCGACACAGAATGATGACCAAGTCTTAGTTTAGTAGTACCTTGTGAAAAGTACGAAGATATAAGGGAATAAATATTTTTAAAGCACCCCCGTGATTTTAATTTCAGCAACAGCATGGGCCACCATGCGTTATCGAAGGCGCCAGATATATCTAAGAAAATAGCCAGCACGTATTGAAATTTTGACTCTGTGACAAACTTTCTAACCGATATAACAGCGTCAGTTGTCGATTTACCCAACGTAAATCCAAATTGTCTATCATGAAATTTGACTCCACCTGGCAGAAGCCGGGGCACTACAAGACGTTCTAAAAGCTTTCCTAACGATGGTAACAATGTGATTGGTCGGTAGGATTTAGGATCATCCGGTGGCTTGTCGCCACTTTTTGGTATTATACGAATATTACCGCACCGCCATATACGAGGAAATATTCCTTCAGCAATGCAACGTTTAAAGACAGTGAAAATCGTGTCACCCGAAAGTTTACAAGCTTCTTTGATCATTTTGTTAGATATTTTATCATCGCCCGAAGCCTTGTTTAGTGGCAAGGATCTAATGATACCGAGAAATTCGTCTGAAGATGGTAAATCAGACATTGGAGACAGTGGTGGTTCGATGGCCCACTGCCTGATCTGTCGGTGATGATCAGTGTCGTTTTCCGGCCGATCGTCAGGTACGAGTGATTCTAAAAGATATTCTGCTGTTTCTTCTACTCCTGTGGTATATCTGTTATTAATTTTGATGTTCTGTATGTATGCAAGGTCGATTGATCTATTTGCCTTAAATTCGTGATACAAAGGTGACCACGGGCCCTCTCTATCGAGTCTATCGACAAGTTTCTGAATTAAGTTTCCCTTCGATTTTTCCACTGCAGCTCTGTAGTGGGACCTGGCAACTCTAAGAGCAATGAGAGCATTATTGTACAAATCTCCTGTTACGTTGTGTTTTTTAAAATTGTTTAATTTTCTACGAGCTTTCCGGTAGCTTCTACGTAGTTCGACTAATCTATCATTCCACCAATCACATCTACGAGTGTTAGTGATAGATCCGCGACCAATAGATACATCAGCGCAGTATGTGAAAGTTTCTGATAGTATTTCTGCGCTTTCCTCAGCTGATAAACTACTGCGACTGAAGTCTTTGGTATGAGTTGCAAATAGTGAACCAAACAAAGCCCAGTTCGCACCTTTAGTTTTATATCTAAAATTAAAAGGAGCCCTTTGTGGATCCCGTGCAACCCTTGGTATGAATTCGTACACGATCAAGCGGTGATCACTACAGGATGCGTCCGGGAGGACACGCCATCCGGATATCGAGACGTCGCCGCGCGTAAGCGTCACGTCAATAGAAGACTCACCCATTGGGTTGCAAAAAGTTGGTGGTGCATCGGGGGTATTGTGAATAGTAAGATTCATTTCCGCAATGAAATCTTCAACCGCACAACGTCGAACCGTGTCGGTTGAACGCAACTTGCCATACCATAATGAAGATGACGCATTGACATCAGCGCCAATGATAATTTTATGTCCCACGAGGTACTGCAAGACGTAACGTAAGTGATGTAAGTGAGGATCAATAGGATGTGAATATTGAAAATAGCAGCTCACTACGTAAACCTTACAGGTAGAGGATGAGATCTCAGCAACGGCGCAGTGTGACGTCATAAGATTACGCAAAGATGTTACCGTAAAATTAGAACTTGCAACATATATCCCAGCCTGCGAACGGCAGTCAAGCTGTACTACATTACGACGCAAGCGAGCGCTCTGATATTGTTCTTGTATAAGGACAATGTCTAACTTTTGTTCTAAAATTAAACGGTCTAATTCTGATGTAGCTATTTTATCGTTATGAAGATTTAACTGGCCTATCGAAATATTATCCATTACTTAGTAAGTTACTCTATAAACTTTTTTTTTTTTTTTTTTTTTTTAAGCTGAACTATTCAGTAATTGGTATTTAATATTAGCTGCTCCAGTTTTAATTTGTATGTGGCACAGTCGTGTGAGCCGCATCGATGGTCAGATGGTTTTTTGAACCGCTTGCACTGTGCACACGTGGGCTTAAAATTTGGTGTGTCTTTATCTGGACAAGCTCGCGTTTCGTGTGCGGCGGCGCAATTAGCACAAGTAGGGGTTTTAATGGTGCAAAACTTTTGTACATGACCGAATTGCTGACAATTTAAGCAACGAACTACTTCTATATCGTCTATGAATCGACAAGTGGCCCAGTCTATATAAAGTTTATCTTTTGTGTTGGCTAGATGTTTCCGAACTGCTGCCTCCAATTCTAAGCCTATCCATTGACGCCCATTTTCTAGTTTACGATGCCTAACAATTTTGGTTGACTTAATAAAATCGTTCTCACTTAATTTTAATTCGTCCTTGATATTCTGACGGTATAAAGCTGTTAGGAAGGCACGATCTTCCATAGAACCGGGTACGTCTTTTACAATTATACGGGGCTTTCGGCCTTTCGGTTTTTTCTAATCGTAAACCTGCTGATTTAATGGCGTCTACAGATTCCAGTTTCTTAAGCTGCCGTTCGTTAGCTACACGTAACACGACGCCTGCCTTAGAGGTTTTTTTAACGCCTACAATTTGGAAACCCTCATCGCTCGGTTTAATAGCCTTCATAAGAGCTTGTTTCGTTGCTGACGAGGTCGCATAGTCCGCTAAGCGTTCCGTAGTGGGATAGGCAATAACACAAGGCCTAGGAACGCGCGCTTCAGTAGGTACCGGGCACGGGGCAGATTTAGGTGGTAAGCGAAGCTTAAGTTTGTCCGCGTACGTTAAACTCGTTTGTTGAGTTGCGATACCCTCCATTTGTCGCTCAAAATTCGCTAACTTCGCTTCGTTGCTAAAGGATTTTATTGCTAACATTGATACGATCCGGTAATTCGCTGAGTAATATCATAATCGCCGTTTTATTCCCTACATTCATCCTAGATCCCTTGATCATTAACTAATTCATTAATTTTTTGATAAGTAATCGGTGGCCTGTGACACTACGTCACAGTAATTGTACTCCCACAGTTATCACGACCGGTAGGAGACGAAACATTTCCACTTAAGTCCGAATTAATAATGCGTCTACGGCTTCCGTCTTTCGGCGTGAAATCCGCAGGTGACACTTCGCCAAATGTCCTTTTCCCGGTTGGTGTTAGAAATTCACTTGTACCGCGGGATCCGGCAACTCGCTAACGACCGACATAGCCAAACAAGACACACCAATCAACAATTTAAAAAGAAAAAAAAAACAAGCTCAAAAATAAACAATACGCAGAGAAAAATCAATTTAAACAAAGGATACCGGCCTACCCACTTTTAGTAAGATAATAAATTTACTCACCAATAGTCGTAATAAAAGAATTCGGCACTATATTTATGTTTAGAAAACAATAAAACTTACTGAAATTCTTTAGAAACACTATACACAACCTTTAGCCGCCCGCAAACCGGAAACTAGTCACATAAAAGCACAGAAAACAATATTAAAATTGTTAGCATACGAAGTCACACGTTAGTCGCACGGTGCCGCGAAGGGAAGTGATGCAGCTGGTATAGATAGAATAAACATGGATATACTAACACTAACATTACCAAATTCACTAAAAGCTATTACGGATATTGTTAATGCCTCTATTATTACCCATACATTCCCAAGCATGTGGAAGCGCTCCATAGTGCGACCTATACCCAAAATTGGCTCTCCGGATACTACAAAGGACCTTAGACCTATTAGCCTACTCCCTTGCTTGTCAAAAGTGCTGGAGAAGGTGGTATATGTGCAGGTCATTCAATACTTGGAGGCCAATGGTATACTTCCAGATAAACAGTCGGGCTTTAGGAAGGGACGTGGAACAGCAACGGCTTTGTGTGACGTTGTGGGCACCATCTTGGAAGCTAGGGATCGCGGAGAAGGAACTATACTCGCCTTGCTAGATACTCCCGCGCTTTTGATGCCCATTGATATATCCTTACTCCTGTCCAAATTAGCATATTATGGATTTGCCCCTGAGTCAATCCAGTGGTTTCACAGCTACCTCTCCAATAGGTCCCAACAGGTAGAAATTTATAAACAGGATGGATCAGTTGTGTCATCCCCCCCTCTTGCAGTAACCAGGGGTAGTTCCCACAGGGTTCCATCCTGGGGCCTCTTTTGTTCATATTGTACACAGCCGACATAACTGATTGCTTCTTAAATTGTGGGTACCACATGGTACGCAGATGATACTCAGCTGTTTTTGTCATTTAAGCCTAATGAAACTAGGTCGGCGGTGGATAAGGATAACAAGATCTAGAAAGAGTAGTCAGATGGTCTGCAGAACACTCCTTGGCTCTAAACCCAGTGAAATCCAAGTTCATGATATTGGGTTAGTAAGGGACAAATCCAGTCTATACTGCAGGCTGACCCTGCTTATCATCATAAACGAACAGAGATTGCAAGGGTAGATGAAGCTAACAACTTAGGACTACTAATGGACCCAGAGCTGAGATTTTGAAGCACATGTAAATAATGTGGTTAGGAATTGTTTTTATAGGTTAAAAATTTTATATAACATCCGTAATACCTCAGTATACCATTAAGGAAACAATTAGTAGACATGTCTGGTGCTATCCCAGATTCAATTACTGTGATGTAGTATACGGTCCATGCTTATTAGCCAGAACAAAAAACCTCATACAAAGAGTTCAAATGCCTGTGCTCGTTACTGCTTTTAAGATTCCTAGTCGTCATCATGTAACACCTATTTCAATGAACATAATATTGTTAAGATGGAAGCCAGAAGGAAGCTGCATTTAGCCAGCTTACTGTTTGGTGTAGTTAAAAAAGCAGTCCCACCTATTTGTATGAGAAATAGGACTGGAGGCATAACCACTTCTCATACTCCATCAGACCATCAGCCAGAGCACTCAGCATACCAGGACACAGAACAGCAGCGTTTTGTTTGTTTTAAATAGCAGCAAAAAATGCTGGAACCGATACCCCCGCCAATAGGGAATTAAAAACAATAGCATTTTTAAAATGCACCTAAGAAAAACACCTCGAAAACAAAAACGCCGTAACAAATTTACATACCTCTAGGTTTTTTCCATCAACAGGTGTTTCCAGCACGTGTAGCACTCATGGGTCACCTACAATGTTTTATTCAGCCGGTTTGGCCCCAGCGGGGGGGTTGATTGAGATGGGTCGGGGGGACGTGGGGTGTCTTTCTCTTTGGTCTTTCACAATTTTGAAAACCTAAAATAGAGGATAGTAGTAAGTTAATAGGTATAATAATAAAAACCCTACAGAAGGATAAATTTTAGTTTTAGTTGAGTTGTATTAATACGTGCGTCAATTGTAGTTTTTTAAGTTTGGTTTTTTTTTTTGTTGTGCTAGCGTTAAGTTTTTTTTAAATAAGTTTTACCAAAACAGTCCTTGTGTCATACAGGGCATCACAACAGCACATAAGAGATACCAGTGGTAATTGCGGCTGTCGGCCAAATCAGAATTTGGTGGGGACTGAAATCAGTACTGGGACGGACCATGTCCATCACAGTAAATGCTGAGGGCCACCTATTCTGTGGGACACAGGTACAACTCTTAAACCCCACAAGCATCTATGTGGCAAAAAATAGTACCAAAAATAATAGTGACACCGCGAGCGCCACGTCATATATGATCACAGTTCATGACACTAAACCACGTAGCGTAGTAAGGTTTTCATTTAAAAAAAGTAATATTATTGTGTTGTATAAGGTTGTATTTTAAATTATTTTTATTTAAATTTTTTGTTTCCTTTCAGAATAAAGTTTATTTTATTATTTTTTATATAAGACTTTTGTTTGATGAAGGCTGACGAGTAGTGCAATTAAAAGATTTTTTATATTTTGTTTTTTCCCTCGCTGTGCTATGTCGCTTTTTGACAAATTGCATGAGACCCTTTTTTTTTTTTTTAAAAACCCCCAATCATTAGTTTTATTATGTAGAATAGTCCTAGGTCTTTTTATCTAGTCTTAGTTTTTTTTACAAAAATAGTTTTTATTTCGCTAAAAATTTTTGGACACTGAAAAAGAATAACTTTTTGACACAAGAATAAAAGGCTTGTGGTGAAAGAATCTGAAGTGTGGGCAAAAAAAGGGTTTCTGGAACATTAACTGGTATCATTTTGGGATATTTTTGTCAAAAAAAAGCTTTTGAGGGTTTTTTAAAATAGCAGAGAACAAAGTTATTAATTTTTAGTTGTGACAAATAATATTTAAGGGAAATATACGAAAATTAAAATCGCGAACCCCCCAAAACAAGCTAACCAAAATGACTTCGGGGAAAAAACTACCCTAGCTTTAAAAAGCGAATTTTTATCTTGGGGATTTCGATAAGCTCGCAGACTCAGAATTATACAAAAGGCTTTTGTCAAAGTTTCTTCAAAATTTTTAACTTTGGGAAAAAGATAACTAAAATTTGTCACGTGTTTCGGTTCCATGTTTCAAACCAAGTAAAAGCGAGCCCCGAAGGCCTTACCGGCTTTCCCACCATTTGCAGACGCCCATCAAAATTCCACCAAATCTTTAAATTTTTACACCCGCCTCTGCACGTGTGATTTTTCGGGTGGAAGACAGGTAGTACAAAAAATCTCATGGCGTCGATTTGTGAAAGCGTTTTCTGTATAGATTTTTAACAAATTTTTCACAAGCTCCCCCCCCAAGTTTCCCACACACACTATCTCTCTCTCTCACTCTCTCTTCTCGTAATAAAAAAAAAAAGTTCTACATTTGCGGTTAAGCAAGTGTCGATCCACTTCTGATTTGGAAATAACAATACATAAAAATAAAAAATAACTTTAAAGCTTAAAAAATCATTTTTTTAAGTATTCAAGTTTATTTAAAAAACAAAACATTAGAATTTGTATAGACAAAAATAAAATACTTTAAATTTTTTGTAATAATAAGGGAATTAACAAAAATACTTATTGTAAAATGTAGGTAAAGGTACTCAGAGCCCGATAGAACCCACCGGGGGCAGAGTAGTGTTCTCTTTCCCGTTTTGGAAAAAAAGTGGTCCTCTAACTGCGTCCCTCCCCCCCCTAGAAAACACAGTGACAACAACCCCACTCTGCCCCACCTGACCCCTTGCGACGTTAATATCAATTTTTTTGTTTTTGATTTATACAAAGAAAATACGTTTTTTCCCCACCGTTTTATTTATACATGATTTTAAATTTCATTTAATTTAAAAAAATAAATAAACAATCTTTATATGAATTTGGAATATCTCTACGTACTCAAGAATTTTTAATATTTGTTGCGAAATAAACAAGTTTTAAGTTAATTTTAAAGTGAGATTTAGCGTCTCTTTTGTTTCGTCCCATGTTTCCCCATTCGAATGTAGCGAAGCAGTCCTG
>CADEBD010000360.1:2890472-3047157 GCA_902825455.1 Arctia plantaginis | reverse complement strand
TACATAAAAGCTAAATAATTATGACGCACTTATGTTTGTATAAAAAACCGACATTTTGCATGAACATTAAACTAAGCTCTACTCGTACTATACCTACACATATATATATAGAGAATATGTTTTTAAGTTACAAAGTTTAATCGTTGTTTATGTTATTATTACAAACAGTTGAACCATTTTTTTAAAATGACTAATATCATAATATTGTAACACAATTATTTTTATAGATTTTTATCTAAGGCTATAAATATAATTTTAGTTATCGCAAAACTTCTTGTTTATGTTGATACAAAATATGACTGCGCATAAGTTAATACTTTGATTCTGTAGACATCAGGCCTTAGTTTCAAAATAAATACCTAATAGTCTTCAAAGTATGCTATTGAATAAAGTTGACACGCCAAACGTCCTGAGAGCTACCCGTAAGCTTCCCAGCAAAAGTTAGGCACCAACTTGGAATCCTCCACGGAGAACTTTGTGAATTTTTTAAACATTTTTATTTTTTAAATCGCACCGCTGGAAACATAATGTGATAGGGATTTGGCAGGCTTTAAGTTACGGCTTTCGATGCGGCTTTACTCTGTCTTTTTTTGTTTTGTTTTAATATGTATTTTAAATATATCGCCTATCGCTATTTTATTAGGTTACATTAAATAATAACACAATTTAAAGTAAATTTATAAGTATGTCTATTTTTGATATTGTTGTTTATTATTTAAATAATATGTCAAAATAAATATTAAATGTACTACATTCTTATTGAGCAGTAGTACATGTCTACTAGTTCATCTCTTTTATTTTTAACTTGAAGTTGCAGTCACATTTATCAACACCATAACAAAAACATTAATAATATTTTCGGACATCTTACACACAACGCCACCTAGTTTCAAACTAAGCAGAGCTTGTACTATGAAAGCTAAAATGACTGATAGAAAACATGTATACTTTTTGCAAATGCATACAAATTGTACACAGAAAATACCCAGAATAATTTGCAGATCATACAAACATTTGGTCCGACCCGGGAATCAAACAGGAGACCTCAGCACAGCAGTCGCATAAATTACTATTCGTCGTACGGCAGTCGTCGGCAGGCATTGCTTATACTTGAATAAACATAATCATATTTTGACACAGTTACGGTTCAAGGGAAAATTTAACGTTATTTATATAATTTAATATGAACCTTACGGTGAAAGTGTGTGCTTTATATGAAAAGTATCTCAATTAATACAGAGTAAGCTAAAATTTATTGAATTGGAATTGAAGTAGTGAATTCGATTCTTTTATGTATCTCATATGTTTGTAGTTATCATAGTACAGGCTCTACCTAGTGTGGGAGCAAATGGCTGTTTGTAAGATATGTGAGGTTGTTAATATTAAAGAACTAGCTGGTACCCGTGACTTCGTTCTTAGTGGGTTCGATTCCCGGACCGGGCAAACCTTTTCTGAGAGGAAAATAGCCTAAGTTACTCCTTATATAGACAGCTACCTGGTAGAAAAAATTATCAAAACCGGTAAAGCCGTTTTGAAGATTACCCAGAACAAATAGACAAACAGACAAAAAAAAATTAAACGCAATATTTATATTAAAGGCATAGGTGTCGTGCAAATAACCATGCAAGTATGAAAACCTATTATTTTGACATTACAAACAGACACTTCAATTTTATTTATTTGTATAGAAGATGTGGGTATTTACTCGTATCTCTGCTTACTATTAATGATTTAATAAAATAACTAGCTTTGTTGTTTCTATAAAAGCAGTCACGTTGTATTTGTATTAAATATGTTGGTTGGTTGTTATGTTTATATTTATGAGTCTAGACACTCCTGTAATCATAAAAGTAGCTGCAACAAATTAGTTGAGCAATTGAGACCATTTGAACCATTCCATTTATACATATGCACTGGTCTCTACACATTTTTTCTTTCATTCGCACCTACATAAATCGTCACTTGTCTCGCTCGCTTGGTGCGTCTTAACTTGAAGGACAATAGGCGCGGGACCGTTAGAACTGTTACCTGGAGCGTCCCAACTACTTTTTTTCCACGAAATGTAATACAAACCCTAGATTGTTATACCTCGTTAGATAGCTGATGAAACGTAGATAGTACGAACGTAGTTTTAAAAAACATCTGCCGAACAATTACCATAATATTGTTTTTAGATATCCGTTAGAGAAAAATAATTTTCTAATATTTTTTTTTATTTCTTTACTTTCACTTGTCTACTACGATCTATTCAATTAACTTATGAACTATTTTAATGACTGAAGTCCTAAAGCATCTTATTACACATGTAAAAATGCAAAAATAATAATAATAAGATACACAAAATAAACAAAAATAAATGTAGTAGCCTAAAAATCAGCAAATTTCAATAAAAAAATTAAAAGACGATTATCTCGAAAAGGGTTAAGTTTAGGGTAGGGTGTTTCATAGTGAAATATGTCAGAAATGATGGGTACTCCACGCTCTTAACGGATCTAGCACGACTTTTCTTGTAACCCTGTATAAGATATTGATTTGCTTATAAAATGAACGTTGCTAATTATTATAATCGTGATAATAATGACAAAATATTGCTTTATTTATTAGGGTATTATATGGTAAGGTAGTATTTTTAAGCAAAATACTATTACGTAAATAAATAAAGTAAATTAAACTAAACTAGTAAATTTAACTTCAAAGATAACTTTAATCTTCAGTAGACATATCCTACAAAATGATACGATAAAAACGGTATAATTTGAACTCTACCTCTAACCTTATAGAACTCTAAGAAGTAAAATATTAAGGATTCTCGCTATGGTAATATCGCGATGCATATGACATGCAACACTTAAGAAAAAAAATATAATCATAGATCTCCACCCCCACTAACATACAGAGGTTTTTTTTTTACACAAAATTATCAAAATCGATTTGATTTTTATTATAGATATTATAAATCGAAGAAGTAAGTGGACAACTACAGTTTCATACACGCTGAGATTTTGATTTCATATTTATTTAATATTAATTACAACTAACGGAAAATGTGTTTGTCTAAAAAGAGTAGGTTAGAGTATTTTATTTAATGCTCAAAGCACTTTATAGACCTTAATAGAGCTTAGCACTCAAACTACTTCTGTAAGACTACCGAGTTTCTTCGACTTACATAATCCTCTTAAAGCTTGCTGGTTTCCAGAGCACTCGAGATTTCTTACTCTGAAGTACTTAGTCTGAAGCGCTAACTATATTTTGGAAACGATATGTTATAAGTAGGGTAAAAACAAATATTAGTTGTATAAAAATACTTCTAATTTTCCTTGAACCCTTTTATTTTTATTTTACCGTTTGCAAAATCTTTATATGAAAGCAATATGAACTGTATTTATGCTAATCCTAAACTACTCAAACTAAAACTTTCTTTTTTTCATAAAATTTCCAAAATTGTTTGAAAACGTCTTCCATATAGACCTTTAAAGTCATAGATCAACACACACAAAAGCAAAAATCTCTGTTTTGTCAAATAGTAACCAAATAAATTTAACAAAAATCAACCCATACAAAATCTATGATATGCCTGTGCCGATCTACAACCGCCCGTTTCCAAGGGGTTGAGCCTTATGAGATGAAAGGGCAAACAAACTCATGGCCACTCTTTTGCAATTCACAGGTAGATACAATGGCACTATTAAATATACCACAACATTATTTTGATGTGTGCTAGTGTGTCCGTTATTAAGGACTAAAAGGTGAAGTACTAATATGTATATTATGATTAACGTATGTACTTAATCCGTGTGTTGACGGATTAAGAATACAAAGTTTTACCACCCCTATTGATCCCGTGCTGCTGCAAAGAGGAGGAAAACTTGACACAAACCCTATACCAACCCGTCTGGCCATCGTGGTATAGTAGGCCAAAACCTCCTTTCTTAGGAGAGGCTTATGTCCAGCAGTGGACTGTTAAGGGCTGTTGGTGTGGTCATCGAAATAGGACTGACCTACACAAGTACACTTGTGTAGGTCAGTCCTATTTCGATGATATTGCTTGACAGCAGAGAAAGCTCTATACTAGTGCTGTCTCACCATTAATGATTCTAAATCAACAGAAAATTAGTGCTTTATTATTTCCAAATAAGGTTCTTTATTTCAAATCATTGGAGAAGTACATCCATCGTACTAATAGGGTACAGAACACGAAAAAAAATTAATCTATCAAAAATATTGTTATCAATCAATCGAATTGTTTGTTATCCATTTTCTAATCTGAAGTTGCTGTCTAAATCTTTAGTCAAAAAGAAATGCGTGTTCAGCCACAAAATTAAAGAAATATTATATACATATAGTCATTAAGACCTATATGAACCACAGATTATGTTCTTACCATTATCTTAACACGACTGCGAGTCAACAGTCCATCTTTGAGTTCGCGGGAGTTTTGACATGTAAATAGCTAGGGTTGCCTCCGCTTCGATGCAAATTCGTGAATAATCGGCTTATTGAGATGCGACTACAGTGAGCTTCTCTTGTTCGAGCACAACATCAATCTGTCGGGCATTCTCGAAAGCATGGATGTATAATTAATTTGAAATTCCAATTTATTTGTTTTAATTTCAGGGATTTTCATATAAATATAGATTATACATTCATAAATAGGGATAAAATATGCTTAAATTTCAATTCTAGGTGCCTGTATAGTTGTTAATCAGCCGTGCAATAATTTTGCTCACGGTAGGCGATAGCCAATTATCGTGTGTGGGGCGATAGCAGAAAGTTGCGGCCAGTATTAGTCCGAACAATTCCTCGGAGCACTCTGCATGATATATACGATAGAGAATGCAGAATGAAATGTGCATCTCTACATAGCACCAAGGGATCGAGCCGATCGGAGATCTTTTGGGCTATCGACAATTCGAGTCGCTCTTCGTTGGATGCGGTCCAGAGGGAGAAGCTGGTACTGAGGTGTCAGGAGGTAGGCAGGCAAGAGATGATGACAGTATTCCATATGAAGCCGGACTTGCACCTTATAGAGCTGAAGGTGGCAGGTCGGAATGAAATACTGCCACGATCTGTTCAACACACCCAGCTTCTTCGAGGCCATTTTGACTTTACCCTCTAAGTGAACCTAGAACTGGACTTCGCTCGATATGTCGATGTCTAGGATTCCGATACTGGCTGATAAATAGTACGGTAAACGCCCAAACCTGTCTTTTTTGGGTTAAAGTGGACGAGATTTAATCGGTCCCAATCTGAAACCTCTGCTAATTTCAGACACAAGTTTGTTTAGACTCTCGATGACGTTTTCACGAGAAATATTGGGGCCGGCAGGAGTTAGGAACGACGCCTTGGGAGTAGGAGGATCTCAAAGAAGTATCTATACGCCCAAAAGCATTATAAATTACAATAAACTGTATTCTTCATAGGTGTACTTCTACTTCTTCTTAGTAAGCGGTACCTTAATGGGAATGAAAATTACGTCAAGTATGAGATTGAATGTTGATCAACAGTAGACTGCCGGAAAGTATTTTTATGAGCAAAATACCTTTTTTCAGTCAGTCATAATAAAGTCACTTTTCGTTCTGTGATATGTTAAGATTATCAAAATTGGCCTTCAGGTCCAGTCATTATCACACATAAGATTAAACACATTTATATGGTTCTAATTCTTGTCCGTATTCTTGATACTAAATTGTGAGTTTTTTTAAGTAAGTAATAACTTACTAAAACAATACACTAAATAACTTACTAAATCAATCACAATTACTTTTTGATTCTGCAATGATTTCCACACAATTTTCTCTATCAAAGGTTACTATTACAGCAACACAACAAACAATATTTAAAATCATTCATAATCCGAAATGAAATCCAATCTGATTTTTCAATCAAACTTTATACCAAAATCCATCAACGAATTAAGTCCCACACGGAACTACAGCATCAAACACATAAACCCACCATGTATATACGCTTTATCTGGTCCAACCGTCAGTCAAGGCTCTCTCTGCGCGTACATCATGGAACACACTGAACTAAGCCCATTAACGGAACCAAATCACGAGTTATGAAGTAACCCATCGGTACCCTAATAAGTATGCTATATTAGCCTACAGTACTCAGCTTAGTAGCTGTTCACATTAGACAGATCCAAAATATCAACTTCTCTTATAATAGTTTCGTTTAGTCATTAGTATTTTGTGTGATTTGTTAAACATTATGTTTTCATTGCTACATCGTTATGCAATGATTATTATTTATTGGTATTTGGCTTTAATTCACGGTCCTCAAATATCTTGTGTTTTAGAAACAATAATCAAAGTTAAATTATCATTGCTTGCTTGCTCTCATAAAATTAAAACTAGCAAACCGCCTCGTCTTACGTACGGGTGCGATGTGCGATGTGTATCTGATCCTCTTTACTGTCTATTGATTAAAACTGCTTTAAAAACCGACTTTCTTTTTATACTATGTAAAGATAGAAAATTAGAAAAATGCACCACTACTTTATAATTAACTTTTCTATATTTGAACACACTGTTTTTTGAATAAAAATACATTGTTACACACGTTCCAAAACTAAATTTGGTGTGCCCATTCCCCTCGCAGTAGGTATCCGAATGAGAACGTGGTTCATGCAAAAGTTTTGCCGTAAAATTACGTATAACCGCAGGAAGATCACTCAAAGTTGTAAGAGGAATTTATGCTTTATGAGGAAAAATTGCGAAGCCCGCCGTGGCCGCCGACAGCATACCTAATAACTGCCCTAAGCAATACGGTTTTTGGAAAATACGATCGGATTTGTCTTATACTTTAGTTTTTTTTCTTTTTACATAGAGATACACCGAAATATTTGTTATTTGAAATTTGAAGTTTTTTGTACCTAAGATGTGCTACTACCTTATTTCTGGGTAAGCTTTTTAGTTTACAATGCTAAACACAATATCAATAGTAAGGTCTTCCTCAGATAGTGCTAGATCCACTCTAGCTTATGTTCTGTGTGGCACACGCATAGCTCCCCCACGGTAAAAGCTACGCGGCTATGCTATGAGGTCTATAATATAGCTATCATATAAATATCTTTTTTGTTAAAACATTGTATATATTAGGTAACGTCTCATGTATTTTTTTCACTTTGTCCATCAGTCATAGTTTTGTGGGCAGTGTGGGTAGATGTCAAGTTTTTTTTTTTTTTTCAATCAGCAGTATCGAGTGATTTCTTTATTTCTCAGTATCGAGTGATATTTGTAACATAAACATAATAATACAAAGAAATCACTACATCTCTTTTTTTTTAAGATCCTCATGGATGTCCTTCACCCAGTGGGGAATGGCGAAGGAGTCTGTCGGACTCTTACCGACTAAAAACCATCTCGGTGTTCCCTTTCCTTGCCAATGGCTGGGGAGCGAGAATCGCAATTGAATTCTTTCGCCACCCCCGACAGCCATTTTTTTTTTTGTTTTTTTTTATTTAAAAAGACAACTCCCGCATTAGGAAAATATCCTGTGTCGAGGGGGACTTTACAAACATACATGAAACGGACACAAAGAACACCCAGACTCAGAACAACAATTTGTGGATCACACAAAGTGTCGTCCCATGTGCGGTTTGAACCCACAACACTCGGCGCAGTAGGAAGCGGCGTGGCGACCGCTTAAACCACTACGCCATCCGTGCAGCCATTGACCCGTCTCACCTAAGACGGGTCTCGTCACCCGTTGCGACAGTCACCGATGAATGCCCGGTGCGCCTTCTGCGGGTAGAGACAGCGATGTTGCGTTCTCTCTCCCGTCCTGCCGCTTCCTTTGTGGACATCACATGTTCGCATAAGGAAGCGACGGCGCTCCATGCACTCTTGCTGCGGATCATGGATAAAACCGAGGTCGGAAGCGAGGGTGCAGAACTGACTGCCGCGATAAGAGCACGACGCTGGCTAGCCCTAGCGCTAGCGGTTAGCGGTTTCTCGTGCAGTGTGAGGTCTTGCATTATCGTGAAGCAATAATGGTGTAGATCGATTCACGAGTCGGGCTGCTTAACTGTCAGTTTCGCCATCATTGTTCGAAACTCAGCACAGTAAACACGTCTAATCTGAATAAAAAACAGTTGATAGTCGAAAATCTAAAGTTGTACAGTTTTTAAAAGAAAAACTTTATAGGTAGCTTATGAAAAAATTTCACACGAAAATCGCAGACCATGAAGGTTTTATGTCATTTCAAAGTATCTATTACTATACAACGGCAATTTCATACTTTAACCCCCATTATTATGGCATCTACGTAACGTGAGACAGTTTCTACGACTGTTACAATAACTTTGTCTTAGTGCCGCACGCTGACCGATAAACTCAGCCGAGTGCCATTAGAAGTATATTTATAATCTGTGTCGTTGCCTTAATTATGAACTTACTTACAATGACCTATGAGAGTGACCTATGCAACTTACATTAAATTAATTAAATCGAAAAAACTGCTAAAACTCGAACCCCTCAACTTTTAAATCGATCCATAAAGTAGATATTAGTGCAAGTCGAAAATAGAACACATACCGTGATGAGCTCCTGCACAGATACCAATTGAAGGAATTTGCAATAATAAAAAGGAAACATGTGCAAAAATGTTGTAAACTTGTTGAAGCCTTCTAAGCATGCGGTGCAAGAGCGCGGGATGCATCCAATAATTGAGATTCGAAGTTAGTACAGTTGTTCTATAAGATTCCTAAGGCGATAAGTGTTAATTGAAATTATTGGATATTTGGTAGGGTTAGGGTTATAACAGTTATATTAAGTTATAACAGTTATAACAATTAATCAAAATGTTCTTATTTCCATGGTAGACAATCTTTTTCGGATTTAAAAATATTTTTTTATAAAAGACAACTCCCGCACTAGGAACATGTCCTCTGTCACGGGTGACTATACAAACATTCAAGAAACGGACACAGAGAACACCCAGCCTTGAACAACAATTTGTGGATCACACAAATCGTTGTACCATGTGGGGATCGAACCCACAACTCTCTGCGTGGACCGCTTAAACCACTACGCCATCCGTGCTGTCAATTCTTCCAATAGTCATGTTAAGCCCCCTTAATAAGGGGTTGTCTGATTTCAATGATACAATAGAATAATAAAATAATTACTTGACACATCCCATTGATCCCGAACTAGGCTGACCCTGTACTGGGTGGAAATAGAATGCCCGACTGTTGGCTGAGCAGTCAGGCTTACTAAAAATTAGATTAACAAGCCAGTTGATTATGTTTTTCATTAAATAGGAAATACTTCAGAGGTAGTAAACTAAACAAAGAAATCCTAGCCCCAACTATTCTAAGCATGAAAGTTTCCAACGCAACTTGCACTAGCTACTAAATCAATTTATTACGAAAGCAATGTTAAATAGTTGGCAATATTGCAGAGAAACTATGTGGGGAAATTATATCATGGCAATAACTGGATATAACTCTCTGAAATAACGGGGAATACCCGACGAGGGGTGGCGAACGATATTGCATATTTCGCTGCTACATTGCTTGCGATCTACGTGTAACATTGGATCGCATTTATAGTTTAATTACAGTGTAACATTACAAAGTTTTTAAAACTCAATTTAAATGCAACTCAATAACAAGAAACTTCACCCAATAATAGGGAACTGAACAATGTGTAAGGTGATATATAGAAATTGAATTTACCACTTGAAATAACCTGTCGTAGGTAAGTTAGTTGACTTGATTCTCTAGATTAAGTTAGTTAGTTATAGGTAGTTGTATAGGTAGGTAGTTGTGGGTTTGGCCTACAGTATAGTAGGCCAAACCCTCCTCTCTTAAGAGAGGCCTTTGCCTAGCAGTAGACTATCAAAGGAAGTGGATGTGATATGACCCTACTCGTCCATGCTGACACTCCCTAATTTACCCGTATAAGCCGTTACATACTCTTTTTCTTCCACTTTTTTATTTATTTAATTTTTATTTTAACAAAATGGCGAACTTAATGCCACAGGCATTGTCTACAATAGGGTGGTGCTGAAATGTGTAACTATGTGCACTAGAGATTGATATGTAAAGTAAGAGAATAATTATTGAGAAGTTAAACAGAAACAATGAGATAAATATTCATACACCAGCTGGAACCCGCGACTTCGTTTACGTAGAATTTAAAAAGCACTACCTTAGTGGGTTTCATTTCCGGACTGGGCAAAGTTTTATAAGATTTTTTCTGAGAGCAAAAATAGGCTAAGTTACTCCTTATATAGTCAGCTACCTGGTAGTAAAATATTATCAAAATCGGTTTAGCCATTTAGAAGATTACCCGGACTATACAAACAGATAGTCACAGACAAAGAATATTTAAACAGGTATGAGGCATAGGTATTGTGCAAATAACCGTGCTGTGCATTAAAAAAAAACAATTATATTGACACTGCAAACAGACTTAGATTTGATGATACTGATGATGATGATAGAGTATAGATATATGTATGTATGTATGTGCATCTATCTTCGGTAGATGATGATGAAGAACATTGTCGTACGTAGAGGTTACTATTAATGGTTTAATAAAGTAAATTGCTTTGTTGTTTCTATACAAGCGGTGACGTTGTATTTGTGTTAAATAAGTTAACGACGTGGTTGTCATGTTCATATTTATGAGTCTAGACACTCCTGTTTTATAAAAGTAGCTGCAACGAATTAGTTGAGTAATTAAGACCATTTCAACCGTTAAATTAATTATTTTATTTACATTCATACTTAACAATTTTATTTTCATTTTCGAGAAATTCAGAATACACACTTACTTACCATCTCGTTTTAATAAACACCTAAAATTCCCATATTTAATCCCTAAAAGCGCCCGATTGACGGCAGTAAGCCTGACTCTTATTAACTATGTGGGACCAATTATAGTTCACGAAAAGAAGATGCGTAATACTTCTGAACAGAAAGAAGGACTGGCAGCTGTGGCTAAGAAAGTGGTATGCAAGGATGGTGATCTGATGACGAAAGGAAATCTTCAGGGTTTTTTTTCTAAAGTTATAATACATTAGTGAAACTGTGTTTCTTAAACCTTTGTATAATATTAAATAAAAACACCATCTGTCAACTACAGAGCCAGATTATTTTACACGAAACTAGTCGAACACGGTAGTTCTTTAATCAGAAATAAAAAATAACCAACAAAAATAATATAATCGTTTAATTTCAAACAAAGATTTATTTCAATCAAGGTTCACTATTAATCTCGAGCCTTATCCAAAAAAGGATCAATCAAAAACGAGCACGCTCGTATAAGTCCTATTAGCACACGAAGTACTTCGACCATCGATCAGCTGAAAGAGTAGAACTAACTTGTCAGATTGGAGCCGATCACTCAATCCCCCATTACAGGGGGCTATCAGTCAATCTGGTGTACGTATTCATTGTTTGACGTTACGATAATGACGTATTATGTAGTAGTTCGTCACTTTACAGCTGTGGTACTTGTGTTTGATTTTTTGTTCTACATAAACTGAAGGCGTTTTTGAGTTCATGAAGCAATGCTACTGAAAGTTTCCTAAGACAAAACACTCTTGACGGTTTGCCCAACCTAGAAATCTTAGACTAGTTAATAACGTTAATTACATATTGTTTACCATATCCATTCCTCAAGAAACTGTATAGACGCTTCAAATACCTCTGTAAAGAAAAAAGGTCAACATTCAGTAAAAGTCAATATAAGCTTGCTTAAAAGTGTCGGCTACATTGACATTGCATGATAATAATAAGAGATATTGTTCCTACACATTTTGTATAACGTGAATATGACCTTTATTGTGTAAGAGAATGGACACAGTACTGCAAAGAACAGTGGTCGGATGAAGATAGATGGCAAGGAGACGCGTGGTTGCCATGTCCGCGTAGTTAGACGCGCTGAGGAACACTTGATCGATTGATGATAATACTTTATGGTGTGTGCGTAGTGTACGTTCCTAATCAGAGAAGTGCTGTAAGATTTCTTATTATTGATTTTTATACAATTAAGCTCAAAAAGGTCAGGTTCTAAAGAAGTTAAGGCAGAAATAGCTCAATATCAGAGCCTTAACTTCGCTAGGGTTGAAATTTTTCGGTAGGTAAAGATGTTTTTTAGATACATAATTAGAATTCAAATATTGTACTATGGGTTCAAATGTCAGTCTCCTACAATGGTCTTGAGCAATTCATGTATTAACCTGGTATTAAGTAACCTTTTTGGAAGAGAAAATAAACTTTATCTTATCTTGTTTAACTTCATTAACATTTGCCAATAGTTACCACCAAAGTTTAAGTAAATCATTAAATAAAAACAGATTGCTGCAAAACATATCTATATTATATATATATATATATATATATATATATATATATATATTATATCTATTGCGTAATAACTCAAAAGTTCAAACTAATCTGACAGTAATTACAATGGCATATGAAAAATTTGTAAATAATAAACTCGCTCGTTTACTCATACAACAAGTTCTACGTATTCATCGTATTTCAAAATGGCGCAGAAACTAAATTCTTTCTACTATTGCATTATTATTTATTTATTTATTTACACATCATGCACATTTAGTGCATTGGCGGACTTAATGCCCAAAGCATTCTCTACCAGTCAACCATTGGGTGATGCAGAGAAAACAGTAAGTAGGTGCATTTTAGTTACAGTTGATCTAGACATTTTATATTGTATGTATACTTTGTACAAAATCTAATAATATATACACATATACAAATCTGTCATATACTACACATATACATATTAATATTACACATAAGTACATACCTTATAATACATAAATACAGTATAAAAGTATATAAATCGTACATACATACACACGCAAATAGATACTGATAACAATTTTGTATTAAAATAAAAAGAAATCATGAGCAAGTTGATTCTGCCAGTTTTTTGACCAGATACTGCTTTACTTTTACTTTAAAGGAAAAAGTATTGGTAGCCATCTAGGGCCTCAATTCTGCTATTTTATGTTCACGCCAAGCCACTCTCATACCACTGACACGCTATTGAGATGTCATCGACTGGCCATTGGCATTTGTATAAATATCGATAGTCTACACTAACTCAGTGTCTTTACGGTGGCGATGGAATGGCAGTGGCTCATCAGTGGCGATATCAAAAAGATTGCCATATTTGGAAAAATAAATAAATCATTTCCTGAAAAAACGTAAAACATTTTGAAATTATAAGGCCAAATTCAATTTAGTGGGAAAAATCTAGTAGTTTTTATTCAGCGTTCAAGATTCGACAAAAACTAACCCATTTTGGAAATTAAATAGAATATTTAAAAAAAAACATAAATTGAAAGTTTATGACTAGATTAATTAATAATTCTACCCGTATAACAACCCTCTCTATTAAAATATTATCTCATCTCGAAGGATCTCTATATCCCATTACCATTTACACATGTTTGAGGCGTAATCTTGTTACCAATAGATTATTCGGAGCACGGACCTCTTTGAGCCGAGATTTAATTTTAGACTTCGGGACTGAACAGAGTTATAACCATTTTACTCTGATAGAATACTAACACGCTTCATTATATGTATAAAATGCATATTATTGAAACTCGTTATTGAAGCCCAAGACAGTTTTAACTAAATTTAATTATAATTAATTGCAATTTAATTTATTATTATTTAATTATGTATATTATATACCCAGAAAATAATAATTATATTATATAATAAGAATGGGTGCAAATTAACTGAAATATGCATGTGTTTGCAAATATTTAACCACTTTTATCAGTACCTAGTCTGGTTACCATAGCACAGTCTAGTTTGGAATGAGACTGCATCAGATCGTACAATAACAAAGGATTGTAACTCCAACATAAACTCAATCTAATAATATAACTAAACTCATAAAATAATTAAGATGGCATATTAACGTATTCCTATAGTAATTAACACGATCACGTTATAGATATAACGTACCTTTGAACTGTCATTTGATTGTGCAACCTGAACGAAACATCGCGCTTTTCAAAGGAATGTAATCTACACTATTAGGTAACCCTTATCGTGTTAATTCCCGTACATATATATAATTATATGTCACAGAACAAAATTAATTACCAACACAATAATCAACAAGCTATTAATTATTGAAAAATAAAACAAAAACCCAACAGCGTAAAAATGTATACTTTTTTATTTACCAAGCAGAGATTTTAATTTTTATGATTTTCATGTACACAGTTTCAGTCTCCCAATTAGGAATCTAACAGTTCAAACGCTAATATCGATCAAACCGCTAAGGCTACAGAGCCTGCCAAATAAATATACAAACATATTATTAAATACACTCGTAAAACAAATCCCTAGTTTAGTGACATTTTGTTTTAGTAGGACAAACAAAATGTCACTTTATTTCTAAGAAATATGACTATAATACAAGCTTAATTCAATAATAACTAAAGTAATCAAATGAGCAACTATATCAAACAATAGTCACGTATTTATCAGTAAAACACCTCATAAAACACATGTATATTTAAACTCGTAAACGCTTCCACGAAAACAAGAACCATAAATAAGTTTTTCGGAGTCCTTCTTCCTACCTCAGCATACAGTTTGAAGACTTTAAAGGTTAATAATGTTGCATTAATTTCGTTAAAATACATATTTATATATTACATAGTTTATTCTTTAATAAATGAAAAAAAGTCCTTAAAGTGCACTAAAGAACTCAGTCTAAATTTTATTAATTTGCGTTCCTAAGAGCTACAGCTTACCATAAGGTATATAACTGTAACTAAGCAATACAACTAGTAAAAATGCAATCATACTCAAACATCAATATGAATAAAACACACTAGGACAAAAAAATATACCTCGACTATATAATGGCCGAAAAAACTATCTCAAGTCACGCATATGGTGACAAAAAGGTAACATCCCATATTGGGTGAGCAAATGTATTCAAGGGGCCCATTTTAGATTCAGTCCCACGCATGTGTCATAGACAGTAGCCCTCCAGGGACTAACATTCGCAAAAACTGAATATTGTAGAAGATATGTTCGTGTTATTACTGGCCGATACCAATGTTCATGACGACACGAAAACCGCCACCAAATATTGTTTTAAAACGATAACAGTTCCTTTACTTAATCATGTATATCGTAGTAAATGGTTTCTATCTTTGCTAAAATTTGATATTTTAAATCACCTATATGCATAATAGGTATACGACTGATAAACGCTAAAACGAAATTGAATTCCTAATAAATTCGCATCCTATTCATCCTTAACAACGATTTGGAAACTTCTAATTAATTAATTAACCCACCAAAACATCATTAACTTTTACTGATCACAATGCGCCCACATTATGAAAAATTTGATAATGATAAATAAACAGTATGCATTCATTCCTTAATTTTCAATACTTACGGTACGGTGCTACGGTGTTTTCAAACTTGAATGGGACCAAACGTGAAGTACTGTACTTCACGTTTGGTCCCATTCAAATTTCAAATTCAAACAATTTATAAAAAAAAATACTGTGTGCTTTCCAAATAACTGACTTGTATTTATGGTTTTATTATTAACTTAACTGAACTTATCAATAATATCACGAAGAAATCCCGTTTTATGCAACATTTATTTATTTATTTGCAAACTGTAAAGGCATAAAGAACAGTTATATACTAGCACACCATAAAAATAGAAATAAAACCTAAAAAATATTTAAAACATCTCTGACGCATAAAAAGATTCTGTCTTCCACTTATGTAAGAAAAATGTCGTATGTCAATGGGCATGTCGATCCTCGTGTCTAATACATAATGGATAACTGGGGCCAGCTAGTTTCAATAAAAGGGATTTTTTATACTATTCTCAAAACGACATTGTTACATTGCTATGCCAAATTTATTCCCTTTTTATCCAAATCATATTTTAAATGTCATCCGAATTATTATTGGACGAGCTTTGAGACCTTTTGTGAGTATTCAAGTAATAGACTCTTTCAAAATGATATGTGTACCTACTCGAACGTAAGTGATCCAAAAAGTTATAACTATGTATATGATATTTAAAGGCATATTATGAAATTAGGCAAATAACATTGCTCATTGAATAAAGGGTCCAAATGGGGAAATTCTAACATCACATTTTGTAACATAATAAACAGAGGTAGCAAATTCAACCAACAAAGATTAGAACTGATAGCGATTGACTGCAAGGATGGCGACTGCGCTCAGAACAATAGTTTGTGGATCATACATCGATCGAACCCACAACACTTAGCGCAGTATGAAGAGGCGAGGTGATAGTATGAAGAGGCAGCACAAGATATATTCCTAGTGCGAGAGTTGTCTTTCAAAACAAAATAACAAAGTAATAAAATAACATGAGTAAAATATTACTAGTATTTTTCAATTTCGAGCAGCGGGCGTTAAGCTTTGTAATCAATAAATATTTCATTTTATAATCCATTTCTCCAAAACCACACGCTAGAGTAGTTCAAATTAGTTGGTGATACGTGTTTGGAGCCAACACTAAGCATTGGAAAGCCATTACTAGAACATAAGTTGAGTAGCACAAGCTATTGAGTGAGTGAGACAGCGAAACTGATCAGAAATGCAAACCGCGAGCCAAAGAATCTCATTAGCGAGAAGCTACCTTAGCCGCGGGGTTATTCTGAGGGCCTGGTGCCAGTTTGTTTCCCATCAACTAGCTCTCGATGGCGACCGCGTTCGGGGTTGCGATTGGTGAAGATTTCAGTGCGGGCCAATCACAACGCAAAACGCGGTCTCCAAGTTTCTATATAGGCTCAGCTTGTTATTTTTCCGTATAAAAGTGTTTTTAATTTCATTTCTGATATTAACGTATTCATTTTCTTCTCTGTTCTTCTACGTCTTCAGTTTAAGAGTTCAGATTTCCCCCTAATACCCAATCCGAATTTATGGTGTGGTGACGGATTAAGCGTACGGAGCGTAAGAGAGCAAACTATGCAGGACAACAGCACTGCAAAAAGAAGGCAAACTTGAAACAAACCCTATACCAACCAGTCTGGCCAGCGTGGTATAGTAGGTCAAAACCTCCTTTCTAAGAAGAGGCCTATGTAGGCCTAGCAGTGGACTATTAAAGGCTGTTGATGATGGTGATGATGAATTTAATGTGCCCACATCATATTGAATTGTAATAACCTTTTTTTTCTTCATTGTTTTATTTTTCTTTTGTGTGTACTGATTACCCAAAAATGAATAACATAACACAACACAAAACTCACTATCATAATTGACGACTTCTAAACGGAAAACAAAAGTTGTCAAAAATTGTATTAACGTCGCTCTGAATAAACGAATACAAGTGATTGATATACTTCTACAGAAACAACTTATACTATTCCCTAAATACCATCCATTTTTATGCGAAACAACAAAATCGAAATATTTCATCCACATAAATAACTAAGATCCTTTTTGAAAGGCGCGGCTTCCTGCGTAGTTAGACGTCATAGTGGAACAATCGTCAGAATAGGTAGTCCACGTCCGCGGCAGGGTGAAGACGTCTCGTCTTTGCATTCGTACCGGCGCGCTCATTGGAAAATCACCGCTACCCACTGAATACTGAACAACTCACACAATATCTGTGTATTTAAACTTCATGGACTTAGAGAGGCTTCTTTCTTATTCAATATATTTTCTAAATAAGTTTTAACTAACTAAAGGGTAGTTTGATACTTTTGTTTATTTTGACGTTCATAATTAAAATAGTTCTAAGACGAGCGAACCACTTCCACGAAAATTAAAACTCCTCAATATCGTGGGTCAACCACGCTTTGACACAATATATTGGTCGGTTCAACTGGAGTTATACCACGGCCTCACAGAAATTCAGCGTTAATCAATTTATTTTTTGCTTTTCACCGAGCAAGAGATTAGTGAAGATAAATTGATTAGTAATGTAACCTATGTGCGCCATCACGATTTCTACACCCTAAAGGTTGACTGGAAGTTAATCTTCTGGGCATTGAGTCGAGCCGATGTACAAAAGTGCATAAAGTTATGTAAATAAAAAAAATACCTTCCCCCCGCCACTGTTAGTTCGGAGGGACAGGGGTCAAATGGCAGCGATGCACTTGTGTTTAGGCATGGAATGAAATGGCAACCAACTATGAAAAATGGTATGATTTTAAAATTATTTCATCACAACTGTGACTCGTCTACAACATTACTGCGACTAATTATTATTACGCTAGCGCCAGACACGCGAAAGTTATATTTCTAAAAAAACAAAAGGTCGGTTTGTTTTGTTTTGATGGCATTAGTCTTTGTCTATGACCAAATTTAAGTAGTTATTTATCACAGGTGAAATCATAGTACAAACACTAATCATTTCATTAAATTAATATGATTTACAAGTAGCAATAACTTCCATGTCTACTTGAGTCTCTTGAGTAGGAGGTGTCCTTGAGCGACATCAGTCACTTACCACAAGATGGACGAACGACTCACACTCATATCGCCGAAGGGATAACCAGAGGCGTATAAATCTACCTTCTAATTTATTAAACGCCTACTACACTTGGCCAACTATAGTTTTAAACCCACTTACATTTTTTTTTATAATATCCTACTACATTCACATAACGCCATCTGGTCCTAAACTAAGCAGAGCTTGTACTGTGGGTACTAGATAACAGATATAATACTTTTTATACATAGAAACACCTAGACCAAATTAAACAAAAATGGTTGAATTGAACGAAAATCGAACCTGCAACCTTTGGCATAGCAGTAAGTTACACAAACCACTACGCCATCCGGCCCTCACATAAAAGAGGACAAGCTTACTACCGTCCACTTACTTTATTTTAGGGATTGATGGAGATGAGAAAGTTGAAAGAATATTAAGAAGAAAAGTCAATAAGAAGGGAAGAGATTAGTAGAAAAGGTATAAAACTTATGGCGATGGATTAGAGAATTCAACTAATAGCTGGATCAGGTCAGACAGTCAATTGGGTCATCAACATCATCATCAAAAGCATGTAAGAGTCCACACTGCTGGACTTAGGCCTCTCCTTAGACAGGTGTTTTTCGCCTGCTATACCACGCTAAACAGGTGGTTTGGTATAGGGTTTGTTTCAAGTTTCCTTCTTTTTGCAGTGTTGTTGTCCTGCCTAGTTCCTTCCCTTAGTCAACTCTTACGACACCCACGGGATGAATAGGAGTGGTGACACTCCGTATTCTTAATTTGTCACCACACCACAAATTCGAATTGGGCATTACGTGGAAATCTGAACCCATAAACCGAAGACGAAGAAGAACAAAGAAGAAAATGAATAAATCAATTTCACAAAGCAAATATTTAACACTTTAATATGGAGTAATAACAAGCTGAGCCTATATAGAAACTTTTTCAATTTATAACAACATTATTCAGGACAGTCAGCTACTTTCACATACAACCAAAATAGACATTTTCAATTTTTCTTTCCTCGTAACACATTCATACGTCACATTCGTAACAACAAAAAATGTTTTCTAAAGCGTCCATCAAAATGATTTCCTTGTAAAAGCATTAATCGGGTATGCCATTCAAAAAACACGGACAATTTTGTTCGGGAGCTGTCCGTCCGAGGACCCACATCATGTGCACAATAAGCAAGCGACGCATTGTCGCCATATTGAGAAAATGCGTGCCAAATCGTATTGTGGTAAATCAAATTTAATTTTTCTTTCAAATACACTTAAATTGTATTTATTTACATTTGATATTAATTTCTTTGTATTTTTTTAGGGTTCCGTACCTCAAAAGGTAAAAAAGGAACCCTTATAAGATTACTTTGTTTACGTTTGTCCGTCTGTCCGTGTGTCACCACCGATTTTCTCAGGAACGGGTAGACCTAGCAAGTTTATACCAGATACTGAGGTTTATGGTCCCTATTAGGTGTATAAAAGTCAAGTTCCTTAGTCAAAACGATAAAAAGATATGGGCAATTTTCAATTTTCGCGAAAACTTGTACCTAAGTACCTAAATTTACCTTAATTTTCAACATATTTTATTTTTCAGAATGTTCCCGTTGACCTAGAATCACGAAATTTGGCAAAAAGAAACGTCTTACAGCACAAATAAAGGAATAATTCCAAAAAATTAAGTAAGTTGAAAATTAAGAAAATATTTGGTACTTACACATTTTCGCGAAAATCTACGTAAGATCTGGTTAGGTACGGAACCCTCGGCGCACGAGTACGACTCGTACCTGACCGGTTTTTTTTTTTGACTTTTCTTTGTCAGTATAATTTGCTGGTAGGGCAAAAGAAAAGGATAAATTATGTATGTGATATAAAATTTCTGCAAACGTACTTTATAGTTTAGGGTAGTACAAAGAAAATCTAACTACCTAACGAATATGTTGCCATTTGCTAACTAGCCAAAACTTTCTCGTCTCTAATTTCCTTCATTCTCTATTTATTTTTATAAATTTACATGTTTAAAGCATTCCTTTGACTAAAACATTATTTTGTAATCAACCATATACCATATTTCCTGAACTCATGAGATGCAATGACAACATAAATATGTTTGCGAACAACAAAATTCTTCACAAGAAATTGTAGTTACTCAGAAAATCAGTTAGTTTGACGTCATACCAGTATTTACCTCCTTACGCAAGTTCTTATTGCGATCATTTTCACCTCTGATTCTTTACAATGTATACTCATCAATAAATGAAATGGCCCGAGCGCACCAATTTTTAAAATTTGTTTTCCATATTGTATTATTTATAACATTAAGTTACTTTCTTAACCAAAAACCTATAAGGCCAATTAAAAAAATTGAAAGGTTCTTAGGAGACCTGAGGCATTTGCTGCTCTGGACAAAAATTTCCGGCGTAGAACAAGAAGGCCAGCAGCTACTCATTGAGAATAAATGCTTATATATAAACTGCTATTTAACAACCAACAGAAGCCTTTTGGGTGACATACGATATTTCGATGGTATTCTTTTCAATGTGAAAGATTTAGACAAAACAACGTGGGATTTACCAACCTTGAGGAGTCCGATACAGAAGTATATATTTGCTGCAAATTACTCAGCGGAAGAGTACCCTGTTTGCAGTCCTATCTACGATGGATATTTTAACTGGACGTGGAGTTACAGGTACGATTATGTTTTTTATAACATCAGACGCTTGCGTGTGTTCAATAGATTTGCAGCTGTCTCGCAAATATCAGGCATCTAATACCTACTTTTTTGTATACATTTATGACTGTGTTATGACTATTAATATTAGATATCGAGGTATAAAAACAATCTCACTTCCTGCACAAATAACAACAAATATTAATTAAATAGATATATGTAAATGAATACTTATATATAAATGTAAAATAGGTACAAATATCCAGATATAACGCGTCACTACTTCGATCGGAAGACACATAGAAGAATTCGTATGGGATGGGCGGCATATGGGAAGTCGTATCTTCGAGTCGCCGTTCCCACAATCGCTGCATGCGTCCTTCTCGTAATGAGAAGCCAAAACGTGGACACTCACTGTTATACTAGTCCACCAGTTTAAGTCGCTCAGCGTGATGATGAGCTCAGATGCTGGACATTGCTGGGTGTTTTCTCTAGTCGATAAAATTCGGAACGAAGATAATCGACAGGGAACTAGAGTACCGCACGGAGAATCAGTACGCTGAAGTGGAAGTGGGCAGGCCATGTCTCCAGGCAGTCCGCCTGGAGACATGACCTGCCCACTTTCACTGAATGGTCGCTGAAGCTGACATCTATTAGAGTGGAGACCGTGATTAGGCAAACGTAGTGTAGGGCGCCCTGCGGCGACGACGACCGACGACTTGAGGAAAGTGGCTTGTAGCAGATGGATGAGGACTGCCCAAGATCAGGATAGTTCGCGCTCCTAGGGGGAGGGCTTCGTCAAGCAGTAGACGGCGATAGGCTGATGATGAACGCATCACTATATTTCTTATTACCATATTCGACCTGCTGATTTGAGATAATAATTAATTACAATAAAACACTATTGTAATTAGAAAAAGAATCTGACAAACTTCATGTGTGTGGTCCATGCACATTTTAATATTTCATTGTTATATATATTGTGATTATAGCTGCGGAAATTCAAATTCAACCTATATATGCTTTTAGTGTGTAGAGACTCTTATCCTACCCAGCTAATAATGTATTTGTCTTCACAGATTGGACTCTCTAATACCTTATTCATATATCACTGTATATAACCTCAACTATGAAGACCTAGGTTTTGATCTACATTGGAACAAGGTTATGAAGCCAATCGATGAACGGCTTAAAAGTATGCTACAATCCAAATCCAAAGCAGCTGCCATTTTCCTGGACAATTGCGATAGCTCAAGCACAAGAGAAGTCTTATTAAAACAATTACAGAGAGAATTAGCAAAATATAATTTAACAGTGGATGTTTTTGGTAAATGTGGCACTATTAGATGTGGTAGGAAGAACATAAATTCATTTTACTATAAGCTGAAGACTACCTACTATTTCTACCTAGCCCTAGAGGAGGTTATTGCTAAAGATTATATTACAGCCAACATAATAACTGCTTATAAACATAATGCCGTACCAATCGTATATAGTGGTGCTGATTATAACAGGTATTGAATTTAATTATTTTTCTAAAATCTTTAATACCATGGTCTTACGCGACACTGAAGTTCGAACGTTTACACTTCCACTCGACTAATAAATAAAATGGTCAAAATTCTTTGCAATGTTAAGTAAAACGCAGCGTTCAATTTGAATTGCAGGTAGATGATTTTTTATGATATGGCGACCGACGTGTGGACGGGTCACCCTTTTTTTTATCTGTGCGGTAATCCCCTCGGATACCACCCACCGTTGGTTATGTCGGACTCGAACTGACCAAAAACCAGATGTACCCTAGGAAGGAAATCCCTTATACCCCGACCTACCCGCGTGTAAATGACCCCCTCCTGTGCGAGCACCCCTATGTCCCCCTTTGAGCGCGCGCGCGCTCCGCAGTGCGTCTCGCCACCACCCCTGCCTGCTTCTGCTAGGGTGACAGATGGCCTCACCTACCACCCCATGGCCTGCGCTTATGGAGGTTACTAAGGTTGTTCTGCGACCTCCGGCGCCTGAGTCGTCTGCGGTACTTGGCACGTTGCCGGGTGTGCGTTACCCCAGCAAAATAATGTCGAAAATGGTCATTTAAACGTTATAGATAATTATATGCTCCCCTTCTGTAATTGTTAGGCACATTTTTAAATTTGTTTCACTTAAACTTTTTTAGTTATTTCAAAAAAACATTTCCTGCTGGGGTAACGTTTGAAACGTTACCGCAGCCAGACATTTTCTTTTTTAATTGTAATATTGAAATAAATTTTAGCTAAATAATTAGTTATCTGGACTAGGTAAATGTTACAACTTATTTGGTATTTGTATTTTCTTCGGGTGCGAAGTTATTCGAAATCCTGCTGGAGTAACGTTTGTGGGTTTGCTGGATCTCTGAAACGGGTAAGCGGATTGTAACCATCTTTTGTACATAACTTCTTAAGGATTAGTTTTAATTTGTTCGACAATAAAATAACAAAAATAATGGACCGTTTAAAAATTATTTAGGTAAGTATGAAAACACTTCAATACGTCCTAACACTTTAAATAAGACCTCTAAAGACTTACTTGAAACGTTATTCTATTGCTTGTAACTACCTTCAAATGTATACGAATTTTCGTAAGAATACTGTTAGTGACTAAAAAGTTATGATGAAATGTAGCTCTCCACGTTCACGATCACAATGTGTGCGGCCTTTTTTGGCCACCGATAAACCTGTGTGTGGATATATAAACTGAATGTTATGCCAATAATTAGTTGTTTAGTTCAATTGTCTACCTGTAGAATTTCAGCGTCGTACATATAATAATTTACGAGATAATTAAATAAAAGTCATTAGAAGGTGCAAGTCCGTGGTAATCCGACCATGTTTAGGTGGTTACAAAAAAGCGATCACCCAGTACATTGCGCTGTCTTTTAAATTGTTTAGTGTAATACACCTTACGATTTCGGTACAGTTGCGTACAGTGTTAAATACATTCAATATTTATTCATTATTATTACCTATTATTTATTTTGTTTTTTTCCCTAATTGATCTTAAGCACTAGTTTCTTTACTTAAAATTTATTTAGTCTTTTTTACTACCGGAGCTACAATCAACAGAAAATCTGCACTGGTCCGCTAAAATTATAAATATGTAGATACGTGTATGAACGATTCACCTGACTGCAATAAAACGAAAATTTAAACCAATAAGAAATCGTTTCATTTCTTTGATTTTTTTTTGTAAAGAAATAACACTAAAGTAATTGTATTTTATTTTGGGGTGTATAGAGCTTAGACTTGAATGCATCAAAATATTCAAAGCAACAAGTCATCTACAATAAGTTAAAATAGACCGAATAGTAGAAGAATACAGTTGTAAATTAGAATGCATCAACATTGCATCGCCCAACAGTCGTATACCTCGTAAGAGTAGGTAATATTGTTCTGTGGTCTATACCGAGAACCGAGAATTATCTATACCTATGTACCTACCTGTGACTGTTGATTTCTGTTAAAATCGAAGAGTTGTTGAATGATATTTTGATATAATAACGGTAATTTAATTTATCGAGTGAAAGTGATACATTTTTATAGATAAAATTATTGGTCAGATAATATTTGTCAATCAAGAATCGCTGATAATACATCCTTCGCTAGAACGCGGGAGGGGAGGGGATACTTCATTGTTTGCAATTTGCATCTAGTGCACTGAACTTGACCCTTAGGCAGATAATATACGTGTTGTAAAGTACGTGTGCGCTTCCGCTTTCTATTTTTGCAAATATTTATCGTATTCTTGAGAGTTCTTCAATATATGTGTGCCTAATTACTAATAATAGGCATTAATGCTAATTCGATTCAATTTAAGTAATTGTCAATTCTTGTCTTAGGATATTAATTACTAATGCTAATATTGAAATTTCGTTCAGGGTTAACAAATTAAAAACGATCATAACTTTTAGGTAGGTATATCACTTATTACCAATTTTACATAAATAATTTATTTTATTATAATTTAACTCACCGCGATTTTGTGATCAAATATTTTATTTTCTCCAACATTATTACAGAAATAATGCAATACAGAGTTTGTTCGCGATATGCTAGCCTAAGTCGATTCATCACTTAAAAAAAATCCCCATCTATTCACAAAATACCTATTTACAACGCATACGTTACACTCTTCAAAACTTATCATTTCATTTCATATTTCTTAAATTACCTATACCTACCCTAAAATTAAACTTCAATTAACAAATACTACGCAGGTACCAATTCTATGAACAACTATAAACAATTCACCTAAACATTACGAGAAAACAAAAGCATTCAAAACAATACCTAATCTCCCGGCTGATTACTAATTATGCAATAAACAATCCTAAATAAAAAATATTTAAAAAACATGTAGTTTTTTGTAACACTTATGTACATATCCGTAGTAAACTTGCAAATAATATCCTACATATTTTAAAAGCCAGCACAATGTACTGGGTGATCGCTTTTTTGTAACCACCTAAACATCTTCTTCCACCTTCTCCTTCTTGTCTCTTCTCCTCTTCAGGTCTTGCACCTTCTAATGACTTTTATTTAATTATCTCGTAAATTTTTATATGTGCGACGCTGAAATTTTACAGGTAGACAACTGAACTAAACAACTAATTATTGGCATAACATTCAGTTTATATATCCACACACAGGTTTATCGGTGGCCAAAAAAGGCCGCACACATTGTGATCGTGAACGTGGAGAGCTACATTTCATCATAACTTTTTAGTCACTTACAGTATTCTTACGAAAATTCGTATACATTTGAAGGTAGTTACAAGCAATAGAATAACGTTTCAAGTAAGTCTTTAGAGGTCTTATTTAAAGTGTTAGGACGTATTGAAGTGTTTTCATACTTACCTAAATAATTTTTAAACGGTCCATTATTTTTGTTATTTTATTGTCGAACAAATTAAAACTAATCCTTAAGAAGTTATGTACAAAAGATGGTTACAATCCGCTTACCCGTTTCAGAGATCCAGCAAACCCACAAACGTTACTCCAGCAGGATTTCGAATAACTTCGCACCCGAAGAAAATACAAATACCAAATAAGTTGTAACATTTACCTAGTCCAGATAACTAATTATTTAGCTAAAATTTATTTCAATATTACAATTAAAAAAGAAAATGTCTGGCTGCGGTAACGTTTCAAACGTTACCCCAGCAGGAAATGTTTTTTTGAAATAACTAAAAAAGTTTAAGTGAAACAAATTTAAAAATGTGCTTAACAATTACAGAAGGGGAGCAACTAATTATCTATAAAGTTTAAATGACCATTTTCGACATTATTTTGCTGGGGTAACGCACACCGTTGCCGGGCCGGAGTTCTAAACCTCTCCCGGTCCCGCTCCGCCTTCTCGATTGCAAGCATAACTTGCTCGCAGAAGGAGACGGCAGAGTTCCACAAACTCTCGTTCTTTACCATGTAAAATAATATAAATAAATATAATATAATATTTGGATTTGCGGATCAGACAGGTGATCTCCGAAGCATCCTTTCCCGGTGATCACCTGCGTTAATTGGTATGAGAGGGTTCCGTGATACATCTCGAGCCAATACTCCATAACAGGTCTTACCGCCGTGATAACGGCATGCCCATATAGATCGGTCACCTGATATTAAGTAATTACCGACCCCCAGAAGCTCCTGCAACTAAAGAGACAAACGTGTTAAACGCGTTGCAGTTCTTTGAGTGTTTTCTTCCTATTCGATCCCTCACTGCTAAGGATTGTGACTCCCTTTCATCCTGTCTAGTATCTGTCGGCATAGGTTGCAATCAGTTGCTTGGTAGAGGGCATCTCCAGCTGTTCAGCAGTCTGACTCTCTTTTGGGGCTTCTGCCTCTAGGTACTTGAGTGCACCACCTTCACAATTAGTTAGTAACCCAAATATTCGTGGACTTTAGTAACTTCTTGTAATTAAATCCACTGATGCCTGTTACCATTTAACTTCACGATAGCATTTATCATAAAATGTATTTACGTAACATGTTTTTATCACTTATAGTTGACTATGTTTATAAATCTTTGAAGTCAATTTTAACCTATTTATAAGAGTAAAATCAAAATTAAACATTGTATGTATTTTGGGTACGTTAACCTATTTAAATAAAAGTTTTTAGTTGGTTTGTGTACGCTTCAAAAACTCAAAAAGTTCTACACCGATTGAGCTCGGACAGATATACAACACATTTCAAAGATGGTTATTTTCTTTTTTTTTGCAACCATAAAGTGCCACAATGAAGCGTGGCAAGGTGTAGCTAGTGTGTACTAGCTACACTATTTTGTCACCTTAGAACTAGTTGGTAAGAGCCCACTAAGGTAGCTAACTACGCAGGACAACAGCACTGCAAAGAGAAGGAAAACTAGACACAAACCCTCGCGTCTGGGCAGCGTGGTACAGTAGGCCAAACCCCAAAAAGGAGAGGTCTACTAAACTATTATAGTCGGTGAACTATAAAGGCTGTCGATGATGATGATGATAAACTGGCTTGACGGTAGAGCCAGGAGGCACATAGTAAAATTTTTTTGGTTGTCTAATGTGGTTGGCTATAAAAGCATCCTTATTTTTAGACACATTCCCCCGTATTCATATCTGGATCTCAGACAGCTCGGTGTAACCGTGCTAGCAAAAAAAATGCACAGAATCATTCAAAACAAAGAAATGTACTACGACTTTTTCCGCTGGAGGAATCACTACATCGTGAAGGAAACTATGGGAATGGACTTTTGCACGTTATGCGAGATCATGAACAATCCAGCCTGGTTAAGCGCAAAACTAAGCGTGACCACCTTCAGGAAATGGTGGAATCCAAACTATGAACAGCGTTGTAAAAGGCACGAAAATTTTATATTTTAGTTTATATGAACTTTTAAAGTGACTTACTAATTTTATTAAATACATTGTTTAAATATGATATGACTTTTTTGTAATAATTTTAACAAAATGAGTGCTTAACCATAGAAATCGTAATAATAAGACACATCGTAATAATAAGATAGTGTCTTATTATTATGATTTCTGTAGTTATACCTAATGTCGATATCTAACACTGATTTAGTTAGTATTTTTTTTGGAAAGACAACTACCGCATTAAGAAAATTTCCTGTGTCGCGGAGGACTTTACAAACACATGAAATGGACACAAAGAACACACATACTCGGAACAACAATTTGTGGATCACACAAAGTGTTGTCCCATGTGAGGATTGAACCAACAACACTCAGCGCAGTAGAAAGCGGCGTGGCGACTGCTTAAACCATTACGCCATCCTTGCAGTCATATTTCTATAATATTTATTTTTTAAGATAACAGTTTAATTAACAGTTAACTTAGTGGAGTTAGACATAAAAACACGCGAACTCCGTAATATTGCAAGAAGGTACAAGATATTAACTCGAATTAAATCGCTCGTCTTTTTTATCCTCGTATTATCAGCCCAGTATTACGTACCTCGTATTATTGCTGTTTTTCTGCTACTGAACATACTTACATACGAATGTAGCTTATAAACTCATCAGAACCTGAGATTCACAGTAAAGCACAACCTGACAACCTTAGGAATATTGGTAGATACTTTTATAGTCCAACTTACTTGTAAAACTATTTCATTGCAATAACAACAGAACACAACAAAAATTTTAATATGTAAAATTAATCGTCCAAAAACTATTGTATCGCGCAAACAGCGACAAATTATGAAACACGATTTACGTACAAAATTCTGATCCAGTTTAATGTGTTAAGAACAATAAATACAACATGGTTTGGAACAATCTGCTTAAAAACAGGATTTAAAGTTAAATTAACATTGGACCGGGGTGCGGACAGCGGATACAGTGTTTTATCATGCGTTTTAATCTCTTAAAATAATTTAAACTCTTAATCCTGGCTTATGTATATGATTTCATTTTATATTGGACACCGTTATTGCTACCGATTATTTTGCCGAACTGTTAAAACATGTTGTAAATAATGATTTTATTTGTGAATTTATAGGTTATATGTATATTTCAATTAAAAATACAAAAGGTATAATTACACTGCAATGTGTGTTTGAGGATACTTTTTCGGAGTTATTTGGCAAGCTGAGCTGATCATTGAGAGTGGCCAGTAATATGTTACTTTAGGTCCGTTCATGTGCAAAATAATTTGGTTGTATTACAACATTGTTATGGAGAACCGGGTGAGGAGGACCAAGAATAATAAAGTAATCATTTGTAATCGCTTAGCCGTTGGTCGACCGGGTGTCGATGAAGTATTGAAAGTGAAGCATTGTAAAAGTATATTGTGATGTAATGTAATTTGCATTTATTTTACAACCATTCAAAGTTTCATTAGCATATTACAACAAACCAAGTCGTATATAAGTACCACAATACAGGCACAATCCTTCACAGTATAAATACGTACATACAGTTTTACGAAACATTAACACATATAATTGTAAATTCTTAAAACTAGGTTGGCTATTCTTAATACTGTTATGTTCAAACTACCACAAGTAGCGCATAGCTTGATCTCTACATTTCCTGTTCAGAATTTTCAGTAGCAGAAATGTTTTTTATGCGCTATAGGAAGCAAACGAGAGGACGCCACTACCGGCGCCCATACCATACCACCATACCGAGGTGTCCACCTACAACTAAAGAGACACAAATGCGTTTCCACCTTTAGACTGAAAGTCGGTACTTGACGAAGTGTGATTTTTATACATATTTGTAAAAAATTAACACAAACCAAAATAAAATAATTATAACAATTTAAAATAAAATCAATCTAAAAAAATTAGGAGAAGATGAAGATAACTTGGAATCACGTTACTTCTTTTTGTATTCGCTCTAACTTTCCTTGCTGCGTTTTTTTAACATGGAACAAGCTTGCAACAGGACGGATTTAGTTACGGATGCAGTTTTCTGAGGCGAATCATCGTGTTATATAGTTATATTGAGGTTAATCAAATCAAATAATCTCCTTCTCCATATAGTGGTTGCCTGGAAGAGAACGCAAAACGCGATAAGGCCGCCAATGGTTTATTTTATATTATACTCGTATTTTCTTTGTTTCACGTGTATAACCTTAGGTTATAAGATTTATGCAATTGTATACAAACTGTACTATAATTGAGTTGTTCTTTTTTTGTAAAATAAAGAGATCTATCTATCAAATACAATATTAGTATACAACAAGATTTTTTATATTTAACTTATATAGTTGACTTTTGTTTTAGCGTTAACAAAAGAAAACTCAATGTCCCTCCAAGACAAAACAGAATCAATTTGTAGATTAAATTATTAATTTTTACTGCGTCTAGTATAAACATGTACAGATTAGAGTTGCATTTGGAGACTTTATGTATGTAACTCTACTTTCACATAGGGTGCCTATTTATTGCAGTGTTTTAGGTATCAAGAGATAAACGACCATACGAAATGAAATATATAACATAATTAGACATAAATACCATGTAAATAAATAACCAGTACCAATAGAATTCTGATAAATGTGCACCTGTCGAAGAGAACTCGCCAACGTATTCGGGAATCCTTTTTTCGAACCAGTTCGCAAGTTAAAGCACATAAATGAGGATTCTAATATACTATCATTCTCTAGCGGTTGGATTAGTCCGAAGACAATTTTAAACTATTACTTCTGTTCTTATAGATACAGAAAATTTGGAAAAACAATTTGGTTAATCCTTAGCATTTTCTAATTTTTATATTCTCATAATTAAAGTTCAAAGTGGGGTTAAAACAGTTTCAATCCTAAGTCGCTTCGTGTCCAATTTACTGCTTTAATATTGAACATATTAAGTACATCAAAACATCATACATATAAGATCACATTCATGTATCGCAACGAACTCGAAATAGAATAACAAAACAAATTGAAAAATTGCACTGAATTTTTTATTGAAATCCCCCAGGATATCAAACCAAAAACAACCTCGACTTTTGAACGTATTAATGTTGCACAACTGGTAATTAATACTTTTACATAATATATTACGTACTTGCATTTGACATGTCCGAATAGAAATCAGCCCGAGTTAGGTCAAAGAGCTCTGTGACCAGACCTAAGTCGCGTGACCATTGAGGTACCATTAATCATGATAAGCGCCTTGATTCTTCTTTTCATGTAACCTTGTTCTAAAATGAAAAAGAGTATTAGATGCTTGCTTGAGGTAAAATGGAAAACATTGAGACCACTACTAATTTCGAAAGTTTACAAAGCTTGGTTGGAGCCGTTACCGGCAAAAGGAAGTTAATTTTCTGAAAGGACTTACTACCGCTTTTTAAGATAAACATCCAACTACGTTTAAGATTTTCAAAAGCATTGAGAAACGCTAAACATTAATTCAGAGTAGTTTAAATTAAAATTTCACTTTGTATATAAAAATATCTCTGAAGCATGGCTATGGAGGAGTTTGTTTTTTTTTTTGTAAAAGTATAATTATCTCCATTTCAGATACTAAATACTACAACTCTTTCTATTTATCTTGCCACGCTTTAGCATATGTGGGCAGCTGGACCGGTGTAATACAGTTAAACCTGGTTAAGTGGGACCTGGATAAGTGGGAAACCTCTATTATTGAGACTTGCAATGAGGTCCCGGTTCTTTTTCATTAAATTACCTCTGTTAATGGGACTTTTTGAACCTGGTTAAATGAGATTTGAATTCTAAGACTTTTTCGATGTTTACCTCTATAATTGAGACTCTGTAGCTCAATTACCTGTATAAGTGAGACAAATTAATCAGGTTTTAACAGGTTTTGACATGTTTGTTTACTTACATTTCGCGTCGTCTTTCGCGCATGCTTTGTTTGTCAGTACTATCTCAGGTTTTGACCTAGGAGAATAACATGGAATGGAATAACGGCACATTTCGGCCTCTGTAAGCGGGGGCCTCTGTTAATGAGACAACAATAATTTTAAACCTGCTTAATTGGAAAACTGGATTATTGGAAACCCTCAATAATTGGTACATATGTCTTGGTCCCTTGAGATCCCAATTAACCAGGTTTCACCTATGATCTTAAAGAAAACTGATGTTAACGAGGAGGACAAACCCCCTACTTCTGGATCAAAGACCAGCAAAGCACTTGTAACACTTTTTTTGTTATATAACAGGTAAAACCAAATAATAGCAATTTAACATACATATTATGATTCTGATATCCTATTATATCTGTACACATCATTTAAAAGTTATCAGCTTCCTAGACATGAACACAAATACATAAACAAATGAAGATTAGAAATAGTAAATACAATGATAGCAAAGGTGACTAAACGCTATATGTAAAATTATTACATATGGGTTTTTTGAAGTTTATTAATTTATCATTAAAGATATCCAATCTTGAACAAATAGCGTTATACTGCCCACACATCCTTTTAAGTGGGCTATTTTCAAAGACATTAAGTTCATGAGCTTTTGAGGTGCAGGTGACTGTGGGCGATGGTAGTCATTTACCATCATGTGACCCGTGAGCTCACATGATGTCTGAAACCTAAAATTTATACAACAAATAGGTAGAAATAATATTAATAATACAGCCCACCGACCGACAGACTCACGCTGAAAAGACGTTTCCTAAATCTATTTAGCTTTTCAATGTCATGTTTTTGTTTTATCGTCTACTGTTAATTAGTTGAATAGACCTTAGAATTATATGTAAATATAGATACAGTCTCAAGAATTATTTCAACCGTTTCACGTCTTGCCACAGTCATAAATATGATTAAAAAACGAATTAAGCTTACATCAAACACTATGAACGAACAGTAAGTTAATCAGGGCAATAAAAGATCACAGACCACGTATTTTTTTAACCACGACCTAGGATGGAAGTATTAATACGTTTAAAAACACGTTATTCTGTGTGTATATCTGTGTTTCTGTCTATGGCATCATCTCTCCTAAACGAATAGACTGCTTCATGGGCATAGCCACGGTGGGCAGGGTGGGGCACACCCTGGCTTTGACCTGAAGATACCTAAGCAACCCTAAAAAATTCAATTATCTGGGTACTATCTACAATACTTAATATCCGTGAGAAATTTATTTAAACCCTAAATAAATGAACAACCTATAATACCTATGTGTAATTGTTTACTTACTGTACCTGAAAGTACTATCTATAGATAGATATAAACCTCTAAATTGACTAATTAACAAATTGGCATACGCCCAGAGCCCAAACGACTAAAGTTAGAGACACATTTTTGGATGGAAGATTTCGTGGTGTAGGCAGGTGAGCAACAAGAAAGTGTTTTGGACAATTTGAATTATACATACGAGTACAGATACAGGGTACTATAGGGTGTAACCTATTGTATGAAAAAATAAACCGGGGTACGACCGCGCTTATAGTTTGCTAGTTACATATTATTTTAGCCTTCTGCCCCACTCTGAGCCTATGGCTAGCTACGCCCATGGACTGATCATAATTTAGTTATTTTTTTTAAAGTTGTCTTGACCAAGTGTTCTAGGTATAATTCAAGATCATCAACTCTTTTCTAAGAGTTGAAATTATTTTTAAGCGCAAGGTATCTTGCATTTTTAATTCAAACATAGTTGTTGTCACACTATAAAACACAACAATTAAGTTCTCTTACTAATCTCTCGAAGAAGGACTTGACGGAGTAAACTGATAAAACGTCCTAACTGATTTGAATTGCTTTATTACAAAAAACAATACTACTAATTCTTACAGAAGATATATATAGTTTATATTGCATACTTACAAAGAACGAACCTGACTCATACATAGCATCACTTAAATATGATTTATATACACATAGTATGTGTTTATCTCGTTTATACAAATAAAGTTTACTGCCGAAGCCCACTAAATCTACTTAGCAGTTAAATCCACAACAACATCTATAAATAAGTTAGAAATCTGTAAGTCAAAGTTGCACCTTTAGATAAGCCCGCCAATACCAAGCCGTTCGCACTACACCGCCACATTTTTAATGATTAACTCTACGAAATTGTTTCTTGAACGCTTTCCAAGTATTTACTTGGATTTTTATTGTGAAACTTAGGCCAGGGTAAGACGAGGCTTTATTTTTGGAGTGTATTTGGAATTTGGGAGTTATGTATAGTTAAAAAACCTTGAAATGTACGTAACGTACATTTCATGTTCATGTTCTACAATGAGTATGTATGTAGAGTACAAGTTACGTTACACTAATGTTATCCCTACTAGCTTTTGCCCGCAGCTCCGTCTGCGTGTATGCCGGTTGATGCGTGAAAAAGTATCTTATGTGCTTTCTCAAGAATCAATATATCTCCATACCAAAAGTTCAGCGGTTATTGATTCCCCATACAAACTTCCACCCTCCTATTCACCCCCTTAAATTATGAAATTAAAACTATTATATGTCCTTAAACGGGACTTAAACTATCTCTGTACCAAATTTATAGTTTAAGTCCCGTTTAAGGACATCTGACTATTTTAGACAGACAGGCAGACATACACTTTCGCATTTATAATATTAGTATGGATGCGTAACGGCCACATTATGCGCGTAGTACCTAATTGTCATTTTTAAACAATTCTTATTTAAACGTTTCATTAAAAAAATTACCAAACCTGTTAGATAGAACGACTGGATGGCCTCGGAATTGATTGTATTTTATGGTTAAGTTATATTCCATACCATTTTTTTATTTTTTTATTTATAAGTCAGACTATGTATGTCCTTCAAAATTTCACCGCATTACATTCTTGGAATTTAAATGTCATCCTGTTTTCCTTGTGGCAATTGATTCAGTAGCGTGAACATAAGATTCAAGTTGGAATTATTTAACTGTACAACTGTCTCATCCTAGACTGTACTAGTTGGTTTAAAACTTAATTCTCTTGATTACTATTAAGACTACGAAGACGAGAAAGTTTTCTGCAAAAGTACGCGAAACAGAAAAAGTTAATGACATAAATACTTGTTTATAAACAAAGTAAATTCAACGAATTTCATTGAAAAGAAAATTAAAGAAAGCATAAAACCGACTTACTTATACAATACACTAGCTGTACCGTGCCAAGCTTCACTGTAGCACATTGTGATTGCATTGATGAGAAATTAGGAACAAAACTGATGCGAAAAACTGATGAGAACAATCTTTGAAGCGGTTTTATATGGTGTTAGAATTTGAGGTCAATCGGTACACAACTATTTAAGTTTTTGAAGCGTTCACAAGCCAACTTAACCTTTTTATATATATAGATATTTAGAACCAATTAAGTACATTAACTCCCATCAGTCAGTAATAATTATATGTTATATAACGTAAAAGTTTAAAGTTATATATTTTGTTTAATAAATACGAACGAACGGAACTGGCCAGTTACAGAAAAATATTAAAAAAGTAACTATAACATTAAAAAATGGAATTCTTTGGCTGAAGAATACAATTTGTTTCATGTAGCTGTCATCTGTTTACCCTTTGTGGCGTCAGTTTGAAAATTGTGTGTCTTTATCACTATTTAACTCGTGAAAGTTCTCCTGCTATGATTTGTTAGATTTTCGGCGAGGGCTAACTCAAAAACAGTGCATCGATCAACTCACTTTCAGTTTTGGGGAAGAAGCACCATCAAAAATAACCGTGTATCACTGGTTTAGTGAGTTTAATCAAGGGCAATCTGTGCTCACAGACGAATTTAAAGAAGGTCGCCCTAAATCGGTTGTTATACCTCAAAATATTGAAGCTATGCAGGAACTAATAATACAAGATTATCATGTTACATATCACGAGATAGAGGCATCTCTAGGAATAAGTATGACGACTATATATAAAAAATTACACGAACATTTAGCTGTCAAAAAATATATTTAACGTTGCATTCCGCACAACATGAGAATTGACCAAAACGGGCTCGTGTCGATTGGTGTAAAAAATGTTACAAATGTACAATCAGGGTTAGTCAAAAGCTATCTATAATATCTACACAGGTGATGAATCTTGGATATATGCGTATGATCCCAAAACTAAACAACAATCAACGGTTTGGGAGTTCCAAGATGAGTCGAACCCATTAAAAGTCCTTCGTTCAAAAAGCACTTTAAAGCAAATGATCACTTGTTTTTTGGTATAAATGGACATGTGGTTACAGTGCTAATAGAGTATCGTAAAACGGATAATTCTGAATGCTACACGACCATTTGTTTGCCAGAAGTCTTTGAACAAATACGAAAGAATAACCGACAACGCAGAATCCTTCTTCATCATGACAATGCTAGCTGCATCACGATCATCACAGCGAATATTTTGAAAAACAAAACTATAATAAATGTTGTGTTTGTTTCACTATGTTATTCCGGATACATAAATAGCAGCCCTCGTATTACAAATTAAAAACAAAATAAAGTGCAACGAAGGTTTCAAGAAAAATAAACGGGAAAACTGAATTAAACATAACTAATCAAATGCATATGACTTGCTCTAACACAGGCCCGAATCATTAATTTAGTTATGATATAATGGCGTTATAAAATAAAAAGAATTTTTAATATATATAGCTAGAATTGCTATATTATCTAGGTACTGTACTACTATTTATTACTGAATGACCTAAAACTACGAGAAGGCGTACTAAAAATTATGATAGAAATAAGTTCCGTCCTACAATTATGACGCAAAGCAGTAGAAAAAAAAAGACTTCTAAGTGTACTATAGACAACATTAATTTATTGGCTAAAATAAAAAATAAAATGCAGTTTTCGATTCAAAAGTGTGGCAGAAGTATCACATACCATATCTACATTAGTAATTCCCAACGTACATTCTAAATACTTAATTATAATGCTAAACGCTACTTTGGCGGGTAAGTATAGTTTTTGCCTCAAACAATCTGCATTTCTAATCTCTTGCACCCCTAAGTGCTAATAAATTCAGCTTTGGAGCATGGCAAACGCTCTAAGATATGGAGATATCATACATTTATGATAAAATTTATTTTATAGTAAGACGGAGACGTCCTTTCGAGACTTTACTAATCTGTTTCTAGTTTGTAGACTTTACTAGTCTGTTCTTAATTCAAATGCACGTTTTCTTTACTTTTTTAACAATGGCAATCCCATGGATTCTATAGAAAGCTAAGAGAACTTATGACTGAGACTAGAATCATTATTTTTTATAAGTTTTACAGACGGATGCTAAACGGTTGGTTCTACGTGTAAGTATTAGCAACGGTTACTTTAGTTTCAGTGAGTCGTTAGTACACTAGTTATTACTTATGTATACTAAAAATCTATAAAAAGAGGTATATCAGTTTGTAATAGAATCAAAATAAGTGTCCTAACTAAAATATAAAATGTAAAGGGAGTTTGTCTGTTACGCTTACAAGCCAAAACATACTAAACTAATCATCGTGAAACTTTGGTATGCAGAAAAAACTTGATGAACAATGAATTAACAAATTCTACATTAACACATATATAAAGGTGTGTAACATCTGTTTGTTTCTTTACATTCTCAGTAGTATAAACATAGATGTATTAAAAAGAGAACTTTCTTATTTAACTGTGGGTATAGTTTTGGTCAGTAAACATATTTAAAAACTTTTTTTTCACATATTGCACAGCAGCAGCCAGTAAACAGAAATTTTAAATTATGAAACTGATGAAAATGCTATTGAAGTGGCTAATTAAAAAAAAATCTAATGAAATAATTTTTGATGTCAAGAACAATTAGATTAAGGCTCTATGAGTACACAGTAAACTAAATAAATCCTATTATAACGTTTGAAGTTAAAGCAAAGGAATGAAGGCAAATTTTCTGAAGTTTAAAATGAAATAGTTGAGAAAAAGCAATCCTCCTCGCCGACGGCACTACGTTTGCCTAGGTAAATTAGTTGCTAGTACTGTCTGAACAAGTTAAATTGCCTCCTTGCTAACGCATACTCTGTTGGTGTTGCCAACTTGCCAATTATTACCCAACTTTATGTAAAAAATATAGTATGGTCCTAATAAAAATATTTTTTTATGCTATTTTATTATATCCTTAATAAATATTATGATACGATAAATGAGGCGTCGGCGTCGTTGTGCCTAACTATAATATGGCTGTGCACGCGACAGTCCTGTAAATGCGGTTGTGCGGTGCCTTTCTAGATCGGATTTGGCTGGCGGACATTGCTGACGTATGCCATGCTGATGTCAAAGTCCTTTTTAAGGGTTCCGTACCCAAAGGGTAAAACGGGGTAATAACTAAGACTCCGCTGTCTGTCTGTCCGTCTGTCACCAGGCTATATCTCATGAACCGTAAAAGTTAGACAGTTGAAATTGTCACAGATCATGTATTTTCGTTGCCGCTATAAAAACAAATACAAAAAACAGAATAAAATAAATATTTAAGAGGGCTCCCATACAACCAACGAGTTTTCTTTTCTCTTTTTTGCTCGATATTAACAATGGCAACAGGTAAACGCTTGAAATATTCAAAGAATATTTAGTTATATATTCACTTTAAAAATAAATAATTAAATTAAAATAAAACAAATATTTAAGGGGGCTCCCATATAGCAAAAGTGATGTTATTGGCGTTTTTATAGATAATGGTACGGAACCGACTCGCACATGGCCGGTTTTTAAAGACCACAGGGCCCTTTTATCCGACATATACATACCTCGCAGTCAATGTCTTCCTCATGGTTTTCTGTAGATTTTAAGAATGGCGAAAGGCGAATTCAAGAATGGCAGCACCGTAATCTGCCTAACAGGCTTCCTTTTAATATGAAGTATATTATGCCTCTTGCTTTTATTATTTTCTGTATGAGAGGAAAGGTAAATACATTACTGCTTTATAGAAAGTTGTTTCATTTTTATAGTAGGTATCGCAGCGTCCCCCTTGAGCAAGTTAATGCCACTAAATCATTAAAATATAAAATAATTTTTCCTATTAGCAATTTGAACTTCATTGTTTTTGACAGAAGTCACCTCTTTAGCCCCGTAGGGGTGAACAGAAGATTGTCACTGTTTAACAAAGGTTTATGATTATTTTTAACGAAGTACATTCTAATTTTATTTTTTATTTGTAAATAGTTAATTAAATACATTCAATCAGTCTCTTTTATTTGACGGCAGGATGGCGTAGTGGTTTGTGTAACAGATTGCTACGCGAAATTTCGCGGATTTAACTCCCGCTCAAGTCAAAGATTTGCTTGCCCGGGCCCAGACCAAATCAAACAAACATTAAATGTTTGATTTGGTCTGGGTATTTCTATGAATAATATGTATGTTTTTACAATAAAATATAAATATGTATTTATATCAGTTGTCTAGTCCCATAGTACAATCTCTGCAGTTTTGGACTAGATGCCGTTATGTGAATGTGGTAGAATAATAACTGAATAATAAGAATTCAATATTATTCTAACATGGAGCTAGTGTGATTGTGAATAAGGAAACATTAAAATCTTTCCACTATCGCTTTTAGCTTAATTTAATTAACATCGATATGCAGTTGGTCACGGTCTGTTACATGGCCACCACAATCGGCATTTACCGACAGCGGTCTATATTACAAATGTGATTAAGCCTGTGACTAAGTCATTTGCAATACATGAACTACCTAGATTTTGTTATTGTCACATCTGCTCTGCTCCATAATTACTTACATTTTTAGTCACGTTCTTGTACAAATAAGGCCTACCTTCTATCAAACACTCATATCTTGATAAATATTTGCAGAAGGTGATAAATAAAAGCAAGGTATTATTCTTTGGTTTATAAATTTTAAATAATTAAGAAAAAATATTATTAATTTTATTAAAAATCACCTAAACAGATTCAACACTGGAACCTTAGTCTTTGGTCTATTAAATACTTACATAGTGACTCAATAAAGCCTATTAACTGAAACTATAATAATGTTGTTATTAGAGTATTGATTATATAAAAGTAAGTATTTCTGAGCTATTTATCAAGTGTTTAAACGAGATTCTTGCATAACTTTCTTAGTTATTGTTCTAAAGATTTCGCATGAATTGCTTGTCTGACTTGAAGTCCCATATTAACAAGAAATGAAGAATTGTACAAATAATATGTATACAAAATAAAATTAGCAAATTAACACATCTTTTTAAAAGTTAATACAAAAATATTAGAGAATGTTTAAAAATTCAATAAACTTTTGATAGGCCTTGTTTAAACAAGGTAACTAAATAAAGCCTGAAACATAATGGGATCATCATTAACTGCCGCTTTCAAGCTTTCTTCCGACCACGTACCACACTTTGGTCTTGGAGGAGGCATAATCAGATAAACAATCTGTAAATTATCAAAATCAAGCTAAAATTCAACAAACTCCTCTTAAGGCCCAGGGTCACAAGTAAGGCCTATTATTACATATAAGCCTTATTTAGTACTTGATACTTCAAAAATGTTTTATGCTGTTAAATACAGCATATCTCATATATAATTCACATATCATAAAAAAAAATAATTTATAGGCATAGTTACCTTTTCAAAGAGCTATACTTATTGTGATCTCTTAAATTATGTAATTAGTGGATGACCTCTTACAAAACTCAGTAACTACTGTGTAGTAGTGGTCATTAGGCGGTCGGAAGGTTAAATCCAAGAACACAACTAAACCACACACTTAACACAGGAGGATAAGGGATAAGCAAAGAAAGTCATCTCGATAAACTTACCCGAAACATTTAGTAATACAATGTCCGTTGTAAACGGACTACCTTACTGCATTTTCAATTCTTAAGGAACTGTCCGCAAGATGCCAAGATTCTGGTTAAGATCAAAGCTTAACGTCAACACTATAATTTGTAAACGCCAATACCAGATACCAATGCCAGCACTGCAATGCCAGCACTGCGCAGCCGACTGGGACTCCGCCCAGCACACGGAAGACTGCCCTGCGTGAGACCTGTCCCCGCTAGCAATCATTGCTGCCATGCTGGCAGGTAAGGAGAGCTGGGGTGCAGTGGTCTCTTTCTATGAAGCTGTAATGCTCCAGAAAGAGACCGCTGAACGGGATTGTAAGAGGGACGATATCGAGCGTAGAGGACGTCGGCGGGGATAGCTTTAGGGATCCGTCAAAGCAGGCTGCCAGAGAGTGACCACTGTGGCGGATTGACTGCTGCAGTGGGCGATAGGATGGTGTGGTCGTAAATATGCGATTTAAGGATTGGGCCGATGTCGAGGCCGGGTAATCCTCAGAGTAGGGCACCTAAGTCCGTCCGTCGGGGTGGTTTCTAGTGGAAACACCAAATACTCCTGGCTCATAGATCCCCAAGGAGCCGGAGAGCCGACTTGATTATCCACACCAACAACAAAAAAAACGTAGTTAGCTAGCAACCCTGTGCTCCGTTTATTGTGCAACGTAATTACGGAACACATCTCATCACACATTACACATCATCTGGGTGTTATATTAATCGTAATTAACTATGTATGTAATGGTGATGGAAATTATTGCGTTTTTTACATCATAATCAAGTGTTCAAAATCTCTATATCTTTCTCGATGTCAAACCCGACAGAAGGATATAACAATGAAGAACATATACGTCGTTATAATAAAAACTTAAAAATTATATATAAAATAATAGAAGTAATAATACTAATAAGAATAGGGTGAATTAGGTTGATATGCGCGTAACATACAATATTCAAATTTTACGTAAATAAATTAAAGTTACAGGTAAAGAACGGATATAAAATGCATTTATTATACAACACAACACAAGTTGTGATTTATATTTTTTACATTTAATTTTAAACGCATAAAAAAGGAGCAGATCCTTCGTTTGTCTTTGTCGTATGTTACAAACGTGCTCTAAAATGTGTTAACACTCATTTTTTGACATCCGACAAAATTGACAAGTGAATGGAAACATCTGTGAGATTTCGTTTAAAATAAATGTAAACATCGTAACAGTGTTAACATTAAGTAAAACTATATTAATATAAATAAATAACACGCAACAATTGTGCCTACTTTTCGCGTCTCAAATTATTTACCATATTATATTAAGGATAAAAAATTAGGTTATGTTTTGTTGTGATCTCAGGTGATTACGCCCGATGATTTGACTGTTTTCATGTTGTGCTTTTAACGTTGGCCTTATAAGGGGTGAAGAGGTTACCTGCTTTTATCTGAGTCAGTTTGTGTGAAGTTTTTATAATGAGTGAACGCGAGACACCAAGTAGTTCCGGGTCGCAAGGATCGGACAAAGGAAACAATAGTACTAGGACCCCTTCTCAACCTATGCCTACTGGATCAAGGTTTGTGTGTGTTACATATAGACAAAACACACTTTTTTTTGTGACCTGTAATCATCCTTTGTGTTCCTATTGGTTCCTATTGGTATTGTCAAAAAGAAAAATGTTGTATAAAGTTGTCAATATAAATTATATGTTTTTTTTTTTCGACACATCGCTCACACGACTGCCTGGTCCCAAATGAAGCAGAGCCTGTGAAGACAAGACCAATAAACATAGTTATATTTTATAAATACCTAAATGTATAGATGGATTACACAATTATTTGTACTGGGTGGGAATCAAACCCTTGACCTTAGATTCAATAGTCAGGAACCACCACACCAAGAGACCACTGAAAATGTCTTATTAGTTCTTATTAAAATTATAAGCTTCTTATTAAATAATGAGAACAAAATTTTATTTGTCTACATGACTCATGTCATTAATCATAATCAATAATAGCAGTATGAGTTCATTTGTTATTGTTTTATATACCTAAGTACCTAAATGATGACTGGTCTGCTAAACTCAAGGTCATTGTGTGTTTTTAAATATATGTTAAAAATTATTGCATCTTTTGTAAGTTAAATACCATAATTTTAATATTTTTTTAAAACAATATTTGTGTGTGTCTTAGTACATTATCTGTAATTGCGTAGTACTATAATATACCATCTAATATTGTAAACACAAAATTAAATTGCATGATGTTATTCTGTACTCATTCTTTTAATAATAGTGAAATTTCATGATTTAGTTTAAAAAATTAAGGTATCAGAAACAAACAAAATCACAAAATTTTCATTTTTTGTTACCATATAAAATTTTATACAACTTGTACAATACAAGACTTTTGGTGTAGTGGTTTAAGCAATCACCCCACTGCTTCCTATTGTACTGAATGTTGTGGGGTTAATCCCACCATGGGCCATTGTCCCACAAAGGTTTGACTAAATATGATTCACAAATCGTTGTTCTGAGTTTGGGTGTTCTTTGTGTCTGTTTCATAAATGTTTGTTAAGTCTCAACACAATATATTCCTAGTTTAAAAGTTGTCTTACTTTAAAGAAAAAATAATTACAGCAGTTAGATCATTAACTGGTGTATATCCATTTATTTATATATATTCTTAACATGGCAGAGAAATGCTATCGATCTCCCTATCTAACCTCATAATCTCTAAATTATAGAGAAGCACATGTTAACTAAACAAATTATAAACCAGGTATTTTTGTTAACACAGTTACTATGCCAGTGAGCCGATACAGTTCAGAGTTCGAGGTTCAACCATCACAGGTGCTTCACCTCCTAAATTCGTGACTTTGGAGGACATCATGAAAGCAGCTCATGGTATGCAGAATATGGCTTTAGCGCATGAGATTGCAGTTGATCAGGACTTCAAATTAGAACCTTTTGAACCACCAGATAACAGGTAGGCTGTTAACAGACTTTACAAGATTGTTGTTAATCAGGAGACCTTATACTGTTAATATTAAAACTGGAGTAAAACAATGGGATCTATAAATTAATATTTATTTAATGTGTGAACTTTTCCAACTGAGTTTTAAAATCTCCGTATTTGAGATTTTAAAACTTTTTACATTATTTGATTATACAGTTTTCTGGTTAACTCCATACAGAGTTTAATACTGTCAAGGATATTAGGTTTCTTCTTTTTACTGTAATTCTATTATTTCAGTTATCAAAAGCTAGTGAAAGAAACAATGCACAAAGCATACTTCGACATACTAAGAGAGCAACTTAACTCTGACCCACCTGAGTACAAGCAGGCTCTTATACTCTTAGAAGATGTTAAACAGGTAAAAAATGTATATAAATTCCAAGCTCGAATTTAATATAGCCCGCTGCGCTTTAAATTTGCGCACAAGTACTATAGTAGACGTCTACGTTTCGGCATCATAGGTTAGCACACTGATCGAAGATCTTTGTTGTGTAATACTGAGGGACTTCTTCCTTTTTAACTGATTAAGTTAAGTTAAACTGATTAAATGATACTGGTTTCAGCCCGTAATGATATCTTAATCTATCGCAACGTCGAAATCAGTCACCGTGACTATCGAGTTGAAGTGAAATTAACTCACACTAGGTTCTCAGTACTCTTTTGGTCATTTCTTCACCGAAGATGTTTCTATCTAGCCAACCTGTAGTGAGGGATTAAGAATACGGAGTGTCACTGCCCCTATTCATCCGTAAAGATCATCCATGTCGTAAGAGTCGACTAAGTGAGCAAACCACGCAGAACAACAGCACTGCAAAGAGAGGAAATACTTGATACAAACCCTATACCAACCCGTCTGGCCAGCGTGGTAGAGTAGGCATATAACGTCTTCTTACAACACGCTGCACGCTTCTACTTTCACTATACTTTAATCTTTGTTGCAAAACCCGTCAACGAGATTCTTTAAAAGTTAGATAACGCGGAGTATTAGTGCCGGTTCTAATTTATCTAATAATTATATTTTCTTGAAGGCATCCAAAAACGTTACACAATCAAGAATAAACATTGTAGTAAAAGTAACACGTAAATGTGACTGAATCTCGTACAGTGTGACGAATGTTTTGTAATAATGTAATAACACTTCATGTAATTAATTTGGCAAATATCCAATTCAAAGTTGGTTGTAATATTTTTAATAGTATTCTTACATGTTAAAGGAATTTTCGACGTAACAGACTTATTAATCTTCCTTAAGAGAAAGGCACAAAAATAAAACAATTTAAGCCCCTTCGTGATAAAGTGCAGATTCATTTGCATCCTGTTGTTCCTTAGTTCTGACCTTGGCTATATTGACAATTTTATAGTATCAGTACTGTTTCTAATTTCGAGCCAAAATGCACTTTATGGTCTATGTAACATGACGCAATTTTATCATCACCACCACTTTGACTGGCTTGTTGGTCTAGCGACCCTGACGACTAAGCCAGTGTTCCTGGGGTTTGTATCCTATCCAGGACAAATAATTGTGGGATGAGCATGATCATTTGTTCTGTATCGGGGTTTCTAGCTCATCTATAAAATATATGTCTTTACAAATATTTAAGTATGTTTATCAGCAGTCTGGTTACGATACTACAGGCTCTGCCTAGTTTGGGATCAGACTGCCATGTGTAAGATTTGTAGAGTTATTATTATCTTAGATAGATGATGTTTTCGTATTTTGTAGGGACTGTTCTCAATACTGCTTCCACGGCACACTCGCATCCGAGAGATGATAGAAGAAGTTTTAGACGGTGAGTTCATCAAACAACAAGCTGAAAACAACAGTCTCGACTTCCACAAGTATGCCAGCTTTGTGATCGATTTGATGGCCAAGCTAGCCGCGCCTGTGAGGGACGAAATGATTCAGAATATTACCAAACTTACCGATACGGTATGTTCTTCAATTTAAAAATTGATATTCTTGATCTAATATTTTACTATTTAAAATCCAACAAAGAAATCAAGTTCCAAATACAAATATATAATCCAATACTCTACGGTATTTGACTATGATGTTCAATCTGTTACTCTCTAACTCTTTATTAAATGTCTGGAATGTATGAAAAACAACTTGTGACGTCATACTTTCCTATTTTCAAAATATTTACTTTTAAAATGTGAGTTTGGTATAATTAGAGAGTAAGTAGAGAGAGAGAGAGAAGTAATATTCTGTCTACACTTGCAGGTAGACATATTCCGCGCGATTCTAGAAGCTTTGGAGGTGCTAAAGTTGGATCTTGCCAACACCCTGATTGCAATGATGAGGCCTCACGTACAACAAGAGAGTGTGCACTATGAGAGAGCCAAGTTTGAAGAGCTGCTTAAAGTGACTGAAGGTTTGTATTAGAAAGGTCACTTTTTTCACATCACGATCATAAAATATACAGGGTAAAATATACACCGATGGGTGGTATCCGTAGTCATTTTCGCACAGACAAAAAAAAGGGGGATAAAAGTTAAGTCGACCTAGATACTTTAGGGAATTGTAGTTGCCATTATTATGAATAGCTTTCCCTATGAAATACCATATCCCAATTCCAACCATTTGCCTTGACTTTTATGATTTTTATACAGATTGCCGAAATTTTTCCAAATACACTTTTTTTCATAACTAATATCCTCAATTTTTCTGTTTCGTGCCGTTGATACATTGTTTTATAATTATCATCACCAAAATTGTAGAACCGTATTAGCTAGTTGATGATAGCAAAAGAGAAATAAATTTGTAAAACATATTTTATTCTTTGAGCAATATTTAACAAAATATATATGACGGTTAAGTTGCAGATGTGTTAAAGAATATGTACATAATATCAGATTTCTAAAAACTAAAAACGATTGCTAACTGGACTTTGCTTTGTGCTTTTAATACTGTTGAAGATAACGACTTATACGAACAAGGAATATGCTGAATATTTTGATTTGTAACGGATACGGCCACCTCCAGCTAACCCTGTATACCTACCCTATATATATATATATATATATATATGTGTGTGTGTGTGCAATTCACACACAGGCGAAGTAAAACTCCCGAAAAAAATATTTGTCTATTAAAGAAGTAACTTAGGCAATTTTTTCCCAATCGAACCCACTAAGGCAGCGTCTTTCAAATTCCACGCGAACGAAGTCGCGGGTACCAGCTAGTATTAAATAAAAATATTCACACTTCAAATAATGTGTAATGTATTATGTCTAATTCTCTCGCCGACTTAATCCTATAGGTACATTTATGTGTTTGTTTCTTTATCGTGACGCAGTTTCGTTTCATCGAGTTTCAAATCACAACGAATCTAAAGAAATTTCACTTCAAAATTAAATATGTAATTCAAACTTATTTATGTTATACTAGCGGACCCGACAGACGTTATCCTGTCAAATTTGACACTGCGATGGTAGCGCCGTCTGTCTGATCCAATGTAAAACATTCCAAAATCAACAACTACTAATAAATTAAAAATTAATTAAAAAAACATTGTCCAGCGGACAAAATTGTGTATCTAAACCATTCCCAGATCCCCTTGAACACACACAAAAAATTTCATCAAAATCGGTCCAGTCGTTTGAGAGAAGTTCAGTGACATACACACTCACAGAAGAATTATATATATAAAGATATAATAAAGTAATACACACAGAACTTTACATCAAAAAAAAAGTACTGCGCCTAAGGGATAAAATTACTATTAAGCACAGCGGCGGGCAAAACTTTATTCTTATTCATGTTCTACAGATGGCCTAAAATACACCCGAGAATGGCTGCAACGTAACATAGAGAAGGAAGGACTCAGTATCCCTGTTACAGACAAGATAATCATCAGAAATGTTACTGCACAAACACTTGCCAAAGCGTATTTGGAGCTGTTAGAGTGGACTGGTGCTAAAAATTACCCTGAGGTAAGTCTAATCGATAAGCATAGCCTTAAGATACTATTCAAAGCGAATTCATAGCTGCACGAATGGCGAAGTGGTTTAAGCGGTGACTTCGCGCGTACCACTGCGCTGTGTATTTTGGGTTCGATCACCATATGGGACCAACAGTTTTTGTGATCTACAAATTGTTATTCTGAGTCTGCGTGTTCTTTGTGCCCGTTACATTAATGCTTGTAAAGACCCCCGCGACACAGGATATATTCCTAGTGTAAGTTTGTGGTGGGAATTGTCTTAAAAAAGTATGTGTTGTATGGTCTATAATAAATTTTATTTTCTACTAGCTGCCCAACCCGACTTCGTATGCTTGTAGAGAAGAAAACAAGTTTTTGATACTTTTAACCTGTTTTTTAATATAAAAACCTAAGAAACCGAATGTAAGCGCCAGTGGTAAACGCTAGGATATGTTTGTTTTATTTCATCATCATCATCAACAGCCTTTAATAGTCCACTGCTGGAAGCCTCTCCTGAGAAAGGAGGTTTTGGCCTACTATACCACGCTGGCCAGACGGGTTGGTAAAGGGTTTGTGTCAAGTTTTCCTTCTCTCTGCAGTGCTGTTGTCCTGCTTAGTTTTTTCCCTTAGTTGGCTCTTATGACACCCACGGTATGATTAGGGGTGGTGACACTCTGTATTCTTAATCCGTCACCACACGGACCCGTTATTTACTAACCCTTAAACGACATTGTCAAATATATGTGTCATAAATTGGATGCACCACAACGCTTTGTGAACTAATATAACCAAAATAAACGTTTGTCACATATGTGTGACAGCGACGTTCAAAAGACCCTGAAATGTATCTCTAGGTATATAGTTTTAATACAATTTGAACATTGCCAACGCATCTCATTACAGACGGTGGCTCTCGACGCTCCCCGTTTCGCAGAGCTAGGTACTCAAGTGTACCGTCTTATAATAACAGCATCCCTTATGTTGGCAAGCCCATCGTGCGCAAGCGACGCTACCACAGCCGCGCAGCACAAACAGACGCTAAAGGAGAAGATATTGATCATTATTGACAATACTACCAATGACATGTAAGTATGTAAATAAATAACTTTAGTCTGACTACCACCATAAATGGGAAAGTTTAGATGGATGTTTGTTACTCGCGTCTTACTGGCTAAATGAATCTAGATCAAATTCGGACCACAATAGTCTAGAAAAGCGCATAGTATACCTTTATCCTAGAAAAATTGGTTGACAAAATTAACATTACCTAGTGAAACCGCGGGCAAAAGCTAGTGGAATGGTGATTGGAGTATTTTTATTACACACTTATAATGAAAATACTCCAATCCTAACATTTTTAATGCAAAAATGAGTTTGTTGCGCTCTTACTCTCTCTCTTAGCTATTCTTCAAATTTTCCATATGAGTGTTGTTTCTAGAATAAAACATGATTTTAAGGTTTCTGCCCAGTTGTTCCATATAGCCAGTTCCACATGGTACTGATGTAACTTTAAAAATGCGATTTATATACCACTAGCTGACCCGCGCAACTTCGTCTGCGTCTCTCAATAGTAATAAATTTTCTCCGTTTTTGAAACATTCTTCATTGGTGCTCCGCTCCTATTGGTCTTAGCGTGATGATATATAGCCTATAGCCTTCCTCGATAAATGGGCTATCTAACACTGAAAGAATTTTTCAAATCGAACCAGTACTTCCTGAGATTAGCGCGTTCAAACAAACAAACAAACAAACAAACTCTTCAGCTTTATAATATTAGTATAGATTTGTTCTATATAACTTTATACCACTTTTACAGCTCACATTAAATAAATTAAAATTATTTTATTTTCAAACTTTTTATTCAGAATAACAAAATAAAGTCTGGGCAAAGTACTGAGCGTTAGAAAAACAAATGACTATCTACACATATAATAAAACTGTAAGAAAGGTGATATTAGATAGATACATACATATACATGTATTTATTTGTAAATAAAAAAAATAGCATCTTCATAGATATAATAGATTCCGAAATGTGTTTTTTTTTTTTTTTTTAAATTCTTGTCTGTCTGTCTGTCTGTGTGATTCACGTAAAAACCGCTAGACGAACTTAAATGAAGCTTTGGATTTAAGTTAATCGTAGTCCTGTGTAGCATATAGGGTACATTTTATTACGCTACTCAAAGGAGGTGGGCAGCAAGTATTTTGTGTGAAAAGTCGGCAGTCTTGCTGCTATGGATGTGAATTTTAGAATTAACTATTCTTCTGAAAATATTCTTTTTTTAGCAAAAGAAAACAAGGAAAAGGATTTTTATAATACAATAACACGACAAGCTACGTAACTAGAACGTCATGGAACTAATGAGTAAAATTTGCTGGTTCGAATAGCTATTCCTACGATTATAATAATATTCAGAAAAAAAAAAAGTGGTTTTAAGGGCTATAAAATAATATCGCTTTCAAGCAAGCGAAGACTCGGGCTAGTATTCACAAAAATTGTATTTTTATATCGCGAATTGATTATTTACTCTAAGGCTTCATCAGTATGTTACACAGACGCAGGAGGTCGCTTCGTCCGGCGGCTGGGTCTCGAGGTGGCTCTGCACAAGTCCGAGGCCCTGTTCTTCCACGGGCTTCGGAGGAAGCCGCCTGAGGGATCTAGCCTCACGGTAGGAGGCACTCGCATCGGCATCGAGCCCTCGATCAGGTATCTGGGGCTCGTACTCGATGGCCGATGGGACTTCGGATATCATTTCCGAGGTCTGGTCCCCAAGTTGGTTGGGGCAGCGCGTGCGTTGGCGCGGCTGCTGCCCAACATGAAGGGACCCGATGACTCCTGCAGGAGACTCTACTCGGGGGTTGTGCGGTCCATGGCCCTTTACGGGTGCCCAGTATGGGCGGGGGCCCTGAAGGGCAGCAACGTCGCGATACTGCGACGACCGCAGCGAGTGCTGGCCATCAGGATCATAAGGGGGTACCGCACGATCTCCTTTGAGGCGGCGAGTCTCCTGGCCGGAACTCCACCGTGGGACCTGGAGGCGAGAGACCTTGCGGCTCTGTAAAAGTGGCGCAAGGAGGCGCGGGAGTTGGGTCGGTGTCCCGAGACTCGAGAAATCGATGACCGGAAATCCCAACTCCGCCAGGTCATCATAGGGGAGTGGAAGGAACGACTCGGGCAACCGAGCACCGGGCACGCCGTCATCGCGGCGGTAAGACCCGTTATGGAGGATTGGCTCGAGAGGCGTCACGGGACCCTCTCATACCGACTGACGCAGGTGATCACTGGGAAAGGATGTTTCGGGGATCACCTGTGTCTGATCCGCAAGGAGCCAACGCCTGAGTGCCACCACTGCGATGGCCAGACCGTGGACACGGCTCTCCACACGCTGGCAGAGTGCCCGGCGTGGGTTGAGCAGCGGCGAGACCTCGTGGCGGCCATCGGAGTAGGAGTTCTCTCGCTCGATAGCCTGATTGCGGCTATCGTGCGGAGCGAGAGGGCGTGGAACTCTGCCGTCTCCTTCTGCGAGCAAGTTATGCTCGGGAAGGAGACGGCGGAGCGGGACCGGGAGAGGTTTAGGACTCTCCCGGCCCGCCAGGCCCGGGAACGGGCCAGGTACCGCAGGCGACTCAGGCGCCGGAGGTCGCAGAACGACCTCCGTCCTCCATAAGCGCAGGCCTGGGGGTGACAGGTGAGGCCATCTGTCACCCTAGCAGAAGCAGGCCGGGGTGGCGGCGAGCGCGTTGCGTAGCGCGCTCGCTTCCAGGGAGCACAGGGAACATGGGGTTCCCACACGGGGGGGGTCATCTACTCGTCTGTAGATGACCCGAGGTATGTCGGGGTACCAGGGACTTCCTTTCTAGGGTATACCTGGTTCCCCGGCTATTAGTACCGAGACGGCGTGCGGTTTTAGTCGGTTCGAGTCCGACATGCCACCGACAGGTGGTATCCGAGGGGACTTCCGCACGGAAAAAAAAAAATAAAAAAAAAAAAAAAAAAGGAGGTCGCTTCGTATCAACATAAAAGGCTCTTTATATATAGGCGAAGCTTTTATTCGAATGTTGTTAGAATGATGATGATAAACCGTGATTAATTATCGCTTTTACTGGTATATAAATAGATATGCCATTGAGTAGTTACTTCGCTTTGGTATAGCTTTTTATTTTTTTAATAATAAATTAACCAAAAATGAGTCTGACAACAACCGCTTTTTATTATTTTGTATCTTTGTTCTTCTTGTACCAGCTATTTTATGTTGGATCTTTGTTCTCCTTGTACCAGCTATTTTATTTTGGATTTTCCTTCATTGTGTGTTGAAAGCCGCATTTGCCGAACTACAATATGAATTTTGATACCACTACTGAATATGCAATTTTTTTTTCAGAGAACTGAAATCTGTTCTGCCGTCAGTAGCAGAAGAAGTAATCTTGGTAACAGAACAACTTCTCGAAAATCTAAATCAACCACCGTTAGTTGGGGAGACGAAGGACCTTATCAGGACACAAATCACTTCCCTTGGGGACCCTGACCATAGAGTGCGAGAGATAGTCCGTGAGTTTAATTTCTTTTATTTTGGATTATAAAATGTTACAGCGAGTTAGACAGGATCCTACAGATTGTCCTGGAAGTAATTTTGTTTACCGTATAGAGGGTTAAAAGAACAGGATGTGACCAGGCTATTGTTTTTTTTTTGTATACTTGCAGTGCAAGAGGCGTAATACGTTACTGCCTTTTGAGTGTAATCTTTTAGATAATGTTAAAAATCATATTTTTTCAGTAAAAAGTAAAAATAATTCTTATGTTTATTAATAGGTCAACGAGTGCTTGAGTTTTTAAAAACTATTCTCGTTTGCGGAGGCGGCTCAAGACAAATCCCGGTCGGTCTCTCGGCCTTAGCGCGGGAATTGACGTCAATCTCGGGAACGTTGCTACGGTACGTCATGCACAACAAAGCGGTGTTCACATCATACTATATGGATATAGTAACAGAGGAACTGAGTAGAAACTAATTTTATAGAGGCTACTCGAAGTTGACAACCCAAATGGCTGAGTTGCCATCACAAAAAATGTGTTAACTGTTTTCTATTGTTATCAATTGTAGGATCAATTTTGTGAAAAAATAAGATAGCCAGTTAAGAGATATTATGAAACAAAGCTAGGACTGTATTTTATTATTTTTAACACAATTCATCTTTTGTAGAAGTAAAGGCAATTTCATACTTTTTGTTAGTTTAAAAAATCAAATTATCTGATAAGGGCTTTTAAATATGGTGGCTCAGCTGTTATTAGTGGAGCTTATAGCTTCGTCTACATTAAACCGGATTATTATATGATGCATAAGACAACCAGTCTGTCTTCTTGACTATATTTTTTAAATTTTCAACAAATATAAGCTAGCGTCGAGCCTACCTTATGGTTCTGTTATATCGATTAATAACGTAATTTATAACGCAATCGACTAAGTACTAATGTTAAGATACTAAAGTTTACACTAATACTTACGAATATATCTACTACTATAAATCTGACTACTAACTACTCTGCTATAGCTCAGAAAATGACTCGTTATCATTATTCCAGAGTAGTGTTCCCGAACACTGACAAACTACGAATAAACTAGGGTTCGGTATTGATAATAGAACCCCAACACACTCCTTCCTATTGCCTGTGACTTTGCGGGGGTTGACAGATGTATTAAATGTATATTTTGTCAGCCCATTTAAAATATCGTTTGGGATCAATACTTATTTTGGGAAAAAAATCAAGTCAGTATGCAAAATTTCACCATGATCAGTTGAGTAGTTAAGGCGAGAAAGAGTAAGAACCAAACACACTTGCATTTCTAACATTAATCAAGATGATTTGATAAGAATAGTTGGATGAAACAACTTTTATTTGGTTATAACGGTTTCATTGTATGGACGGTTGGACTCCATACAATGTTGATTTTATACTTTGAAGTATACATTTAAAATTATATGTTTTAAACGTGAAATGAAATAGTAGTTTTTAAACAAAATATTTTTTTTTTACAAAATTTTTGTGCCGTTTTTTACAATAATCTGTAAGCTGTAAAAATAGCTAAAGTTGTTGACTTGGTAACTGTAAAAGTGTATAATATATTAAAATATGTAATAAAAGAAACGATGTTTATGAATATAAAGTTAGAAAAAAATATAATCACATTTTTTCATAGTGAGAGATTTTCTTGCATTTTATTAATTTAAATCGTATTTACTAGTAAAACTTCAATATATCACAATGCTAATATTTAAAAATAGGTTAATACTCTAACGATAATAGTTACCTACACTTATAATGTTTCATGTATTTAGGACAGTTCTTCACGAACATTTCAGATGTTGTAATCGGCTACCGAAGCAATAATGTTCTGCAGTTCTACCCAAGGTTAGACCTTTATAAATTTACATTGTATGAAATAAAATGGGAACAAATTATTTATTTGTCTAATAACGAGATATTAATTTATGTATGTAATAATCAATGATGCACTAATAAAGATATTGGCATACCTAATTATGTTCTTTTATTGTAACGTATTCTTAAGCCTTAAGCTAACTAAGCGTTCCAATGTATACGTAATCGGTTCCACGTACACAGGAACACTTACCCGCAGGAACACGTGCCAGTACGCTTTTGGTTGCAAATTTTTCACTGGCCCACTTTTTTCCCCAATTCATATCATGCATAAGGCTATTTCCATATTCTAATCTTTTTCCACAATTTTTTCATCCACCAACGGGGTTTCCGTTTTTTTTTTTTTTTATAATATATATTGCATATATTGCACAATGAATTGACTGGCCGAACTTGTTTGTATCCCGCAATGCATAAGGTGTCTGTACGCGTAGTTATTCAACGTATGTTACCTATATTGCGCGTACATTGTAACGCGTAGTGCATACAAGGCTTCAGGTCAACATATTTTAATCCCAATACCTTTAAGGAACATTCGGCCTAGTAGACATGAAGAATTTGTAGCGGCGCAAAGGCAATTCCTAAGATCCTGGTGATCCCCCTAGAGGGAGGAGAATCCCAATTCAGGAAAAAAACAAAACTAAATCGGATCGTTGATATTTTTGAAGTGCGACTTTTAGGTGCAGTTTCTTATACGAAAAAGAGGAAAGATAAAATGCACAAAGGAGAAAGAGAGCCATTAATACACTAGAGCAAAAAAGAGCAATGCATATGAATCGTTACGTGTGCGTTACCCCAGCAAAATAATGTCGAAAATAGTCATTTAAACTATATAGATAATTAGTTGCTCCCCTTCTGTAATTGTTAAGCACATTTTTAAATTTGTTTCACTTAAACTTTTTTAGTTATTTCAAAAAAACATTTCCTGCTGGAGTAACGTTTGAAACGTTACCGCAGCCAGACATTTTCTTTTTTAATTGTAATATTGAAATAAATTTTAGCTAAATAATTAGTTATCTGGACTAGGTAAATGTTACAACTTATTTGGTATTTGTATTTTCTTCGGCTGCGAAGTTATTCGAAATCCTGCTGGAGTAACGTTTGTGGGTTTGCTGGATCTCTGAAACGGGTAAGCGGATTGTAACCATCTTTTGTACATAACTTCTTAAGGATTAGTTTTAATTTGTTCGACAATAAAATAACAAAAATAATGGACCGTTTAAAAATTATTTAGGTAAGTATGAAAACACTTCAATACGTCCTAACACTTTAAATAAGACCTCTAAAGACTTACTTGAAACGTTATTCTATTGCTTGTAACTACCTTCAAATGTATACGAATTTTCGTAAGGATACTGTTAGTGACTAAAAAGTTATGATGAAATGTAGCTCTCCACGGTCACGATCACAATGTGTGCGGCCTTTTTTGGCCACCGATAAACCTGTGTGTGGATATATAAACTGAATGTTATGCCAATAATTAGTTGTTTAGTTCAGTTGTCTACCTGTAAAATTTCAGCGTAGTACATATAATAATTTACGAGATAATTAAATAAAAGTCATTAGAAGGTGCAAGACCGTGGTAACCCGACCATGTTTAGGTGGTTACTAAAAAGCGATCACCCAGTACATTGCGCTGTCTTTTAAAATATGTAGGATATTATTTGCAAGTTTACTACGGATATGTACATAAGTGTTACAAAAAACTAAATGTTTTTTAAATATTTTTTATTTAGGATTGTTTATTGCATAATTAGTAATCAGCCGGGAGATTAGGTATTGTTTGAATGCTTTTGTTTTCTCGTAATGTTTAGGTGAATTGTTTATAGTTGTTCATAGAATTCGTACCTGCGTAGTATTTGTTAATTGAAGTTTAATTTTAGGGTAGGCATAGGTAATTTAAGAAATATGAAATGAAATGAAATGATAAGTTTTGAAGAGTGTAACGTATGCGTTGTAAATAGGTATTTTGTGAATAGATGGGGATTTTTTTAAGTGATGAATCGACTTAGGCTAGCATATCGCGAACAAACTCTGTATTGCATTATTTCTGTAATAATGTTGGAGAAAATAAAATATTTGATCACAAAATCGCGGTGAGTTAAATTATAATAAAATAAATTATTTATGTAAAATTAGTAATAAGTGATATACCTACCTAAAAGTTATGATCCTTTTTAATTTGTTCACCTTGAACGAAATTTCAATATTAGCATTAGTAATTAATATCCTAAGACAAGAATTGACAATTACTTAAATTGAATCGAATTAGCATTAATGCCTATTATTAGTAATTAGGTACACACATATTGAAGAACTCTCAAGAATACGATAAATATTTGCAAAAATAGAAAGCGGAAGCGCACACGCACTTTACAACACGTATATTATCTGCCTAAGGGTCAAGTTTAGTGCACTAGATGCAAATTGCAAACAATGAAGTATCCCTTCGCCCCTCCCCTCCCGCGTTCTAGCAAAGGATGTATTATCAGCGATTCTTGATTGACAAATATTATCTGACCAATAATTTATTCTATAAAAATGTATCACTTTCACTCGATAAATTAAATTACCGTTATTATATCAAAATATCATTCAACAACTGTTCGTTTTTAACAGAAATCAACAGTCACGGGCTCAACGCTTAACGGTAGATACATAGGTATAGATAATTCTCGGTTCTAGGTATAGACCACAGAACAATATTACCTACTCTTACGAGGTATACGACTGTTGGGCGATGCAATGTTGATGCATTCTAATTTACAACTGTATTCTTCTACTATTCGGTCTATTTTCACTTATTGTAGATGACTTGTTGCTTTAAATATTTTGATGCATTCAAGTCTAAGCTCTATACACCCCAAAATAAAATACAATTACTTTAGTGTTATTTCTTTACAAAAAAATCAAAGAAATGAAACGATTTCTTATTGGTTTAAATTTTCGTTTTATTGCAGTCAGGTGAATCGTTCATACATGTATCTACATATTTATAATTTTAGCGGACCAGTGCAGATTTTCTGTTGACTGTAGCTCCGGTAGTAAAAAAGACTAAATCAATTTTAAGTAAAGAAACTAGTACTTAAGATCAATTAGGGAAAAAAACAAAATAAATAATAGGTAATAATAATGAATAAATATTGAATGTATTTAACACTATACGCAACTGTACCGAAATCGTAAGGTGTATTACACTAAACATTTTAAAAGACAGCGCAATGTACTGGGTGATCGCTTTTTTGTAACCACCTAAACATGGTCGGATTACCACGGACTTGCACCTTCAAATGACTTTTATTTAATTATCTCGAAAATTATTATATGTACGACGCTGAAATTCTACAGGTAGACAGCTGAACTAAACAACTAATTATTGGCATAACATTCAGTTTATATATCTACACACAGGTTTATCGGTGGCCAAAAAAGGCCGCACACATTGTGATCGTGACCGTGGAGAGCTACATTTCATCATAACTTTTTAGTCACTAACAGTATCCTTACGAAAATTCGTATACATTTGAAGGTAGTTACAAGCAATAGAATAACGTTTCAAGTAAGTCTTTAGAGGTCTTATTTAAAGTGTTAGGACGTATTGAAGTGTTTTCATACTTACCTAAATAATTTTTAAACGGTCCATTATTTTTGTTATTTTATTGTCGAACAAATTAAAACTAATCCTTAAGAAGTTATGTACAAAAGATGGTTACAATCCGCTTACCCGTTTCAGAGATCCAGCAAACCCACAAACGTTACTCCAGCAGGATTTCGAATAACTTCGCAGCCGAAGAAAATACAAATACCAAATAAGTTGTAACATTTACCTAGTCCAGATAACTAATTATTTAGCTAAAATTTATTTCAATATTACAATTAAAAAAGAAAATGTCTGGCTGCGGTAACGTTTCAAACGTTACCCCAGCAGGAAATGTTTTTTTGAAATAACTAAAAAAGTTTAAGTGAAACAAATTTAAAAATGTGCTTAACAATTACAGAAGGGGAGCAACTAATTATCTATAACGTTTAAATGACCATTTTCGACATTATTTTGCTGGGGTAACGCACACAATCGTTACATAAAGCATTAAAATAAGGTACTATGTCTCATTCAGGTAAGTAAAGTGTACCTATTGTCCTTTAATTTATTGATTCTATCCCTTACTTATATTGTTATTAGTTTCCCATCTCATCTATCACGTGTATGAGGCGCGCGCATTTTTTTGCATTTTTTTAAATCCTGGCCTTATCACTGCGGTGCCGTCTAGGAATACGTCTTGGCCCACCAGCGGAGTCCACCAATATGGAAACAAGGAATTACTTTGACCCGGTGGTAATTTGCAAGGAGGTTTATCTATTTCTGTCTATTTAATTTGACCGTCCTTATCCAGAGGCAGCGAAAATTTTCAAATTGTTTTTACATAACTTCTAAATTATATTCTTTTTGGTTTTGTTTAATTGCATCAGCAGGCTGTTCTTTATTTAGAAGCGTTGGTCTTTATTCTTGTACTTACTTATAGAGGACACAAATTTGACGGACATAAATTATACAGATCGTCGTATTTTACGCTTTATTAAATTACACTTTACATTAGCAGTACACTTTACAATCATATTGTATAGAATAAACTATGCCAGATATGAAATATTGAACATGTCACATACATATATCTACAGTAGCGTTTTTTCTTGATAAGAATGCGTAGAAAGTTGCGGAAGTCGCTCTTTCAGTGTCTTTAATGAGTGAGAAATTATTATACTATGTATTCTCAGAAAATGAAGAAACTGCATAGACGACTCAAAGAAATCGTCTTACTCTTTCACACCTGTGTGCAAACACATTGTGAGAATTTACAAAGTACGTACATTGTCATGAACACAAAATGAATTGTCGTAGGAGTTCACTCAGAATCGCTGTGACTAGACGACGCTCTAGATGCTGAACCACTACGCGAACCCTGGAATCAAAAAGTTACTATTAGATTTCTTAAAATCGGTCGGTACAAAGCTAAGACTAAACTCGCCTTGATAATATCCATATTATTATCATCATCAACAGCCTTTAATAGTCCACTGCTAGATATCAGTGAACTATTAAAAGCTGTTGATGATGAAACTACAACGCGACCAACTACATTTTTTATCACAAGCTTTCCCACGTGGCTGAAAGTTACCCCATACTGCCTCGGTGGTGCAGTTGTAGCGTGTGCGACTGCTATGCTGAGGTCTCGGGTTCGATGCCAGGATCAGATAAAATTTATGTATGATCTGCAAACGTTGCCGCGTTGTGGTTTCATCATCAACAGCCTTTCCTTATAGTAGGAAACAAACCCTATGGTTTGTTTCAAGTTTTCCTTCTCTTTGTGGAGCTGTTGTCCTGCGCCTTAGCTGGTTTTTACGATACCCATGGGATGACTAGCGATGGATGGTAAAACTCCGTATTCTTAATCCGTCACCATACGGATAACGTTGTAGTCTACACAATACTGCTACTTGCTGCCCAAACTGGGCATCATCTAGTTATATTCTCACATATAATTTCTAATAAGCGTGCACTGACACTCTATATAAAGGCTGCAGTACACATTGGACAGTGTTGGGGCAGGCTCCGCAATGCGCTATTATAGGCCAACAACGCGTAGGTGTTTACACATTGGTGTAGAGCTCATTGTTGCCTGGCGCACCATTTGCGATAGGCGTCGAATTTAGTAAATTTAGTAATTGAGTAAGGAATTTAGTAATTGTTATTTATTTGTATGCTTCCCCCGCACCAGAACGGATACTTAAATCTTTTTTTTTTTTAATGCAATCAAAATGTTGCCATCAATGACTCTATCTGTTAAGTTCAAAAATAGAAATTTGAAGGGAGTTTGCAATTCTACTGCATGCAAAATTGACCTGGGAACATTAATACCTATAGTTTTAAAGGGGCCAAACAAGCGACCCGAATTACAAACTATACTAAAAAATTAAAATAAATAACTACGAGCACGGGACGGGACTTAGCCATACTTATATATCGGCGCAAAACAGTATTCAACACTAGCAACACCAACAACGTCACTTACACGTGTTTCGAGCGCCGTAAACAAGTGACTCATAACAATCACCCCACTACTTCGCCTATAAAAACGAGCTGCATTACGCATACTTGGTCATTCTCGCTTAAGACGTCAGGCTGTTCGGATCTACGCACAACTGCTTGTGAGACCTTGGAATACATCTAACTGTATTTACTGTTGTCTTTATTTACTACTGTACGGATGTATGTACGACTGTGTGTAACAACTTGGTAGACATCTTTAGTGGTATTTACTATTGTTGTTGTTATTTACTACTAATATTATTTGCTTTTAAAAGTGAAAACCATGACAATCTAAAGAATGACGTCGGCTTTGCTGATGTCACTCTATTTAAAAACAACCCAGACAACGGTACTCCGTTATATATTATAAATGTGAAAGTGAGTTTGTTTGTTCCTTATTGTTGATCAAAAATTTACCTATTCTGACGCAACAAAAAGTGTACTATCCTGTCAGCGGTCGGTAACGAACTAAACAATGGGCGAAAGAGTAAACACCACAGGCCAAGCTATGCCACGATTCCTTTGAAGTGTGCCCGAAAAACAGACAACATGCCAAATGTACTCCAAGGTGGCCCAACATCCGCCAATGTATACAATTGCCCCATGTACACATTGGCGTTGGCTTGCATTGGGCAACTGAGTCCAATATGTCACACATCATCATCAACAGCCTTTGACAGTCCACTGCTGGACATAGGCCTCTCCTTAGAAAGGAGGTTTTGGCCTACTATACCACGCTGGCCAGACGGGTTGGTATAGGGTTTGTTTCAAGTTTTCCTTCTCTTTGCAGTGCTGTTGTCCTGCGTAGTTTGGTCCCTTAGTCGGCTCTTACGACACCCACGGGATGATATGTACTTGGACCTAAATATTATCTGTACGACACTACTAAGTAGAACCCAAGGGAAGTGGTGAGTATTTGTTTGCCATCTTAGTTCTCTATAAGCCGGTTACGTACTTGTCTTGAACCACTAGCCGATCGACTTCTCGACCTGTCGGAACCGCTCCCAGAATGTCTTTTCGAGCTGGCTCTAGACGATGCCTTAGACCCAGATGCTTTAGACGAAGCCCGGGACGCGCGTGATGACGCCCGGGAGGATCGCTTGCTGCCACGGGATGATGCCCGAGAACTTGCGCGGGAACCCTGGATGAAATCATACATTATAAAATAAATTATTCTCTTGAACTATCAATTCGTGTCAGTATTATAATATAAGGTATATCACAATGCCATAACAATATATTAGCACGTATTAGTTTCATTTTAGGCCAACCATCGCATCAGGATTAATAAAAGTGGTTCTGTGTGGCACAAACGGATCTCATCCTATTTGTGAACGTGAATCAAACAAAACATGTATTCTAGCCGTTTCGAGGACAAATAAACATACAGACAAAAATTCCAGTCAATGTTTTCTGTACAAATGCCCTACATGGTGCTGTGTTAGCTCGTAAGTGCCTTGTATATCAGAACCTTATTACTTAGATTTTACCATTAATGTTACATATATATATATATGCTGTGAGTTAACCAAATAAATAAACATGCCATATTAAATATGTGATTTTTCTCACTGGAGTACCTAAATAAGTGTTTCATAGCGGTCATACCTTATCGCTGCCTTTAGAACTAGCTTTAGAGCCTCGACTGCCGGAGCTAGCCCGTGAGCCTTTCCCACTCTTAGAGCTTGCACGGGAAGAAGCGCGGGATGAAGCTCGTGAACCAGATTTGGAACGAGACCGGGATCGCGAACGAGATCGCCCTGAGCCAGATCTGAAAATACATATCGTAACTTCTAAAAATTACGTTCCTTATTCGTATACTTAGCAAATTTTTACCTGTTAAACATATCTTACCTAACAGAACCAGATTGCGCAGATCCTGAACGGGACCTAGACTTCCTGGACCCAGAGCCCGAACGTGAGCGACTCCTTGATTTGGACTTAGATCTGGATCGTTCACGAGACCCTGATCTGGACCTGTTCGACCCTTTAGACTTCTCAGAGCCCTGTGGGGATTTGGATCCAGATTTGGAACGAGACCTGGATCTGAAATATGATACGCTTTACAATTAGTCTTAGTACTCTTTTTCAAAAGTAGTTAATACTTACAGTTCTTTAAAAAAAACATTTTATCAAATGCAGAAATAATGTTTAAGACGCAAATAACTGAATTTAATTTGAAAACTACCTTTCTTTCTCCTCATTCTGATCTCCTTTGTCTTCCTCTTCTTCCTCATCATTTTCTTCTTCCTCATCTTCTTCCTAAAAGGAAGTTATTTCACTGTCTATTATCATAATTTATAACATATTCAAAAAAGTATCACCAACATCAATCAACCTATGTCATTATGAATATATGTAATCCCACAAACTGTATTCTTTATTCCTTAATTTACTATATAAAAGTGCTTAGAAATCAATGCATTTAAAGAGCTACGTACTTGTGGAGGTTCCAGTTGCTTCTCTCTGAGTCTCAACATGCGATGTTCAGTGGCACTGAGTGGCCTGTGTGTTACAACCAGTCTTGTGAGAGCCTGGGCAGCGGCACCTGCACGGGCACGTCGTTTTGATAGACGCACCCGTGTCTCGAGTTCATTGTAGTATACACAATGGTTACGGACAACCTAAGACAGAAACATTAAATTACATACTGAGAATACTAAAAAAGACTTACTAAAAAGAAAGATTAGAAAAGATCTATAAGCAACAAATATCTTTTTAATTTGGCCTAGTGATGGATTTATTAGTCTTCACATCATAAAAGAGTGGTTTCAGAAGTGTGCAGCAATACAATTGGTATTTTCAAATGTGTAAAAAGTAACATCATTTGTAAAACTAACCAAGAAATAATTTTCCTCATAGCCCTTTGAAGCTTTACTTTTGACATTCCAGTTGTACTCTCTTGCCATCTTGTATTCATATGTGTCATCGTCCAAGTATATCATGTTCTCTTGCACATCACGGCGGCGTTTCATTAGAGTTTCTTCAGTGGGTAGACAATATGCTACAAATTGTTCTCCACTTTCGTCCATCACACCTCTGAATAGAATAAAACATAAGATATAATACAATTTATTGCAAATAATCAGATATTTTAATATTCTTCAAAATCTGGGTTCTCAGGAGAGCTAAAAAATTTAATCTATATATTAATGTAAGGTTGGTTTGTGTATGCTTAAAAATTATAAAAAATAATAGTTTCAAAAAACTAAAAAACACACTTTTTATAGAAAACCAAACTAAAAAATAGAAAATAAATTTTAATAAATTTGAAAAAAAGTGTTGGGTGCCTGTTGTCAATAGTAAAAAGCACCCCTATTTTTTTTTAGATTAGTGTATTGTAGTCGGTCCTCGATTTATCTACAAAGTTTGAACGAATTCTGACCGTTTGAAGTCGCTTATACAAGCAAACAAACATACAAGTGAAGCTAATATAAAGTATGTAATAAAAAAGATCTGCACTGATTAAGCCCAAATTTTGACATGATATACATGGTTCATAGATGGTTTTAATCTATTTTTTGCAACCACAATGTGGCACAGCAAAGGGTGGCAAGGTACAGCTAGTTTTGTATAGACAATATATAAAAAGTTAGGTTAGACAAACATGTCATACATTCCATATTGAGTGACACAAGTAAAAATGTTTAATACTCACCGAATCATAGCTTGTGACATAGCCTCCATCTGTCCAGCAATATTCTTATCAGCAGGTGCAGGGTCTGAGTCAAATATGACTTGAGCACATGGATATTTCCACATCTCGAAGTCAGGGAATACTGGCATCACTTCCACTGGAGTGACACCAGGTTTGCTGTAGTGTTTATCCAAAACCTTCTTGTTGTCCTCAAAAGTCTTTTCAATAGCCTTAATTTGACTCTCACGGTCCATATAAAGAGTCTCTTCACTAAAGATTTTCTTGACATTGTAACCAACTTTAGCTTCAACCTGAAATATTTATACTTTAAGCAACATCATCATAATTTACTCAATATGTAACAATCATAAATTGATTTTGATTAACTCTTCACATGCCTCTCCTCTGATATGCCACTACACTGTAAAGTGCTTTCACCGGTAAGCAGTGTAGTGAAGCGGCATATCAGAGGTTAAAATATCAAATAATATTTCTTGCTAGATATTTCACTAAAGTCAATACATAGTTGCTTTGGTGAAAAAAAAATAATAGAAAGAGTGATGTAAAACACACTGATAGTTTTTTGGTAATAAAATACTAATTGAACCTGTTGTAATATTCATTTATGTTCTGTAAAGTATAACATAGGTTCACTTAGGTTGAGTCCCACATTTTTGACAACAATAACTTGTTTTTCAAAGTAAATATAACATCTTAAATATAACGAAGTGATAAGATTTCATTTCATTTACAACATAACTACAGTTCGAAAAGTGAAATAATTGTATGGAAACGAAAGAAATACCTTCTCCATAGACTGAGGTTGAAACCTAGTTTGTTCTGTAGAGATATACTCGGAGCGACGTAACCAAGACACATTTTTGGCATGATGTCGTGATCTTTTGGAATCTTGTGGTGTAAGAACGTCATCTTCGAGAAGCTTTTCATCTGCGGGATCCAAAAATGCGTTGCCGTCTCCCTGATATATATCACGGTTTATAAGATCAATGTGTACCCCCAAATCATGTTCTGTAAGGACTTCATATCTGTAGCTCTTCTCCAAAGACGTCGGATTGTATTGTATAAATCGAGTCGACGGGAAAGGATAAGTGATGAATTTTAAATCAAATGGTATGTCTGGCAATGTGTTACAGAACTTTACGCGTGTTACCAATTCCGACCTAAAAAAATATAAATACAATTATTGGTTACTGTTTTGAAAAAATAAAAATAATAGATTTCTTACAAACTAACCTCCTTTCGCCCGTCCGTTGCGGACGTTTGTCCCGTTCAGATTCATTTGTGTGCACCGTGGGCGGCATCTTTAAAATCCGTTACATTACACACTAAAATAACTACTAACACTGATTACTATTTTTACTATTATTGTAACGGTACACAATATTAGGAGTTCAGATTAATCAAAATAACAAACAACTTCTTACGACCAATATTTGTACCTACCACGCTTAATGACAGATTTGACAATTAATTCGTATAGTTCACATTCACAGATAACTATATACACAGAGTAGTTACTGTCAGGTATCGTTTGGAGATGTGACGGTCTGGAATATTATCAAACCAAGTTGAATCGGTTTGAAAATTCATACGAATCAGGTCCAAAGCTTGCATACAAGCGTTAAACTTGATATTACCTATACTAACAAGGGCAATACAACAAACTATTCAGTAAAGTAATACGATTACCAAGCAGTAGTAGATTAGTAAATCGGTTTATGTATTAAATTATTATTAGAATAACGACGCGCGCTAATCTTATCTGATTTTGTAGGAGCATAATAATATAGCTTGTGCTTGTAGTTGTCATTAATGACAGTAATAATTATTTTAATATTTTGTATGAATATTATCCGTTAATGTCATAAATTTAATGTGAGAATGAGTGTAGAACTTCATAAACGTTGGCATTATGCAGTCTATAGCCCTGTATAGACTACTCCTTGTTGTGAGACGTTGATGGCAACGTCCCGGTCCAGGTGACGGTGTTGCACTGGAGCGGAGTCATTTTAAGACTGGTTTAATTTGAAGCGGTTAGTTTCCTACCGGTGTCATACTATTGCTATATGTGTAATAAATAGTAATAGCAAGTCAACTCCTATGATAGACCGCTAAATACGTTAAGACTGTCTCGACTAAAAATTGGCAAGGGATGTCATAAAAACGATCACGAACGTAGGTAGCTAGGTAAAAATAGTACTTGCCTAATTAAATATATTTTACCCATATAACAATAAATCGGGTTCCTGTTCCGTTTAAAATACTGGATAAAAGTTTAAATTATATAAAACAGGTTAATATTATACATTGAATAATATTTTATTTCATTTCTTTCCATTACGATATTAATGCTAGTCATGTTAGCATAGTCTGCTATCATTGCCGAGCCTGACGTGAGGAAACTATACATCGCAGTCAAGCCCGTCTCTAGCCTATTGGAGGCCCTGGGCAAATTACCTTTTTGGTAGGGATTGGTGATCTGGCAGGAATCAGGCCCCTATCGATCGAGGGGCCCTGGGCACGTGCCTAAAGTGCCCAGTGGAAAAGAGGGGCCTGATCGCAGTCTAGTAGAGTGCTTAGTGTGAGCATGGATTAAAGGTGTCGGAAGCCTCACGCTAGAGGCTATGGTTGGGCTAGGTAGCTTGGTAGGTATTGCGGAAGTCACCTCAGTTCCCGCGATCCCCGGCGTAGGTGAGAGACGGAACACCGGGGGGTTTTAGTCAGTAGGAGTCTGACAGACCCCTCCGCCCTTTCCCCTGGGCGGAGGACATACATGAGGATCTCCCCGCGTTAACAAAAAAAAAAAAAAAAAGGTAGCTTGGTAGGTAATAAACTAAAGAGAATGAATATCATTTCCTCCTTGAAAAGTGAGACTTGACGTCGAAGATGATATTCGTCTTATTAAGTCTGTATTCACCTAGGGTCAACGATTAATGTGGCCCGTTGTCCTATCAAAAGACGGTATCTGATATAAAAGTAGCTATGTTTAAGAAATGGCTAAGGTATGTCCAGAGACACAACTTAGTCATTCTTGAGAACCCGGTTTCCCAGAACCCAAGTTCTTGAGCACTTTCTGTCTACGGTTGATCTGAGTCTCTTGCAACAGCAACAACCTATTTGCGAAGAAAAAACACATGGGTGTTTAGTTTTGGGATAAAAAAATAATAATTTATTAACATGAAACACAGTTTCAAAGAAATAAAATATTTACATGAAATGTACAAATAGGTCATTTAAACATTTTTAGTAACTATAGAATTATATTACTAATAATAATAATATTGAAAAAATACAATTTCACTTTCAAGGGGTAAATTTTAAAAGATACCTCAGGGCTAAAGTTATGCGATACATTACAAGACAACTTTTACGACTCAAATTAAAACCGGAAATATTGTGGAGTTAAAACCTCTTTTGTTCATTCGTTCTGGGAACTCATTTCATTCGCGCTGCAGTTTAACTTCAAAAAGACGTATTACTCATTCGCTGCGCCGTATTCCGTCGCCATCTTTCTTTTCTCAGCTTTTGTCGGCAGTGAGGTACGTTGTTATACTCGAATATTTCGGCAATTTTAACAATATAGTGCATTAAATAGCGTAGTTCTTACATTAATTTTCTTTGCTATTAATGTTAAAGTCGGTAAGTACTATTGATTATGTAGTTCATAGTAAAACGTAGTAAGCCATGCGGTCGGCCTAAAAGGATTTTTCAACATACTACGCAATATGTTTTCTAAAGCATATCACTAAGAACACTCTTTATAGAAGTGAATTAAAGATTTTTTTGTTGTTAGTTGTGACATTAATATTTTGGACATTGGTTGTTTAAGTATTTGTCAAATGCCGGTATGGTAACCAACGTGGCGCGAACGCCGCATTTATGATACGCTGTTCTTGTTTTAGGTATAAAACATGGGTACTGTAGAACGCGCTGGCGATGACCATACCTCCGAGGTTGACTCAGGAGAAGAGGAAGAAATCGTCGCGGGCGGCGAACTGGCACAACACTTAATGAAAAGGTAATTAGACTTTAAGGTTAGTCTTTTTCAGTTAAAAAAGTTTCCTCACGTGAAGTCTATAAAAGTACCTAAATTTCAATGAAGAACATGGGTTTCAACTTGCACGCTATGTTAATATGTAAGAAAGGATGTGCGCGTAAATGTGTGATCATGAGATCACGCAGTTAGCTCGCGGTTTTAATGCGCTTAAATATTTTCATAGTTTCCTCCAGAAATGATGTTTTCATCATCATTTCTGGAGGAAACTCTCTCAAATAATAATTCCTTCTTTTTTAATACATTATTTAAAACTGTTTACAAATTGATAATATGTACTTCAATGATTATTTTTAGTCAATCTCCAAAGTTAAGAATTATGAAACATTTATTAAAGTCGATAAATGCGTAGGTAGATAAAATATTTAAAGCTACGTACTTACATCAGGATTCTTAATATTAATAAGTTATGATTCACCTCTTCCTGTCGTAACTTACATATAACGAAATAGTCCAGAAATTAAGCTTGGATGTACCTATTTGTCTTTTGTGTTAAATACATCTAAATTTTAACCAGGTTACCATAAATAAGTAAAACGTTAAAAGTAACAACTTTCTTGAATTAACTTTTTTAAGAATTCATCATCATTCAGGACAGTCTCCATCAAGCTGTCTGTTAAATTCGTCTACACTAATATTCCAATATAAAAAAAAATCTCGTTTCATTGCACCATCGGACGTCTGGCTAGCTATTAAGGAGCATGCACAAAAAGGCGCGAGATTATGGGTCATTGAACTAATGAGTCATTTCACGCTCTACTTGACTAACGTGCTCGTCTAGATCACGGAATTTTATAGGCACTTCATGTATTTTACATTTTTTGTGCACTTGGCCAATCATATATGTAAAAATCAAGTCAAGCGAGAGAAAGTATAGAAAACATGTTTCGTGCATGAGATAAACCAAAGATCCATTATTTTTGTTAATAATGACACGGATTTTCATTTACTTGTATGTAATACTCCGCTTCTGTAGATCGCTGCATAATATTTTATAGCCTTTATCAATAAACAAAGTCTTTGTAGTGCCTGTAGTTAAAAAAGAAAATGATGCTGAAAAGGCAAATGCCGACGGTCCCACACTTGGCGTAAATTGCGCAATTCAGTATTGAAGATCAAAACAGAGGATGTCGGTATTGGAAAAACCATATCACACAGATTTCGGTATAGGAAGATATAAACTACTGGGGTGCATATCGTAGGCCAAAAATTTGATTACTTAATTTTAGATAAGCCTATGTACCTACTTTTTTGGACTATAATCCATCTCTGTGCCAAATTACATCTAGATCCTAATTGGTAACAAACCAATCAGATTCCACCCCCATAAAGTTTCGCGTTTAATGGTTATGGAATTATTACAAAACAATAGTATATTTTTTTAAATGACAACAGATTTATGAAACTACGGAATGTACATCCTAGTCAAATATAATGGAGGACAAGGCTAAATTAGCCCTGGCATAGCCGTTAGCGGTTTAACTTATTAAAAAGTATCACCGACTTCAATATGCCACGATGAATTAAAAAAAACGGCATTTTTTATTCCTTATTTACCACCCAACCTCTGAATTTGCGTTTTTCAAATTTGAATGGGACCAAATGGGAAATACACTCCCAAATATACCAAAATATTTTTTCAAATGAGTTCATAAATGACGGGGGTTCCGAGATAAGAAACCAAAAAATATCACCGAATTGAGAATCCATATGGCGACAGATTAAGAATACGGAGTGTCACCACCCGTATTTATCCCGTGACGTAAGAGCCGAGTAAGGGAGAAAACTACGCGGGACAACAGCATTGCAACAAAAAAAGTTGATACAAACCCTATACCAACCTGTCTGGCCAGCGTGGCATAAAGGCCAAAGCCACCTTTCTAATAGGCCGTTTACACGTTTGGCAAGCCTCGACAAGTGTCCAAAAACACAAAGCGTGTAAACGGGTTGTTTGGCTCGGCTTGTCGTCGATTGGGCCTAGTGTCGCTTTTCGAACACAGATCAAAGGAAGCTTGCGGAAAATTTCATATTTGTTGAGCAGTCGTGAATCAACAAGTCTCAATGCTCTACTGGTGAGCAGTAGAGCTAGAAGAGTTTTTTAGTTTAATGCCGCCGTTTATATTTTGAATAAAAATATGTTCACGTTTTCTGTGCCTGTCCGAAATAGACTCACACACTCGCATGCGTGTCAACGGGAACTACCATATAGGTTTTCGATCCAAAACCCATAGGGTACTTCAGATTGACCTAGAATTGTCAATTTTGGTTAAAAGCAAGGTCTTACAGCACAAGTAAAGAGAAAATTCTGAAAAATAAAAAAAATGAAAATTAAGGTAAAATTTTGGTACTTACAAGTTTTCGCGAAAATCGAAATTTCCCCATATCGTTTTATCGTGTTGACTCGGGACTTTGATTTTAATAGAACTAATAGAGACCATAGACCTCAGTATCTGGTATAAATTTCAACTTGCTAGGTCTACCCGTTCCTACCTTTTGAGGTACAGAACCCTAAAAAAGGAAACCTTTTATCTTGGAATAATGTCCTGAAAGACTTAAGTTTTAAGACAAAAATGTCTAACACAAAAATGTCAAAAAAAACATCGCAAAATTTGGAGAATGTAAATTAAAATTATTATAAGGTTTACAATTTAAATTAAGCATTCTACAGGAAGGTCAACCGCCAAAGCAAAAAAACGTTCGATCAATAATTCTCGGAGATATTGTATCTAAATGCAGAATAAAGATTTAAAACCATCATTCGCTCCGTTCGGTGCCTATTTCTGTATATGGGAAGAAATTCGTGAGTTCGCAAACGCTGTATTCGAAAATTTATTGCATATCTACATATTCGCTGCGGCCTCCATCGCATGACTTCATCTCCCTGCATGTGACCTTGTAAGTTGTGTAATATCGATTCTGAACCCCAGAACAGTAGATGGTATACTCGTGAATACTGTAGGTGTGAGAATGAAGAAGAAAATATACGTACATAATATTGTAGTCAAATCAATTTATTAATGTCATCAGTTAAAACCATATTTGCCAAAATTGATGCACATAAAAATAATACTTCCTACTGTTTATTGTTGTCAGAAAGTAAAATTTTATTCAAACTTGTCCTATTTATGTTTTATTTCTTTAACAAGTAGACCAAGATGTACGTACATCTTGCGTCGAGTTGTTCGCGTTTTCACACTCGCTAAACTTGTCAGGATACTCGTTTTGTTGATTTTGTATACTCTAGCTAGTCTGTATATAACTATACCAAAATAGAACTACGGGAGTACATTATATATACTTACTATGTTCTCAGTAGCTCAGACTGGTACCTATTTCTTGTAGTGCATACATATAAATAAAAATCTGCGTAGAACTTAGATTTCCCAAATGGCACTAAAGTGTTACATACTCGAGGCACCTTTTGTAAGTTTGAAGTGATCGGGTTGCGTCGACATCAGAATAAGTTGCATTCGTTTTACTAGTTCAATATGACAAATCTAAGACTAAGAAAAACTTAGTCTTACATAGCATACATACATAGATAAAATTAATAAGAATACTTATATAATAATACTTAAATACAAAATGCATGACAGTGCAAAGCATGCCATCCCTGTTATTCTGTCCAAGCCAATCATTGTTAACAGTCTTAGAATAAGGACGACGGCATCACCCTGGCCACGTTTATGTACGTAAACATTATCACTCCACAGAGGCACATTGGTGCTAATTTTTGAAACCTATTGTCATATATTGTTACATTATCAGCAGCCTCGTTATCTATTTCAGCTATTTATTCGTACGGATACGATACGGATAGTACGGTATGTTCTTTATTGCGTTAATACAGATGCAGCTATTTCAGGAAAATAGGGCGCTACTGTAAGTTTCGTAAATGTATACAGGATTCCAAAGTTGTCTGGTTTTTGAGTGATTATGTACGCCCTTGTTTGCTTTAGAACGTTTGAAAATTTAACGAGTCATCTTGATCTATTTACTACTTCATATAAGTTTCTTTATGTTTACAAATGAGTCACAAACAGTTTAATCTAAAATTGAAGTTTTTGTTAAATCACACCTTCACACTCTGTTAATATTATTATTACTATTAGTGTACAATAAATAATTATCTATCTATCTTTGATTTCTCTTATTCTGTATATAATATTAAGTTTTGTTACTCGTCCGAGTAAGCTATTACACATGTTGATTTAAATGTACCTATTTGGGTTGTCCAACTGTTAGTTAACCTTTGGAAAATAGGTACTCTTACTTTTATTTATTCTTAATATATAATAATCATAGGACAACCTAAGCAAAAATAGGACGTAGCTTTACTCATTTCAAGGTATTTTGTCAACAGTGGTTTAACGCGCAATGACATGTTAGCTGCGATCACCAATCGCATTCACGTAGAAGCGATGGCATCCCTACCTCCAAACGTGCGTAAGCGCATCCGTGCGCTGCGTACACTGCAGAAGGAGTTCGTCGACATCGAGGCCAAGTTCTATAGTGAGGTTCACGCCCTCGAATGCAAATACGAGAAGCTCTACAAGCCGCTTTTTGAAAAGGTAAGAATTCAGTTTTACATCTATACTAGTTTTTAACAAGTCCAAAACATACAATTAAAATACACATGATGTTTATGTTACCACCAAGAACTGAATGCCCTGATAGATAAGTTATAAACAACCAACTGATGCAAAATAAAAAGTATTATAAATGCCTTTAACTGGTTGGATATAATGTTAATGTAAGTATACTTTGTGCAGCGTGCACAAATCGTAAACGGAGGTTACGAGCCGACTGACGAGGAATCTGTGAATCCTTGGCGTGATGAGACTGAAGAGGAGGAATTGGCACGCGCTGTGCAAAATGCTGCTATTGTAGAAGGGACGGAAGAAAAGAAACCAGAAGAAAAGCCACAGGAGTAAGTATATTTATCACAGTGTAATTATAAGTACATTATAATGAATAACAATGATAGGAGTCTAGTTTTCTTTCTTACTATAAATTATAGCAGTTTCCTGCTTATATATAGATAATGTAAGTATGTTGTTATGAATATTCAAGACTTAGTCTAGCCCTTATTTTGCAACTTATTGCAATTATGATATGACTGTAATCAGTAGCATTCATAAAGTTTTTAAATGATGACATTTAACACCAATTTCTGAAACAAGTTGATTGATTTGTTTAACATGCATCACCAACTGAAGCCTTTTTAAATAATGTTCAATCACTGTATAGTGCTCAACAGGAATTAACATTATTATTAAATTTTAGGCCTCCTATGGACCCTAATGTGAAGGGTATCCCAGACTTCTGGTACACCATATTTAAGAATGTTTCAATGCTCTGTGAAATGATGCAGGAACATGATGAGCCTATTCTTAAATGCCTGCAGGATATTAAAGGTAATTATTTACACATTTAAAAAAAAAGATTATCTACCTTTTATAATTAAATGATGACACACTAACACCACTATCTGAAAAATCAATGATTGATTTGTTCAACATGCATCACCAACTGAGGCTTTTTGTTTACAATTAATTAAATACCAAACCCCCATAATTGAAGTTTCTAACCTTTTGTTTTTGCTCAATAGTGCAAATGCATGAAGATCCCATTGGCTTTACATTGGAATTCCACTTCTCGCCTAATGACTACTTTACAAATACAATCCTCACTAAGGAGTACTCCATGAAATGTAAGCCAGATGAAGATAGCCCACTAGAGTTTGAGGGACCCGAGATTTATTCTTGCAAGGTACGTTAAAATCACTTTCATTTTTCGTTTATACTAAAGGTCTTTTATCAGTTAGCAAAAAAAAAATGTGAATATTGTTGTAGAATTTATATATAAAAATAATTACAAGAACAATTTTTAACTTGTTTAAAAATGATGCCTAGTAGTAATTGAGATGAGATTAGCGAAAATTCATACCCCATCAAGTTTTTTGATTACTAAAACTGTAATTAATAGATAAGTTTCATGCAAAAATACTTTGATCTCTACAATTTTTTTTTAATATGAATAATGTTAACAAATTATCCAAAACCCTCTGTTTACATAATTTATATTCTAAACTAAATCCTTAGGCACCTAACGTCTGCAGCACTGTATAACCACAAAATTTATGCAGGGATGCGAGATCAACTGGAAAAAAGGCAAGAATGTAACAGTGAAGACGATAAAGAAGAAGCAAAAGCACAAGTCCCGTGGCTCAGTACGCACTGTCACCAAGTCGGTTCAGGCTGACTCATTCTTCAACTTCTTCTCGCCCCCCACCATGCCTGATGACCCTAACTCCACCCTCGCCTCGGATATTCAAGTACTTATTGTTTTTGTTTTGTGTGGCAAGATAATAATTATATTTATAATCCATTTACATTCTCAACCTGTGATATTTATTTTATAGGAAATTAATATATGTATTATAAGTATATAGGCTAGGTATGAAATATTTAAATTTTAATATAATTAAAATATGAGTATAGCAATATATACATGTGCTGCTGAAATTTGTTTATACAATAACAAATTATTTCTTTTGTAATACATACTGTTCTCTTCTTCGAAGCGGCTCTTTTTGCTGAACCTAATTAACATGATGTTAACAAAATGTCAACTAACACAAGGAGGTCTCTTTCTGTCAAAGATAATTTTCTGAATCATGGAACTAAGTTCGTAATAACCATACCTAACTAATAACCATTGACACTTAGAAACATAGTATCTAGGATAATAAATAGTTCCCCTCGAGTTGTGGTGTTAAGGGAAGTAGTCTTAAAAAGTTATAAAAACGTCTACAATGGTAGAATTGTAATGAAAAAAGATTTCTAAAATGGACTGGTTCATAATAACTCTAATCTCGACTTTAAAAATACTTGCCAACTTAAACTTACTACTTTATAAATAATAACCGTTTATGGTTAATCTTCGGCTCCTAATAATACTGTAAAATTACCTCAAAATCAGAAAAAAACTTTCTTTAACTCTAGTATAGAACTTATCACATTTAAGTATACGTAGTAAACGCATGATTACAGGCGCTGCTAACAGCAGACTTTGAGATCGGCCACTACATTCGCGAGCGAGTAGTGTCTCGCGCTGTCCTCCTGTACACCGGCGAGGGACTTGACGACGACGACGATGATGATTATGAGGAAGAGGTGAGTTGCACACTTTGACATTCATGTATGTATATTCATAAAGTTTACAAATGTGTGATTGCGTTAAAGACAGTCTGTACAACTCAATACTTCACAATAACATTCTGTATTAACAGTAGTTATTATTCTTCTTTTTGAGAAATTAATAATAATCTAACAGACTCCATTTAACGTAATATGTGGTGAAATGAATTAATTACATATAACACTGCAGCTACAACGACAATTTACCTTTAAAAATGTAGTGCAATCAAAAATCTGGCTGTTTTTTGTTTCAAATTATGCAGTATTCTTGATTGAACTAAGCACCACAATGATCACACATAAAAAATACAAACTTGATAAAATAAAACAATTTACATGCTTGTCTGCATAGATTCTATAAAGTGAATTCTCCAGCCATCTAGCAGTTCTTTGAGGTGATAGTTTCAACCTTGCATGGTAGAAATGTTTTTATTGCTTGCTTAGCTAGTTTAGTACTGGTTGTGCTAAACCTGTTGATTTTTGCATCCCTTCTCCCATTCCTCCCAAATTTGACGGAGGTACAGTATATATTCTAAACCCTGCTCCCCTTATTTAAAAGTCAGTAATTTATATCGTGAGAAATCGTTCGAATACGTGCACATTCGTTAGTTGTAGGGTAAGGAGTATACAGTATCTACGTCTCGTGGGGCAAGCGTTGAATGGTGGCTGCACAAACAAAAGCGGTCTATTTGGTTTCAGGAGGATTCGACAGACTTTCGTTGGTCAGACTCTGGAACGGAGGAAGTGTCCGACGTGGAGGATTGATGCAAGACAGTTGTTCCACTGCCCCTAGCGTTATTATATAGTAGCATCAAACGATAACTGATACGGGCCCACATAGCTACCTCTCGGACGGTCGTTGTGGGCCCTTAGCGGCTCGTGGTAAACACACGAGCTGTTAGTGCTTAGTCTATCGCGACCATATCAGCCCATATCTTTTAAATTTTTTACCAAAAAGTCAATGGTTTCGCCGAACGAGGCGTTAAACGAATGATCAGAGACGTGTCAGGTTATTGTCCATAAATCCTAGTATTTGTATGATAGAATATTTTACAACAATGAACTTCTCGCATTAATAACTCTTTCTATGCATGGTTTATCCGTGAACAGATAAATATGTTTTAGAGTAGATGTGACGGCCCCCAAAGGTTGTGGACGTTGCGAGAAGTGTGAGGTGCCTTCATTATCGATGTATAATGCATGTTAACTTGTTAGATGTCTATGACAACTATTTTGCATTTCTAGATTAGTTATACATTTAACTTGTTTTTATTTATTATTATACAGTAATTATAGTGTGTATTTTTGTGTACGAATTTTTACATGTTCGTTTGAGTACTTTGAAATTTCTTGTGATATTAATTACTATTCTCTAAGGCTATATTTAAACGTTTTCTCTTAAACGAAATTGAAGTACTGTCATTCCATTGAGACGCTAGTTGATCACCTCGCAACAACCGTAAGTTACGGTTTCGAACCAGGAATTGAATTCGTTGAATCTCTTATTAGTGCCAAAATGCATTTTTACATCGTCACTTAACATCGCCAACTGTGATCTATCCAATATGTATTTTTAATAATAATATAATTTGACAATAGTTAGGTCGAATAATAGATATATATATTTTTTATTTATGTATACCTTCTATTGAAGATAGCATAATAATGTCAATGTATAGCAGCTCGTCAGGTAGTTTTTCTATATCGGTAATGGCTTTGTTTTTGGCATGATGTCTTTATGATGACATTAAAATTGTATGCTTTTTACCCGAGTGTGTTTTATTTATTTTATCCTTGTTTGCATGCAAGTGTTGTCGAGAATGCAGATGGTTGCAGAATTCACGTTCAATGTTGTCTGGGGTATGGAGATGTGCTCATCACTAATAAGATGTAATGTTGACGTAATTGACGCGTTGTCAGGAGGAGGAGGAATGTTCCACGGAAGAGAGTGAAGACGAGGAGCCGACGATGAGGAGACGCGGCAAGCGACCACTGAAAGGGGCCCCACAGGACAACCCCGCCGAGTGCAAGCAACAGTAACACGCTCACTAGCAACTGACTAACTTACTTTCGAGGTCTGTTTATACGTCGGTACGCTACGTTGGTGGTGAACTATCAACCTCGCTACATTACATCCCGTGTTATAATAAATGCAGTTTATTTCTGTTCAGAATCTCTCAGTTTCAATTTGGCTGTCAATTCGACGGGACTTGTAGTGGGAGGCGATGTTCCTAATTCAGGTCTACTAAATTTACTTATTGAATGTACATGCATATTTTCAGTAAATTCAATGCCGTCATAGGCCAATCTTGAATGTTCAGATTAGGTATTCGTGGCCATAACAGTATGTAATACGTTTGCAAAAAGGACGACCTTACCTTTTTTTTTGCACCTATTGCAGGAACAAAGTGTGAAATAGAATGCCGATCATTGAACTAAGAAGCTTTGCACGAACTCGCGTAACGTCAAGTTTCCTTCACATTCCTTATACATCAAACTTTTAGGAATGAATAGACACTTCGAATCAGTGACGGCACGCCGTCTACAAATTTGCATGTCCACAGTCGTCTCCGCTGCGAAGCAGTCAATGGTATTCCGCCTTCAGGTTCTCTTTATTTTTTATTGTCCATTGTTATTTTAACAATTTGGTGCTTAAGGTATAGCTAGGTTAGTACGACTTGACTGGATGTAGTTATGCTGCCTGTTAACAACTGTTCGATTAACGGTCTATAAGACAGTAATTAATGTTGTAATGTTATTTGTATTATACGCCGATTGTACGGCGTTACCGCCCGTAATTTAGCCAGTGCTAAGGAGTTCGCGACACGACGACGTGCAAAATTTAAGATTAAGTGTTACGTTGTACATTGAGCATCAGTGAGATTGTGAAGGCTGTAGTGGTTCTTTTAATATTATTTACTATAATTATGCTCTCGTCGCGTACACCAGCCGTAGGATATTTGTACACAACATTTTTAAATAAATTTAATACTGAATTTTTTTGTTTTTTTTACACCATTTTACGTTTTCAGGTATCATGGGATAGGAGCCAAATTAGGGTTCCCTAGCAGGACTAGACACCATAATTTTAATTTACCGATAGCTTGCTTCACTCATAGTCTTGGAAAGAATGATATACCTATTTGTATTTACTTTGGGTGGGTTTCCTTACAAAAGATGCAAATATCTTAAAAAAGCATGGCGCGGTTAATCACAAATATAACTAATAGGTATGGTAACTTAATAAAAATAAAATTAATTGAAATATGTACATTAATCTATTTAAAATGCTTCAGACTTAGGCAATTTTATAATTACAACCTTATAACTGATTGATAAAATAGAAGATATCAAAGTAAACTATTTCTTGATAAAAGTAATGTTATAATCTTAAAGGTGAGAACTCGGGTCTATTTTTTTTAATATTAATTAAAATCATTGCCTAATATTCAGCATTCGTTTTCAACGAATATCCACATAATTTTCATAAACATTTCAAGGTTACTGTCATATACCTACGCCTGATTTATTTAAAATTATAAAATAATTATGTTTTTTTGTTTCGCTTTAATTATTTTGAAATATCATAATTGTACGTATGATAGTTAATAAAAGCTAGGCATATACCGTCACGGACGTTTTTGTAAACCTTTTTAAGGTGTACAATACTGCGGTAGACTTCACAAACATACATGAAACGGACACAAAGACTCAGAACTTTAATTCGTGAATCACACAAAGTGTCGTCCCATGTCGGGATCGGACCCACAGCACTCGGCGTAGTAGTGAGTGTTTGCCACTAATTCAAATGACATGTATACATAAAATTATTATTTCTCTTTGCTTCTTAACTATAGAAAAGACAAAGGGACAGCAAATTGGTTGGTCAAGTATCTCAGTCATCTGTCAAAATGTGCACGATTTTCCAATCTAGTGACTCACGGAAAAAAAAAAGTTTTTTTCTCAAGGGAAAAGGAACATAATTAGTAATTTTCTTTTCTTCTTTTCATTTTACTTTTCAAGACTTACGATTGATCTATTTAATAAAAATAGATGTTTTCAATTTTTAAACATGCTTTAGGTAATAACCTAGAGGTCTGAGACGCAGATGTGAATTAAGAGAATCTGTTGCGAAAGGGTTGCGTTAATTTATTTGTTAGAGTCAATCAAACCATTTAGCTTACGATACTCAAGTTGCGAAGAAAAGTAATTCCATAAGTATATGATGTTAGTAAAAACTCACTAATTTTCAATATTAATTTATTAACTTTCAATGATTATAACAATTTATTTATCACGATTTGTCTTTACAATGCAATCAGATCTGGGGTTTATAATTTATATGTTTCTAGACATAATCTGGTATATTTTATGGCATCAAAGATGTTAACACAGTCAATAACGTAAAACTGAGTTGCCATAATAACATAAATGGGTAAAATGCATAATATGCATCTTTAATTAAAATTCAGATATTATGGTGATCTCAGGTTATAAACATGGCTGTTAACTATACAACAACAGCCATAAAATACACCTGGCAATTACGTAAATAACTACATCAAAATTTCAGGTTGACAATATAAAAAAAAAACAAGACAGCATGACTGTCCCGTCTGTACTTGATGTACAAATTTGTACTCAACGAACATTTAATGATTTTGTTAAGTACGATATTTGTTGATATAGATGTTTGACATATCTGAGGCATTTCACTAATTATTACCATTTTAATATACTGATTTGTTGACTTTACAGACATATTATAATGACGTAAACATCCTAGACCTGGAGCTACGTCAGTCGTAGGCCGCATTATACGTTAACACGTCATTAATATTAAGACAGGAGCTACACGTAACGCAACGTCACGTCACAATTTATTAATTAAAGACGGAAGAAAACTGAATATTAAAATTCATAAAAAAATTTGAGCCATACGTGATGTTCAGTCTGAAACCGTTCATTTAGCACCATGTTGCCTTACAAATATTTCTAAACATACAGCTAAAGGTCAATCATATCGCTATCACCTACACAAACAAGGGAATGATGCGATACGGTAAACTTGTGGTTAATCGTAACTTAAATTGTTTTTACACTAGCAAAATGATTTACAATGTAGCGTTCCAGAAAACAATCCACATAATAATTTAGTTTTACCGGACAACAAATCAAATATTTTTATAAATAATAAATAAATAAATAGCCGTAGTCTCAAAACTATTACACTCATTATATAAATAAAGCGCACAAGTTTGACTTAATGCTCAAAACACAACCATGAAATTTTCTGGAACGCTATTCGTGCTACCCATAATCACAAACTAAAATGAGCGCTACTTAATCGCAGTTAAAACTTATACACATTCAATGAATGATAACACAAATTTATAGTGAGTCAAAAAATATAAAATTAAACAAATATAAAATTGTAGCTATAATAATAACTCGTGGTGTGTCGAAATTGAATCAAAATTTATGAAGTACTATTTTTAACAAGCATCAATACAGGCAGTAGGCAATAATGATAGGTATTTCATTTGCAAATATATAATAAAATAACAGTGCACAAGAATACCATTAAGTAAATCCCTATTACAATATACAATGTATTTCTAATAATGTCAAAATCTGTCACGTTTAAAGGTTCATAGGGACATCGGATTGCAAAAACACAACATTCAAAAAACGGACAAAATACTTAAAAAAATCATACATACATAGTTTGAAACAAACATAAAAAAATATTTAAGTTGTATATACAAGCAAAATTAAATGTATAAATATAATGTCTTTAATTCTCTTGTACAATGTACGTATGTAGATAATTCTTAAAATAGACATTTACAATACAAAGAAATATTTATATTTTCACGCCTGGCATTGTAACGTCTTGTATATGTCTGATATTTAAAGAAAAAATATGTCGTTTAAAGAAAAATCATAAAACAATGTCGACCCCTTTGGGACAGTATTACGCAAATCGATTCGGCAGTTCTTTCACGGGAATAAGAAACTGATGCCTTATTCTTTGAGAAAACTAATATGTTTATTAGAATAAGTCAATAGTAGTCTCGTTGTCGAGCAATTGTAAATGACAATAATTTATATTGATGAATGGATGAATGGTGAAATAGATCTACGTATTCCCGAAATGTTTTCGTCAGTCATTAAAATTTAAGACCGAAAATCTTAAAATTTACATTTTCTTTTAAATTAAGTACATAAATATATGATAGACCAAAAGGACCAGTGAGGACATAAAAATGACTGCTAATCGTGAAGTCAAACTGTTAAAAGCTTGCAAAAGAAACATGTCTGAACTGAAAAATAAAATTGAAATACACGCACACAGATTAATAATGGAACCGAGATTTTAATCGCGACAGTTTTGAAAAAGGACGAAGCGCGCTTTAGACGTTACGACAATAACATTATATTAGCTAAAGTACCTATATTTTAAAATTGTAAAAATACTAAAATTATAACAATTTCGGATGCTTGAAGATATAACTATTAAGTAACTCATTGTTTTTATTTATTAACTGGTATCAGTTTATAAAATTGACATCATTTGGTCAGTTGTAGTTAGTAATTGGCTACACAGCCTTTTTGGCTTTAAAATTGACTTGATACTTATAAACAAACAAAGTTTTAGTCGATTATTTAAATTTCCATTAGTCGATTTTATGCAACACATTGTTACTTTGTTAACGCTTATACGATTAGGGAGTTAGGGTCCCCTAACTATTTTCCCTAAAGAAAATAACCTACTCTTTATAACATCTGCCGTATATTTTAAGTGAAAGTGCAGTGAAAATTATGCCCACATTTTGGCCGAAACAAAACAGACAATTCAATTTATTTACACAATTAGAATAGGAAGCTCAATTTAATTCACTATCATAATATAATTAATAGGTATGTTCTGTTATGTGTTATTAAAATATCCGTCATTTTACCCCACTCCCTTGTTGAATAGTCTTAAGTACATAATTCTACAAACCGAATCGTGTACGTATTGAATTAGAGTTTAAGATTCTTACAAACATACATTAAAAGCCTCTTAAAAGAAAAAAACAAAGAACTCAATTACCCATTCCTTTTAAAACTTATTTAAAAAAAAAGTTTAGACTGGTGTACCTTATGTCTTTTTTTTGTGTAGACCCGCTCCTATATTCTTACGAGCTAGACTTAGTTGTGTAGAAATCTGTTGCGTCCTGAAAAACTAGTAGTTCGTTTTTTAGGAAAACACGATTGAAATACATTTTATAACTAAACTCGTGTCTGATAACATTATTTTACACCAACTAAAACAAGTGCACTATATATAATTTAGGTTTGTAACGTCAATTCGAAAAAAATATATATTTAAGTATGTACACAATTTCTACTGCCTTTCCTAAAGTTCGCTTCGTCCTGCACTAGTGTTATTTTATTTAAATATTATGCAACATGTAGTGGTGAGTGTCACGCCGGTGTTTTGGTCTTCTTGCCGAATGGCAGATGGAGGCGGCGCTTGCGAGGTTTAGGAATACCTTCGTCTTCCATTAACGAGGAATCTGTTGATTCTTCCTCTGGAGGCGTGTTGCTCGATGGTGTTGGTACGTCTGAAATCGTAGTGCGATGTCATGTAACACACTCTGTACACACTTGTTAGTACTTAGGCTAGGACTGGAACTTAGAAATAAGTATGTAAATTTAGAGAAAACCTATATACCTACTTATATTATAAATGTTTATGAGAAATTCTAATTGCTTTATGCTGATTGCTTTTGTGTTGCTAGTTTTAAGGCCTACTCAAAAATATGAAATATAATTTTATATATGCAAAAAGTTAACAGTGACACCTCAATTATATTGGTTTTAAACATATTATAAAACCATTACACATTATACGTTTGTGTTATTTAGTCCGTTCTCATAATGACACATTTAAGTGCCCATCCATTTTTAATATCTATATTATAAATATATGGTGTTAATGAAGTATAATCTACTCAGAAGTTTACCCTCAGAGAGCGTCTTCTGCTTAATAAAAGGAGTCCTAGGCGGAGGTCGCGGGTCGTCCAGCGCCTGCGCCGCCAGCGCCACGCCGTCCGTACTGCGCGAGCGCATCATGGGAGCGGGCCCGCCCCCCGCGCTCCCCGCCCCGCCCCCCGCACTCCCCGCGATTCCCCCCGCACTCCCCGCTCCGCCCAGCGGGCCCGCGCGCCGCGGCGGAGGGAGCGGCGCGCCCCGCAGGGACGCGCGTAACGTCGGTTGGGAGGACGAGTGTATCGCGCGAGTTAGCTCCGCTTCACCTGTCCAGCTGTTACTGGAAATTAAATATGTTTTCGATTAATTATAAAGATTACAAGCGAAGATGGAAAGGTATAATATTTTGAAATCCGAGCTAATCGATTGACAGAAACAAATAGCTGTAATTAACTGTATGCAATAAAAGTGTAGTTTACATAAAAGTAACAATACTGACCTATCGCCCCCTAGGACGAATTGGACTTGATCTCTGTTCTGTTCGACAGCTGGGCTTTTACGTAAGTCATTGTAAGAAGCTCTGATCCTTCTCTCGTCTAAAGCTGCTCGTTTCTCTTCGGCTCGTCGCTCGAATCGATCCTGTTTGTCATCCTGCCACCTCTCACGGGCTTCCTGGGCGAGACGCTGTTCTAATTGTAATCTATAAAACATATCGAATTAAATTTAGTCGCAAATGGGCAAAATATAAAAAGATATGTGATATCAATGTCATGCATAAATGACTCTTCATAAAAAATGACAACGAATTTTTCAAAGAATTTGAACAATAACGTACTCACCTAGCCTCAGCGAGTCTCAGGTCTAAAGGATAATGTGGGGCGTCAGCTTCACTGCCTGACGAGTCTTCGCGCCACAAAAAGTTGTCCGCAGCTATTTTCATTAAAAAAAATACAATAGAAAATAGTTCAGAGCAAGCAAAGTTTTCTTAAAAATTGATTATATTATGGATTGAAAAGCGTGTTTTGTAACTTTACAAGCATGTATGAAATAATACAATGGTTAAAACTAATACAATAAGCACTACTACGGTTATCTATTTATTTATACAACACAATGACTTACCTGCAAAGGTGTAGAGTAAAAATGTTGCTATTAAACACTGATCAAGCACAACTAATATAAACTATTATACTGGAAAATTTGGAAACACTGACGGAAGGCGGGGTAGGAAGTGGCGGCAAAATAAAACAAATTCACAATCGTTCAAAAGCTTTCAAACGTGCAAAAGAGTTCAAAATCGTCTAAATAATCTACTAAACAAGTCAAAACCAAATGAAAGCAGTATCTACTACTTTACAAATACTAGAATACACAGTATATAACAAGCAGATTATTTGGCATATTTTAACATATTAAGCGTTTAAGTATTTTGGAAGTTTTCATTTTATTTTAGTTCTGGTGCAGTTTTATTTCCGTCGAAATGGTAATATATTATTAGATTATTAGTTGAAATCATCATGCAAAGGGAAAGGAAAATTAAGGAAAACCCACACCGATAAGAGATATTATGTACAAAGATAAAATTTGTATTATTTCATACATGCTTTCCTTAAATAAATGTTTCATATAAAAAAATACCTTAATTGTAATGCCTGAAAGCTTCCTACGGATTGTGACGAGACATATTTTCAAAAAATATGATTTATTAAATAAAACAAATACATACAACTGATACTTATAACTAGAAATAATAAATAACAATATAATGAAGACTTAGCATTAATGTCACTATTTAAATAAAGTTAAGATCTATATCAGGAACTCGACTAAAATGCGAATCTTATTGATGATCGAACAAAAAATCGATGTGTATAGATATAAATGATTTTAAACTAACCAACGACTATTTATAGTCTGAGTAAGATAAACATTCAGATGGGTCTCACGAGAGTAAGTTACGTTTTTAATTAAACATCTAGGTAATATTAGTTAATTATTATCATTATGTAATTTAATAATCGACTAAAATAACCAACCATGTTGATACAATAATCCTTTAAGTACAGAAACCAATCTTTGTTTATGTGATATAAACTTTGAGCACTTTCTTTTTATTTTAGGTACTTCGTTAACATAGATAACTTAATTAGTTAATATTTTATTTAAGCAAGCTTTGTTATTTTTAATACTAAAGTTAATATTATCACATATTTAGAAAAAAAAAAACAAATTAAGTTTTTACCATTTTAGGAATACAATAAACTATCTAATTTAAGACCTTTAGGAGTTTTTTTTAACACCTGAATTCGATAAATTTCTAAAAATAATTTCTATGTTATTCTATTGCAAAAAAATTTGGTTTTCTATGACTTTTTTGTTTTCCCATTTGTGTATTTTCTATTTATGCAAAACACATGCTGCTATAGTGTGTAGCCATTTATTATTTATTGACATTCCAAAATGTATATTTAAATGTTATTTATCTTTTATATAATATGGGCTCCACAGCCAGTTTTCACATTTTTTACCCAACAAAAAGCAACTAAAAACGTCAAAAGAATATTACTTGTAAATCTATTTCACAGACATTGCCATAACGAAGTAGGGGCGTTTATAGTGCTGCACATGTAGTAAGGTAATCGACTAAAATGAAAAGTGTTAATCTGTTTGCTAAGTTGTGTAAATAGACAAAGTAGCAACAAAATAAATTAGGTCTGAAATCGGTGGGGTGGAACTTTTCATATTTTTTAAAACTATACAAAGAGCAAATAAAAGATACTAAGCAATAGAAAGCTATTCGGAAAGGGGTTGTATTTGATAACTGATGTCTTGTTGATGAACATGCTTTCTAATGCGTGAGGGTAGTTTCAGTGTTGTAATGGGTTAAAGTTAATTCATTTTATACGAAAAGGTCTGAAACCCGTCAAAAACAAAAACCCTTCTGGTATTTGTTTTTGTCCCAATGTTAGAAATAAGCAGAATAAGCTAAAAAATTATGAATACCGACTTTTTCCAACTGACTGACATTATTAACCGACTTCAAAAATAGGAAATAAATGCCATTAAATATCTTCGTCGCTATACAGCTATACAAAAAATAGTGTCAGTGAAATCATTTTTTTTTTTAAAAAGGAAAAGGAGGCACACTTAAGGAAAGTAGATATATTGTTAGCTTTCATCTGTGTTTAAATGTAAACCAATTATGAATGTTTTATAAAAGTATGCACTGCCTAGGGTATATTGCTTTCAATAGAAATATTCAATAATAATTTGCTCCATTTTATATGAATCACATTGAACTGTACTTATCATTAAATGAACAATAAAAAAATTATGTTTTATTTTACAACCTGTAAACATTTGGTCCCATTAGATGTCTGTAGAAACTTCTGGAGTTGAGTGTGTTCACTATAAACGCACATACTTCATTTTTGATCCTATGTGTCCTAGTCGACATGATCATGGGAGACGGGTAGTTCGTCGTAGTTCTTACCTGAACCACACAAAGATGTGTCATCGCCGATGCTCAGGTCATCCTGTGAACTGCTCATGCGACCTGGGAATTGAGAAAGTGTGACTATAGAACTCGGAATGTTAAGCTGAGGGCACAATCTGTATCGTTTGATGTGTTAATTGATGTTTGCTCACGACTCCAATGAATTAACAGTTATTTACTCCATCCATTGTGAAAAATAACATTATTTTTTTGAGTTTCTTTGTATATATTTTTTGTATCTCTGGTAAAATGTATGCATCATTTTATTATAAAGACGTGAAAATGAAGAAAGGCAGCAAATAAGGATACCTCGTCCGGTAGGTCGTCCGTTAGCATTCCTGTAGAGCGTGGTCTCCAGGAACTGTAAGCCGTTGTTGTTGATAATGTTGAAACCACACAGACGCTCAATTTGCTTCCACCTGGTCATACGTTCCTGTTAGATAAATGAAAATTGTACAGACATTACATTTTGGTTTATGAGCTAAGATTTTTCTAGCGCCACCACTCGCTTTAATATAGATTTTCTGAATCGATTCAGGTACCCCTCAGGCTTGTCAGTGTTGTCATTAACAATACGGAGTGTCACCACCCCTATTCATCTAGTGGGTGTCGTAAGAGCCGACTAAGGGAGTAACGCAGGACAACAGCACTGCGAAAACTCCAGGCATGATCATCCTCGTCCGGTTAGAGAATCCTCTTATTGTTTGTACCCGTAACTCCACAACCATGAATGAAAACGAGAAAATGACTGCAACGGATGGCGTACTGGGCTGAGTGATGTGGGTTCGATCTCCACATAGGACACGTGTGGTGTGTGTCTCACAAATTGTTGTTCTGAGTCTGGGTGTTCTTTGTGTCCGTTTCATGTATGTTTGTAAAGTTCCCCGCGACACAGGATATATTTCTAGTGAGGCAGTTGTCTTAAAAAAAATAGTAAAGTTACCTGTAACTCATGAGTAACCTCGCTGAGGGCTGTACGCGCCTCCACAATGGACCGGTCGACATCATCGATCGACTTGCCGTGAGTAGACACGAAAGCGCCGACTAAACTCGACCGCTTCTTGCGTAGTTTCTCGCACTAGAACAACAACAGAACAACTATGTTATTGTGGGAATAGATGATATTTTTATTTTATAAGTCAACAACAACCATATAGAGGGCAAGTAACCGTATTTATTAATTTTTTAATACGTAATCAGCTTTACAAAATTTAGTTAAAATACAGAAAAAATGTTTAACTAATATAACACTATAATGAGCTTTTTTTATCTCCGACGGTTTAACCTGTCTGTCTGTCTGTGGCATCATAGCTCCCGAACGGATGGACCAATTTCGATGCGGATTTTTTTGTTCGAATGCCGATGAGATCGAAATGGTTCTTATCTATAAATTTTGAAAATCATCAGCTCACTTCCTAGGTGATGAAGGGATCTCACTACAGGTCCGATTGATCTGAAATTTAGTATACTGTTACTTTGATGGTATTCCCACGACATGGTGACCTGAAACTTGCTGCTGGTTGAAGTTGAAGTTTTTATTTTGCATATTATTGTATTTTTGCATTTGCATACTATTGTATTTTTGAATAACGTTCGTTATAGGACCAGTGATGTGATGTAATCTCATTGGAACTGTGAAGCAGTTTTGGCGCACAAATATAACCTGCCAGTTTAAAACCGTACTTTTAATAATGTTTTTTTTTATATGATCTATTTATTCTACAAAGGACTTTTAAAAATAAAAGGAACAATAAAGAAGACAGGCCTTTGATTTAGTAAGGAAATTCTATATTCTAGAAAAAAAGGGTTTCAAAACAAGAAACAATTTATTTTAGTAGATTTCTCGATGAAAAGTATATTTTATCATTACCTTTGTACAACGGCTCCATTGGGCTATATATATGTAGACCTTACCAGTCTTAAGAAAGAGGCATTACAGTGCTTATAGCCTGCACTCAACTCAATGAACAATAATACTTACTGCTTCCCTCGCCTGCTGCAACTGCAAATCTGCTTGCTGCTTCTTGCGTAAATACGATCTGTTCTCCACTTCATGGGTTAACTGAAGCCATTGTTGTAGCCCTGGGGGAGGTGCCCAGCACCTGTCTTCTAGTTCACCTTCAGCACGACGTAGTTCAGCTCGTAGCATCTGTTAAAAAGCACAAATTTCTTTAGTAACTTCTACAGGAGTAAATGCCAACACATCTAAATTGACGACTAAGTATGAATAAGAGTTAATATGTTTTTTAATACACGAAAACATTGTATCGTAAGTTTTCGTCATAAATAATGCAATATTCGTTAAGCAATTTTGAATAATTTAGCGTTGATCAATTTCTAAAGTCATAAGATTGTCATCATGATGGTTATAAAAACATAAACAACCCAGTAAATTGCTGCAAATTGCTGTTCAGAAGTACATACTATGCGGAAATATGTATTTATTTACGCGGAAATCACTTTAGGATTCTTAGTAATTTTTTGCATATTTTTAACCAAATTCAAAAAGCAGGAGGTTCAACTTCAATTTATTATATTTAGTTTTTTTTTGTCTTTGCCAGTTATGTCTTCAAAATTAATTTTTAAGTGTTTTGTTTTTTTATTAAAGGTTTGTCCCATTTAAATTTGACATACATGTTCTGTCTCTAAGCATGGAAACCTCTAGGATGAAGAATAAATCTTTGTGAAATACATCAAACAATCAATCGCGATCTTGTTTACATTGAGAACATTTCTGTTAAAATAAAAGTTTATTAGAATTAACTTTCTAGCGGTGTAACAAGTAGCATAAATACAGGCACCTCTCCGCTAATGTGACAGTTCAGTTCGACCTATACCGGGATCTAAGACTAACCCAGAGACCTCAGCGATCATTCCGAACTGTTATTAAATATCGATTGGTTTTATTAAAGCTTAATAGTAATAAAGTCTCGTAACTCGTCAGAAGGCATTTCATTCCAAATCAACGAACCCTAACACGTAACAATAATAATGTGCAAAGGTTACAGTAACAGAACGAGTACCTGGATATCGTTGGCTCATTGCGATCTGTATGCGTACCACGTACACTCTATGACTTTAACATATACACTTTATGACAAAAACATTATTGCCTAATTGTAAACGTATAATTTAGGATTGGTTTGTTACACATGTGGAGTAGTATATGTTTACATATCTATGTCTACATAGACAATACCAATGGTACAGTAGGTACGTTTTTGTGCCTGCTATATTCTTTTATGAGCTGCAATTAGAGAGGCCTTTGTCCAGCATTGGACTGTGATAGGGTGATGCTGATATCCTTCTTTTTTGGTTTTAGCATAATTACATTAGTCAATGAAGGTTTTAAAACGGTAGGAATTCAATCATTCGCTAAGTTTAATACTATATTTATTTGTCTGACCTGTTGGTCTAGTGGTTAGTAATAGTGACAGCTGGGCCACAGTGGGTTTGATTCCTAATCAGGACTAATGATTGTCTGATGAGCACGATTTGTAGTGTCTGGGTCTCATTTATTTTAAACGGCCTTGTGTGAGATGTGTCAAGTTATTAATATTATTCGTAAAACACAATATGATATTAATTACCTCGATTTCTGCTTTCAGCTGTGTCACCTCCAAATCTGAAGAGGCTGAATTCAACAATGGTGTGTCACCTGCTTCTCTTAACTTCTTTTCTAAATTCTTTTTCTCCGTCGTTACGCTTTCCTGGAAAATAAATGCTTTTGCATATTTGCGATATTGATTGGATGATAGATAATATATTTGGATACGGAGTAATACTTCTAAAAATTTCTCGCTGCCGCGCTTTTGAAGGTTCGGTTTGAACCTTTAAATAGAAAGAAAAAGAAAATAACTACAAAAAGATGTGTAAAAATTATAACAGACCATGTTCAGTCAACAGCTTTTCAGATGTTGACATGGTTTCAAAAGCATTTATTATTATATATAAGCACGATTATTACCGTGTCTTTTGAAAATCCGTGATCAGTTTAAGAGTGAAGGACTAGTGTTTTCACCAACCTGTTCTAAACGTGCCTTTTCTAACTCCACCTGCAATTCGTTGAGAGTTATCTCTGCCTTCCGCAACTGTTCCATGTCCCGCAACATCCTCTGGACTTGGGAGCGGCTGGCACGACCGGCGCGCAAAGCTGCCCATCCACCGACGACTGCACCCAGAAGTAAGGATGCGAGGAGCCAGTCCTTCCATCTGCTGCCTTCTGAGAAAGTGATGAGTGTTCAAATGTTGCAGGATACAGTAGACGAAGTAAGAGTGAGTTCATGGCAACAATATATATCTATATTTACATCTCTAAATGCATATTAGCTACTAGCTAATGCCAGGATCTTCTTATTTGGGCTATTTCTTATTTCTAACTTTGAAAATGATGAAACTCCATACAAACGAAATTTCAAAAAAATATTTTTAGTCAGTGCTTACAACATAAAAGCATTATCTGCTAAAAAGTCAAGTTTGCAACCCCATCGGTTTAGGCTCTGCGTTGATGAATCAGTTAATCAGGATAAGTGATTATATATGTATAGATAATTATATTATGTAATGTACGGCGTTAACACTCAAAGCGATCCTATACAGAATTTACATATTTCATCAAAATGTTTGACTAATTTACCTTCTTAGCTTGTTTTAGGTAAAACCAGAAAATACGATAGTCCGTCGTGACTTACCTGGCGTGACAAGCTCGGCATTGGCGTGGTGTGAAATTATTAAGATACAACAATGCTACTACTTTGAGATAGACTCGTCATAATAATATTTATTTTTATTACAGTGGCAAAAAGACTGTATTTCTTAATTAAATACTTGTATAATAGTCGCGTGGTGTATCCACTTATTTATTTTATAGTAGCTAGTCTACGTGGAAAGATGTCCAGAGTTGGTTGATACCAATAATCTAATCAACACCGATTAACATGAGGCATACAAGTGGCTTTATAAAATTAACTACAATACTCACTTAACTTATTTCTACGAGTTTGAGATATTTATTTATATTCGAGATATTGAAATAGGTTCTTGCATAAATGCTTTGTTAGATTATAGATTTCTGGTTTATCTTAGTACATTTATTGGCGTTTCGCTGCCCCAGGGAGCTTGCCAGTATAATTTTATTTTTGTAAGTTTCTCGTATTTGTATTTCACATGTATTGTGTGTATTCACGTATTTGTATGGAACATAGCTATCTAACTAAAAGTCTACGAATGAACTCGAACTTCGAAATAATGGTTTTTTTGTTTAATATCGATTATTTTACCCGTTCATATCTTATTTTACCCTCTTAGAGGTGAAATAAAAAAAAAATAATGAGTGCTTACAACATAAAAATCATTTGCTGCCAAAATTTTAAGTTTGTAGCTGATGAATGAATTAGTCAGTAAATTTATTTGTATAGAATAATTTTAATCTTTGCCAGCCATGGGTGGACTATGAACTGAAAAACATGACACTGTAATTAAGCAGCGACGACATTCTATACATCTTAATTTGATTGTCATTACATCAGTATAATTTGTTACATTATTCGCATTTTTAAATGTAGGTAAAGATTATATGACTATTATTGTTTGACAAAATACAACCAGAATGGGTCGTCATGTGGTATTGTTGGTTATTGGCTGTCCTGAGAAGTTATGGGCCCCAGTAGGGACTGACAGAGAAACACTGGCGAATTAGAGTATTCCTACAGCCCTGTTAATAACGCATACCTTATACAACTTAGTTCAAAGTCAACAAGACTAGTATTTTAAAGATAAATTTGTTTGTAAATCATTAACAAAACACTAAAATCTCGAATACGTTAAAGATTATTTTGGGTGGATATTTTTATTATTTAGGAACCATCCAAATAAGAACTCTAGGAGTATAAGGAACGCTCTTAAAAGTGTTTAACGTTTTTGTTTTGATATAAATTTTCGTGCATTAACAGCTGATTCGTCACATTTACGTAATATAAAAGCGAATCTAAGTAGAGTTTATAGTAAAAGTTATCTTTAATTCTTAAAAAAAGTATTACATTACGTAATCCTAAAAGTAATATTATGTAATAAAAAATGAATTGAAGTTAAAGCATTGTATAACATTTGAAATTTATACAATGCTAAATAATTTTTTTTAAAGAGTCGTATTGTTCTGTAAAATAAATTTTTATTTATAAATCCTAGTAACATTATGCTACGTAACAGAACCTAGTACAGTTTACATACTATTCTGTTTAAATACCAACTCTTATTAGACAGAGAAACCTACTTCTATTTTCTGACTTCATTGTTTTAATTAAACACAAGAACACATATGAATATAGATGCACGAACAAAAATTCATTTTGATACGACAGTCAGAAGATGACTTCTAATATTTGCTTACAAAGTTAGTTACATCATCATCAGCTTATCGCATTCCACTGCTGGACATAGGCCTCTCCCATTGCACGCCACTTAAATCGATTTTGGGCTTAATATAAATTTGTAATTGGCTTTAGTTACATGTAAAGCTTATAACAAAAGCGTGTTAATAATAACTGTAAGTCTTAACGATAATTTAAATGTAATCAGCATTTTAATATCAACGTATTTTCCTTCAAATATGCTACTTATCTATACAAATAAATAAAATTTAAGTGTCTGTTTGTAATGTCAAAATAATAGGTTTTTTTATGCTCACATCACACGGTTATTTACACGATACCTATGCCTAAAAACCAGTTTAAACATTTTTCTCAATCATCTGTCTGTCGGTCTGTTTGTTCCGGGTAATCTTTAAAACGGCTTGACCGATGTGGATAATATTTTACTGCCACGTAGCTATCTATATAAGGAGTAACTGACCTATTTTTCTCTAAAAAACCTATAAAATTTAGGCCGGTCCGATTAAGCAGCGCTTTTTAAATTCCAAACGAAGTCGCGGGCACTTGCTAGTGGCCAATAAGTGCATATTTTCTTGGACATTCTTAGACGTTAAAAATGTTCAGAAATGCAAATAAGTTCAAATGATTTTCCTTTGAATACCTTATAAATAACTTATGTAGAGTTGTATTATCCAGTCCAGCAGACCGAAGCGTTTGATATTCGATTTCATCTATTTTATGAAATATGGTCTATAATTTTATTCAAATTTTAAAAGTAGAAACATAAGCACAAACCAGTTTTAAGTATATATCATGGAAACGTTTTTTTTTATAGGGCAAACTAACAGGCGGGTCATCTGGTGTAAAGCGACTACCGCCGCCCATGAATGACTGCAACTCAGGAGTCAATATTTCATGATATACCCAACTAAAATTGACTACATCATTTAAAAATAAACTTTTGCTAATATTTCAATCTACGTTTAGCGTGTTATCGAACTAATACATTTTTTCTTCTATTCGCACGTTATTTTTAGCTTTCAAAACATAATTTTTATCGGTCGTCGTTCTAACAGCTAAATAGTTTTGCGTCGTCAAATTCATTGGTATGGCAGACCATATATCATCATGTGACCAACGACTATGAACAACTCATGCAATAAGGTTTATATTTTAAGATCTGGCATTGTGTATTTGTATTGATCACACTTGCTATAATTCTCAACAAAGTCAATATGACACCCGCCCACCTTACAAACCACGAAAAATTTACGTTAATTGGTATAAAACGTAAAAAAAGTATTCATACTAACGTAGAAGGTCAAGCCCGATATTGATACAAAGTTACGTCACCTCAACTAAATGATCTACGAGGGGTGATCAATAAGTAATGATAATCGAGTATTTCTAGAACGCACAAAAACCCAAATTATTTTTTTTCTGCTTGCTTATATATCCACTACTTCAGCTTCAAAAAAATGTATAAATAGGACACCATTACCGGGAGATACATTCATTTGAATACGAACTGTCGAAGAGAAAACATCAAAATGGAGAAAAATGAAATAAGAGCTGTCATCAAGTACCTCTGCCTGAAAAAAATGTCTACCAAAGACATACACAGCGACTTAGAGGAAACATTGGGGGAGTCTGCTCCTCCATATTCCACAGTCGCACGCTGGGTAAAGGACTTTAAGCTGGGCAGAACCTCCACTGAAGATGAAAATCGCGAGGGACGCCCTTCTACGTCCCTTACTGGAGAAAACGTCAAAAAAGTGGAAGATATCGTGTTGGCCGATCGAAGGGTGACCGTAAGGCATGTAGCTGAGGTCACAGGGATCTCCTATGGCAGCGTTCAAAAAATCATTGTCAACAAAATGTATATGAAAAAGGTCTCTGCGCGTTGGGTACCGAGAATGTTAACCGACGAGCAAAAAAAGAAACGAGTCGACATTTCGAGGGTGAATCTTCAAAAGTTCCAGGCCGATAAAGAATTTTTTTTGTCGCGTTTTGTGACTATGGACGAGACCTGGATCCACCACTTTGATCCCGAAACCAAACAACAATCAATGACTTGAAAACGAGCTTCCTCACCAACGCCGAAGAAATTCAAAGTGTCAAGTTCAGCGGGAAAGGTTATGGTGTCTGTTTTCTGGGATGCAGAAGGAATTATTATGGTGGAATATTTGGAAAAGGGGGCCACTATAACAGGCTCTTACGACGCAGGCCAAATAAGAAGATTGCGAGAAGCTATTAAGTCAAAAAGACGCGGTAAACTGCGCGCTGGAGTGCTGTTTCACCAAGACAACGCCCCGGCTCACAAAGCCGCAGTTGCGATGGCTGCCATTGAAGAAACGGGGTTCGAACTGCTCGAACACCCTCCCTATTCGCCAGATCTAGCTCCCAGTGACTTCTACCTCTTTCCTCGGCTCAAAGAACACCTCCGGGGCAACAAATTTGAGGACAATAGTGAAGTGATGGCCGCAGTAGAGGCATTTTGGGAGGGTCAAGACAAAGAATTTTTTTCTAAGGGAATTATGGGCTTAGAAAAAAGATACACTAAATGTATTAACTTGCAAGGAGACTATGTTGAAAAATAAAATACTTTTTTTAATCTAATAGTTCTGTTTCATATTGATTATCATTACTTATTGATCACCCCTCGTATGTTATAAATGTATTCTTGTCAATGTTAGGCTTAGAGTATATATGGTTTACTTTTAATTAACTTACGAAACCCAACAATTTCCGTCATAACCACAGCTTATGAATCATCGATGTTATTAATTGAAGTCAGAAAGTGTTTGAGCATGTAAAAATGTGTAGATTAGCTATCAGAATGTGTTCTACAGAGTCATCATCAGCTTAACTATAGCAGTCTTGTGCAAGTCAAGTAGTCAGAAGTGCTTAGTCCCGTAAGTACTGGATAAAAACTACGAGTGCATTATTTTGCCAAATATTACATGCTCGCGTTTTTTTCATTTAGTAAGTTGATTAGTACCGGTCCTCGTGATACATCTGTTATAGCTACTAGCTTATCATCATTTAGCAACGGTGGCTATACTCGTATATGGCTATAAATATTTCAAAAATAAACCTTTAAGTTTTAAAATATAAATTCCTTGCTTTGGGACTTAAGATTTATTTTCACGATCTTTGAATTCACCAAACGTGTACCTTATTGGAAATTTAAGGTTACGGATCACAAAAAAATAGCAAAAGCAATATTTACCATCCTCAGTCAACTCCACACATCGTCCACTGAACAATAGATAAACACAATAGGAAGCACCCGTTGCAATCCAGGTATCGAACATTTAGCACTGTACCATAATAGAAAAAACATTGACACACCTTCTCACAAAATGAGGCAGTTTGAAAAAAGTTTAATGTAATAAAGTGTTTTAAGAACTGACACTGTTCATTTTTCACTTTAAAATAATGCTTATTTTAATCAAAGTGACGGTTACCGTCGCCCGCCTACCTCACTATTGAATGAAGCTAAATGGTTCTTGTATATACTGTGATGTAAGACTATTGACACCACGATTTAATTTCACACGGGACAACTGGCTGTTTCCAAGTGGACAGTGACTAGGCACAAGAATATAAATAACACAATATTTGCGAAGTATTGTACACTGTAACGAATCAATATACACCAGTCCATTTGAATTTAACAACTGTGATGGTTTACAGTTATTTACATACATTTGTAGCTGTAAAATAAAGAAATATAGCATCCATATTACACACTTGTTAAATGGCCATTGGACCTTCTGTAAGAGACAGATATTTACACTGTAGTAGTAAAAAGCAAAAAGGTATTCGAGGCCCAACGTATACTTCACAACTCTTCTCTGAATAAATTTGCTATTAAAAGTTATTCCTCGAGGTGAGTCATATTATTATATTATGTATATATACATTGTGGCCGCATTCAAACATATACTATGAGATTTATTTGAAGAAGCGTCGTCATAAATAAAATACAATGATAAGTCCAGACAGTCTCGGCTTAAAAGCGTATGATGGTAACTCTACTAAATGTGATTTAATAACACGTTAGAGGTAGTAATAACTTGAGGTTTAATAACTAGAGATGCCAAGTATATCTCTGTTTAACCATCCGACCATTAGCAATTCGGGCGTTTCTAATGTAACTTTGCCAATATAGTTTTACAAAAGATGTTAGCTGGTTATAGAGTTATGAAATCCAGCATGAAAATGTGATCGTATGAGCCGCCGCGCCACCCCGCGCCGTGCCGCCCGAACAGGCTTTAGTGTCCGGTAAAATAAAAGCTATTAGGTGTAACTCTACCGACAACACGTGATTAAAGCACTGTTTTATGCTGTTATTGTAGTGTAATACACACGTATTCTTCTTTTGTTTCGTACCTAGCTACACGTAGATAATTTAGTAATAACTGTAATGAATCAAGTGCAATGTGTAAGGTTCGATTCATGTAAGCTAAAGAATCAGCAATTGACTAATTGCTGATTCTTTAGTTACTTTCGTAAAAAATAACAAATATTTACTTAATATTTTTTATATATATCATACATTTATAATTAATTTTTTAATTCAACACGGACTACGCTGTGATAGAATAGAATACATTATGTAAATGTTAACATTCTTTTAATAAATAGAAAAATGTCCCCTGCAGTTTAAAAACTGGCTACATTCAATTTTAGTTGCTTGTAACATTTTCATTGTAGTGGGTGAACAATGTATGTAAAACAATAATAGATGTGTATGTGTTATTATTACACGAGTGGGACCAAATTATAGCGGGTAAAATCTAGCCGTTTAATATGCCTCTGCCTCTTAATGGGTAATGGCGTGCGTTTCTGAAATATCTACGAGAGTTTGTAATTTTTTTACAAATCTCGGAGACTATAAGCTATCTAGGAGACGCAGTTACAAGATTAGTATTGAATAAATACCCTAACTTATATTATTCTTTTAACATAGCAAAACTTATTCGTGTACTTTAAGGAAAAAACGAGAAAACGTATTTAATTAAATACATTTATAGGAAATAAGTCGAGAACGGTTAGATTAGCTTAATATAATTATTACATAGATTTTTAACCCAAAATGATGGACTATATACAGAACATTTTCATCTGACAGGCGTAAAGCACCTGCGGACGTTGGGTCAAAAATGAGCGTTAACGTTCTTTAAGTAGCACTTGGACGAATTGAACTTAATTTTCATACTTGTTTATTATTAGGGGGCGGATGCCAATGAAGAGTAACTGGTTTAAATGTACTTCTGCGGGAGATTTCAATTTAACTAGCACATTACACACTGCTCATGCCGCGTCGGCACCCCGGTCCGCCAGGAGTCTGTTTCAGACCTTACTCTCGTTATGATAAAAACGCGTACTCCATGCCCGTGATCAGACTATGGCCTAATTCTTTTATGTTTGCATGTCCGCATGAAAACCATTTTTACTTCATCACTATCATGTAGCACGAGACTTCCTAGGTTTTAGTATTTTTTAAACACTTGGCCTACCTATTTATTCCCTACACACTGAACCGTAGAACGTTTATGCAAGCGTATATCTAAAACTTAAAAATTTAAGAGCTCCCATAAATTTTGCGGATCTTTGTAGAAGTATATTTAGCGGTACATGAGGTTGTCGATCTACGATCTCGTATATTATGTATTAGTTACAACTAAAAGAACTACAGGGATGTATCGTGGTATGTCCAGGGAAAAACTACGGAACTAGAAAACTGAAGAGATTACAGAAGAAGAAGAGTTCATCCGGAATCCAAATGGAAAGCGGAGAGTACTGTAATTACAGTAATTTATTTAAATTTAGTAAAATGGTTGCCTTAAAATATCTTAGTAGTTATAATGAGTAGACTAACACTTGTTCAATGAACAATGGCACTTGCTTGAGTGCATAGTAGAAATTTAAACACATGATAATGAGCTTACTGAAACAATGAATAAGGGAAGAATAACTTTTGAGAAAGGTAAAACCTTATTAGACCAAGCTAATGTAATGATCCGTGTGGTGATGGTTTAAGAATACGAATTGTCACCACCCCTATTCATTACCTTGGGTGTGGGGAAACAACTAAGGGAACAAACAACGCAGGACGACAGCACTGCACAGAGAAGGAAAACTTGAAACAAACCCTATACTAACCGTCTGGCCAGCGTGGTATAGTAGGCCAAAACCTCCTTTCTAAGGAGAGGCTTATGTCTCCTTTGTTTGTGTTTTTGGCCTATATTTTCTTTTTCCATATAATGTAACTGCACAACATATCGACTATTTAAAAACCTAATGCTTTTAGCAATTAAACTCGACAGCATGCCTCTAGCTGCTAGTAATGCATTAGTTTTATCTATTTCCAACAATATGTTTCATATTTCACATCTATCCTAATACTGCTGAAGAGTCTGCTTGTTTGGTTGAATGCGCTAATCTCAGAACTTACTGGTTCGAGTTGAAACTACTTTTAGTATTGGAGAGCCCATTTATGGAGGAAGGTTAGGGTATATAACATCACGCTACGACCAGTTGGAGCCGAGCATGAATAAAAATGATTCGGAAACGGAGAAAAAATACTTTTGAAAGAGGCAGACTAAGTTGCGCTGGATGTGATATAACATAACTCATACAACATATGGTCCACGTGTAGGTACGTACATATAAACAGTAATCTTAAGGTATTTTATAGACAACTATCGGTGAAAGCTGAGTAACACAATGAATGTGTCATTATTTGATCATGTATTTAATTTAAAACGGTGTAGATACTGCTTAACTACCTTCAGTAACGCTTCTAGCATCGCTTAATCGCTACGTTACATGTGAATCAAGCCTTGTGGCTTTCATTGAACAATGGACGTGATCTATTGTGCGGTGGATTACAATACTTTTTACACTTTGTTGTGACCTTCAGTGTTACATGATGGGTTTGCGTTTAAAGCAAATTTCTTTTTTATTGGATAAATAACTGGTTTTAGTTACAATGTAGCTGACCCGAAGTAATTGGGATAAGGTCTAAAAGAACACCGAGGTGATGAAATAGTTATCTGATATGGCTATTTATTATATGAAACATGTTTCATAACATGTCTTATTCTTTAAAATATGGGAAGTCTACTGCTGTATGTAAGTTTCTAGAAAGACTTGATTTAAAAGACTAGTAACGCCCTGGGCTTTAAGTCCGCCGATGTAAAAAACTGCATGTTTAATAAATAAAATATATACATAATCGCGACGATTTAATAATATGGAGTGTCGCTACCCATTTTCATCCCGTGGGTGTCGTAAGAGCCAGCTAAGGGAGCAAACTACGTAGGACAACAGCACAGTCCGTCTGGCCAGCGTGGCATAGTAAACCAAAACCTCCTTTCTAAGGAGACGCCTCTGCCGATTGCTGGATATACCAGCAGTGAACTATTAAAGGTTGTTGATGTGATAATGATGATATAACATTTTAGTTTATTTACGTTACCAGTGATAGTCATTATTATGGATACCATCATTGGAGCTGAGAGCTCTATTGAAAAATAAGAATAATTAATAATTTAACAGTTTCGACTACAGCCAACATTAACAAGGGAGCTCAATCTGAAGAGATATTTATTTATTTATTTAACTACGAAACAATAGGTATTTGTTGAACTATAATTATTTAAAAGTTTTATATAGCACAATTTTCGTTGAAATCAAAATCATTATCTATTGTTTATTTGAGCTGTCAGAATAAACGCACGAAAACACTAAGCGACGACGTACCGAAAAAATAACAAAAAACATCATTAGCCTCCATATTTCATAAGATGAGAACATTAGGACACTAGCCGTAACCGTATTTTCCCTCGTACTTGGTATGAAGTAAACGTAATCGTTAATTTATGAACGCTACATCTGTTGATTACGTTTACGCCATACCAAGTACGAGATGAGAGTACCAAAAAAGCGGCCAAGTGCGAGTCAGACTCGCCCATGAAGGGTTTCGTAGCAGCAAGTAACATAATATAAAAGTTATTGAACCTGGCCCCCGCTCGCTCCGCGCTCGCTCGCTACTGATCAAGCCCGCCCCGCGGGAATTATAATGATTATTTACTTAGGCACCTATTACAGGTTTATTATTAGAAAATAATGGTTCACGGTTCATGCATAAGGTTTATGTTTATGAAATAAAATGTTTTTTTTTTGTTTTTAATATTTCAGTTGATTGAATGAAAGGTAAATTACGGTATACGATTTATGACGTATTAAAAAAAACTACTTACTAGATCTCGTTCAAACCAATTTTTGAAAGAAATGATGATGATGATTTAGAAAAAAAATATATTAGAAACCTCAATATCATCTTTGAAGACCTATCCATAGATCTTATCGTATGGGAAACCAGCAAAATTTATTGTTTTTTTTCTATTTTTGTGTGAAAATCTTAATGCGGTTCACAGAATACATCTACTTACCAACTTTCAACAGTTTAGTTCTTATAGTTTCGGAAAAAAGTGGCTGTGACGGTCGGATAGACAGACAGACATGACTAATCCATAAGGGTTCCGTTTTTTCCCATTTGGCTACGGAACCCTAAAAAAAACCCGACACGTTTCATCATTTATAATATTACGTTTGCGTCTCCAACTAATAACAAAATGCGTAATGATTACAAATTAGATTAAGATTTTAGATTTTTTTGAAAACCGCAAAGTTTGCATAATCTTTAGAAATTACGTAAAAAAGCTGCATGTAATTATTAAGCCAGTTAAACTCTGATATTTAATGATAGATAATCGAAAAAAGTGTAAATAAGTTGATTTATAAGTTTGGAGCAGAAAACATGCAATTGTAATTTGTACGGAGATGCTAATCAATGATACTGAAAAAGACGAGCTATTCAACTGTAAAATTACTCAGTAATTACCTTTATAAAACACAAGTTATACTTTGTATTGAGAACTTGGCTTGGTACGTGCTGAGGTACTTAGAAGTAATAATAAAACTGGTATCAGGTTTTTTCGTGTTAGTTCTACGGTCACATATATTTTTTACATCGTTTTCTTTTAATAAAAGTTTTTCCTTAAAGCAGCGATCACTACGGAATCGCTTATCCGGCAACTATCCGGTAACCGGTCTAGGAACCCGACATTAATTTTAAGAACCATAATTGCAATATTTTCTTTTAAAACAAAATTCTTGGGATTTATCGAGATAAAGGTATAGCTCACTAAATCTTAAACTTATACAGAAAAAAAAAAACAATGAGGGAGGTGCATAAACGCTAAATGAATAGCAATTGCAAAAGCAATCGCAAAAGTGGTCCCTATCGACCCCAAACAAAAACTGATTTTAGTCTAAAAATCGACTCCTATTGATTAAGAAAAGTTCTTATTTGAATTAATTAGAAATTTTAACATACTGTATTAGTTGGGTTACGTTTACCAACTTGTTATAAGAATGACTAATTTTTTTGTAGGAAGTATCATTGTTGTACTTTTAAAAAGCACTGTTGAGTTTTCGATAAGCGTGCAGTAATTTGGCTATGGGGGTCTCAGGTATCAGATCATTTTAGAAAAGGGGTCTCTTGCCCAAAATAGTTTGGGAATCCCTGGTTAAACTGTCAAGTTCCTTCAGTAAAAGTTTTTGGCTTTCTACGATTCTGCATAATGAATTTACGACATAAATTCTTAAAAAGTTAGTTAACTAAGTCTGGGTATTGTGTAGCTATCTATAAATTATAAGGCTTACGATCATAACTAAATCGCATGGACTAAAAATCCAATTTCAAATAAAAGTAAATTGAAAGAAAATATCACTTTTTTCTCAAAGCAATCGCAGAACGCATTGTAAGTTCCGTGAGATATGTTCGATGCTACTTCCTCATTTCTATTTTTTGTATTCGGTGTTGAATAAACTGATAGAGGACTCATAGCACAATCTTTGTGTGTTTCAGTCAGTCAGGTTTTTAATAAAAAAATAATAATATTATGTATGTATGTATTTATTTACAAAAAAAAGTTGCACAAGTATTCTATCAGTCAATCTAACTTTCATAGTACAAGCTCTGCTTAATTTGAAACTAGATGGCGTTGTGTGTCAGATGTCCCTAAATATTTAATCTTGTGTCTGGTAGTTAGACTGACTTAAGGTGTTGACTTTCAGCTGTCTATACGTAGAGGGTCAATCAGGAGTTCTCCGCTTAGTTTTTAATTTTATTCACTTTTTAAAGCGAGATGGAATATCACACGCAAGACCGGCAATCGCAAATGATCGTTCCGTTCTCCGGTCAAACTTTAAATGCTATACATTACATTTCTGATAACTATGTAAGAGACTTTGGAAGGGAAGATGGCTTTAAAAAACGCTACGTAACTTTATGTCAAGGCAAGGGAGATTAAATGTATTTTACGTAATATTCACAGGCTTCTTTGTTATGCAAATTAAAGAACAATTTAGAATTTTAATGTGAGGTCTTATTAAAATATTTTTATTTTACAACAGATTTCGAAGCTTATAAATAAAAAAATATAAAATGTCATTTAGGTCTAGGTAATAATTAAAAAGATATTAAACAAAAATTAAAATCATTAATTGTGTTCACTTTTGAGTGTTAGTGTACCTGATCGTATCCTATACCAATTAGTGTGATGAGATGAGAAGGAAGGGAGGTTAGGGCAAAATGGTTCTTACCCACTGAGTAAATACAAAGAGGAGATTGCCTTTTTTCCCCAAAACAATGTATTTAAATTTTTAGTAATCATTTTGTAAACAGACTGTCATCTATCGTCAATTAGACAAACATACATAAACTGAACAAAAAGACAGGGCCGAAATTTGAATCTATGTTAATCCATTAAAGTACTTCTAATATGAAAATGAAGGAAATCCTACTTAGGTTGATTTTTAGGTTTTTTTTTAAATTATAGGTAACATTCTTATTTAAAAAAAAACAATAAATAAAATTTGAATATGTTTAACATTTCGTAAAAGTCTACCCAAGAAATGGTCTTTTATAAATTATACCCACGGGCAAATACAAAGAGGTATTGTAATTAAATTTCTCTATCAAACAACGCTTGAAAATTTGGGGGGTGAGGGGCTATTAGTATACTTAACTATGGGTAAAAATCATAACAATATTTTTCGCCGTAGTACCCCACTACGACGAAAAATATTGTTATGATTTTACAATTGACAATAGGTCAAAAAGATAAGCCGTACACATAAATACAGATAAAATGAGAATAAATAAGAGAAATTTTTTAATCGTTATTCGTAATTTACGACAAAAGTTTTTATTCTCACACTAGCAATACCCAGCACCTATAAGCCCAGGTAATAATCTATTTGTATACCACATTTTATCCAAATCCGTCCAGCCGTTTCAGCGTAAAAAATAATATATACACAGTACATAGCGTGGGAAAGTCAACGAGAACGAAAGAATACATAAACTTTCGCTTTTATAATTAAGATTATTACCTGAGAGATTATTCCCTAAGATTATTCTCCCTAAGATTATTCCCTAAGGGGAGGTTAGTACGATTACAATATGAGTAAGATTTTTGCAAAAGATATAAGTATCAAGATGGTACAGAAAATTAAAAAAACTCAGTGGTACGAGTGCGACTAGTTTTGCTATTATTTGGTAGGTGGAAAAAATTAAGGTGGCTCTTAACACCCTCTCACTCCGCAAATTGTCACGCGTTATTTCTTAGGAAAATCTAATTACAACGCCTCTTTGTATTTGCTCCGTGTTCTTACCTATTGATTGAATGGTTCCACATTCCTAAATAGTGTTGTGCCATAGGATTGATTGGTTCTTGTGGACAGCGCCATGTGTCTGGAGGACAGCGCCATCTAGTATCAAGTGGGGCACAACGCTACGCATTGAGATCATGGCTCTTAATTCCGATACTTGCTTGCAGTGCCAGCTAGTGTCGAATATCGGAAGATTATAGAATTTTCTAGATGCCTTATTGTACGTGCTTCTATTCGGAAGATTCCACCGAATATTAGGGATTAATCTAGTAATTTCGATAACTCTATAAAAGCGGAGCGTGTTGGCCGTACGGGGCAGTATTGTTTTACGACACAGCGAATTTACATCGAAGTGAATTTCTAGTACGACTAACGAGTTATATAGTGATTTCTTGTTTGTAATAGTGAGTGTTTGTAAATACAGTGCAAAAAAAGTAATTAACCGACAACTTTTGTTTATTGAATACCCCGCAAGTAACAATAATAATACTTCAGAATGCGCAAGTGTAGCCATTGTAAAGTAATAGTGGCTAAATAATACGCTAAGAAATCACGGGAAATCCCTGTAGAAACGTATGCAAAAACGTTTGAATGTTAAGAACACCAAATTCAACGAAAATATCTTTGTAAAGTATAAAAACACCATTAATGATTCAAGGTTGTTAGTATATTTATTCATTACATTGCGGTTACGCGATTTTTTGTCTTAAATTGCAAATGTAATTTACCTCATGTTAAGATGTATTAAGTGACCACCTAAGTCGACAGTCACTTTTGAAAATAAAAAAATAATAATTAAAAAATTAAAAAAAGAGTAAACGGTAAAAAGTATTCCTAGATTTTGTTTTCTTTGGCAATATTTTCAAGCCATCTTACTCTTAAAAAATTTGTGAATTCAGCATTTCAAAAAAAAAGTTTGTCTTCATATATATATTTCAGTATAGTTTAGCAATACCTACTATAAAACCTGTTGTACATTGCGACGCTTTGTGCTTATTAGAACAGTCTCAATTAGCTGTTGTAGTTTTTTAAAGTACTTTTTAGTACCGGGGGTTTTTTAAGTTTTTAAAATAATTTTATTTTATTAAAACGTATGACAGTAGGTCGCTAAGTGCTTATTTGTCGTATCTACCATTGGATGTTTTTTTTTTAAGTTACGACGAAGTTTTTTTTTGTCCTATTGAAAATAAGAGCCATAGTTACTAACGAATTGATTGTTATAATTTTCATCTACTGATGGTAACTAAATATACCTCATTAGAGATAGCACAAAGTGACCGTTACATTTGTGCGTACTTATTGTTCTAAGTACCAAATGTAATATACAGGTTGTTCATTTCATCTTCACACTGACTGGAATTAATGATAATGTGTTTTGAATTATTTCTTTGACTTTTAAGAATTATGGTGCTTTATTAAATTATTAAAAACCTTGTAGCTCTTTTTTACCTTTTATTTTTTAATTGTCAACCATTAAAAAATCGTAAACTAAAACACATCTTGCACAACTTTGCACACTCTTAGCGTTTGAGGCTGCTAAAAAATGCCGCCTTATTATATTAAAAAAAGAATTTCGGCCATTGAATTATCTATATAAAAATCAATTGCTCGTTGTTTTTTGTTATGACGGTGCATCACTTGAGAACGGATATGAGAAATATTTTTTTGCTATAATTTTTTTTTTGGTGTATACGTTATTGTCAGAACACGGTTTGTATGAAGGATAATTTAAAAAATCGTACAGGAAATTTTTGAACATCACCGTGCGAAATAAGTAAACAAACAGTATCCTGTTGCCAAATCATAACGGACTTGAGAGTACATTTAAAAGTACTAACTCTTCAAATTGAGTTTGCGTGTGTTTATTTTTACTTTTGCAATGTGTTCCAGACATTATCAAGTACTTGCTTAAAAAATATCTAAGCACAAAACACAATAAATTAAATGATTTTATCAATATTTTAGCATCTCTTGTGATATCGCCAGCTACGGTATCAAATCATACAAAATAGCGGAATTCATAATTCATATTCATAATTAAACAGGACATAGAAAAAAACTGGACATAAAACAAATAAGCACAAAACTTTCATTGCAGTATCGAGTCACAAATAAAAATCAAATGGTTTTTTTGTTGTTTTAAAAGCAAAAAGTTTTAAAACTTTCTTAACCAACAGGTGTAAAATTTATTTAACTAATTTGATAATAAACAAATGATAAAATGTGCATTAGTAACTGATATTTAGTTATTTATTGACATTGTACGCGTAAAAATAGTATAACTACAGATCATTCTTGAATAGTAAAATTTAAAAAAAGAAAAAAAGGAATTAAAATACTTTGATGCTCATTGTAAAAATGACAAAATTATCTTTTGTTAATTAACATAAACTTAATTGGGGAATTCCCCGACAGCAAACAATTAGATGAATACCTTGAAGACGTTCGTTTGAAAATTAAAAAGAGTTATTTTTAATGCAAGCAAAACCAGTTTGTATCAATGATATAACTACAATATTTATTGAATAATCTCGCGGTCAAGGTTAGGGACGTTAATTTCGATTTATTTATAGCTCATTATGACTAAAGAATCACATCACATCATCATACTAAAGAATACATACATAAATAATTGGATGAATACTTTTCTATAGAATCTATTAGACTTATTCTAATTTGAAGTTGCATTTGAAGATATATGAACAAATGACCTTAGTAGCCGATATATTAATAATAATGTGTTTGCGAGAGCAGGTATATTGTTAGATGTCGGAGAAGTTAAGTGTAAATGCGTAAAGGCATCAACTGTATCGGCGATAAAGCGTGCTATGAGAAATGTTTCAGTTTAATTTTAGCAAAAAAACTTCTATCCTACAGTGTTTAGCAGCTGACGTGGTGGAAGAACATTCGACCAGGGCCGAAGTATTTCCTGGCAGATCAGTCCATCGGTTAAAGGTGGCTAGTTGTACATATACTAATCGGTGCGAACTGTCATTGCGCGATGCAGGAAAAGTAGTTCGGAGTGTTTTCGTTAGACGACATTGAAGTATGTTTATGTTGTGCATGGATATCGCCACAGAAGTCATCTTCGGATAGAAGGAATCAGATATGAATGGTGCATTTAATATGAAATCTATTTTTTTAAACCCTAATGTGGCTTACCGTTTAGTTAGATGGCGTTCTCTATAGCTCTTTGACGTTTGTGACATAATTTAAAACGTCGCACTAGAAATTCAATACGATGTTTATTCGCCGTGTGGTAAAACGAAACTGACTCGTACGGCTAACACGCTCCGCTTTTATAGTGCTATGGAAATTATTAGACTAATCCCGAATATCCGATGGAAGCTTCCAGACGGAACCACGTACAATAAGGCATCTAGAAATTTCTATAATCTGCCGATTTTCGAAACTAGATGTCGCTGCAAGCAAGTATCGGTATTAAGAATCATAATCTTAATGCGTAACGCTGTGCCCAACTTGATACTAGATGGCGCTGATCTCCAGATTCAACACACGAACCACCATTCATTGAATGGAGTTGAAAGGTAGGCTCATTAAATATGACCTATTAAATATTGTTTAGTTTTTCGTCTATACGCCTGTTGGAACGGGCGTACCCAAACACTATATAAAGTGCGCCGCGTATCGTTCTACGGTCTTTGGTAACGTTTCGACTCGGTTTTGTAGAATTTAACTAACAAGTCAAAAATATTTGTCTGAAATATTGTGTATACTCGTATTTACTAAGGAACCCTAATCCTCTGAAAAACTTTATTTAGACGTTTTATTTACATATATATTACTGTTTAGGAATTAAAATTTCTTAAAACTAATAAGTGATCTTACTAATCACAACAATAAAATACCTTTTCAAATTCTCTGTCCGTTCTACACGATGCCTGTTGCAAGAAATGTTTTGCACAGTTTACTCTTAATATTTTCTTTTTACTGGACAGTTGCCAATGTATTTTCTTTTTTCGACAATAGGATGATAGTGATCAGAATAGCAAAGTCAATATTGCAATCGGTTGTTACAGACTCAAACCATGAACACTATGTTTGTGTAGAGTTTTTAGTCGATTTAAACAATTCACCCAAAATTTATAACCTTTAACTAAAATCACGAATTGATGAGTGTAACAAGATTTTTGTGCATTTAATATAGATCAAAATTGCCTTTTTCAGCATATCATTAAAATTAATCAATTAGTAGATATCAGCGTACAGATATCCGCGTCGGGTCGTACGTCCGTACGGCATAAAATATTGCTAAAGATGCCCTGTAGCATAAGTCTTATCGTAATAATAGTATAGTTAATTGCTCTACACTAAAACCACAATAGTAGTATTAGTAGTAGGTATCTACATTACATCCGTGCAAAGCCGGGCGGATCGCTATACTTGTATACAACTTCATACGACGAGTTTACCTTTTGGTGGTCCAAAGAGCACCACATCCATGGCCTTGAGAACCAGCTTCTGCTTGTGTTTGGGGTCCTTGATTCCAAGTACATTGCTTAAGTACTGCATATTGTTTACAGCCAATCTGAGCCAAATAGAAAGTATATTAAACTTAAGAATAGCATAGTAATTAAAAAACCTTTTCTACATTGGGCATAAACAAGTACTGCCAATAAAATATTCTAATAATTGATTCTAGAAAACGAAAGCCTACTCATTTGAGAACATACAATATATTTTTGGAGCTGAGAGCATTGAAAATTTCTGTAGTATAATATCGTCTTGCTTCAATCTGCTTTAATAAAACTGTGAACTGCAGAAATATTGGTATTCGAAGGAGCCGGAATAGCAAAACCACGTTTATCGACAAAAGATCTGATGTCGAAGATTCCTTGTGTACAACTGTAACGTAATCATTTCTTTGTGCTCTGTCGATCCCGAAGTATCCATATGATTAATATATAACAAAGATACTAAAATAGTTCAACATATTTAGATTACGGTAATAGCTATCAAGCGTACATAATGCTATTGTACACCATAATGGCGTTGACAATTTTTCTCAACGGTTACGATTTATCCATAACTATAGTCCATCAACGTCGTGCGCGACCGTCCTGCGGGGTGACAGACGGTGGCGGGGACGAGGTACTCAAGATGTCAGCGGGTAGCGGGTGGTGTAGCGGGGAAGGGAAACGCTTCTCTTCGTGTGTAGCCATGTGCTAGAATGACGCGCTACCTCGCCCCCGCCAGTGTCTGTCACCCCGCGGGACGGTCGCGCACGAGATTGCCGGGTTATAGCAGGCAGTTTTTGGCTTCGGTCGCGGCCTATAGGCCCATCGTGCTGCTGGACGAGGCGGGCAAACTGTTTGAGAGGGTTCTTTCTGCCCGCATCGTCCGGCACCTCTGCGAGGTGGGCCCCGATCTGTCGGACGCCCAATTTGGTTTTCGGGCGGGGCGTTCGACAGTCGACGCCGTGTTGCGCCTGAGGGCCGTGACCGAAGAGGCCGTGAGCTGTGGCGGCGTGCTGTTGGCGGTGTCATTAGACATCGCCAACGCATTCAATAGTCTGCCATTCAGCTGCATCAGGGAAGCACTCCACTATCATGGGGTGCCAAAGTACCTGAGGCGGCTAGTGGCAGACTACTTAGAGGAGCGTACCGTCGTGTACGAGGACCGAGAAGGTAATTTGAGGAGTCGGCCCATGTCGTGCGGTGTTCCACAGGGGTCTGTTCTTGGACCCCTCTTGTGGAACATAGGGTACGACTGGGCCCTTCGCGCCGATTTCCCCCCCGGGCTGGGTGTAATCTGTTACGCAGACGATACCCTCGTGACAGCACGGGGGGCAAACTTCCAAGAGGCGGCGCGCCTGGCCACAGGGGGAGTCTCCCTGGTGGTCGGGCGCATTGAGGCGCTGGGCTTACGGGTGGCCCTAGATAAGACGGAGGCCCTGTTATTCCATGGGCCCCGTCGTGGTCCACCCCCTGGCGCCTCAATCGTGGTCAACTCGGTCCTCGTACCAATTCGGGCCCAGATGAAATATCTGGGCCTGATCCTCGACGGGAGGTGGCTCTTCGACGAGCACTTCCGACAGCTTGCTCCAAAGCTGGTCGGCGCTGCGTCTGCCCTAGGGCGACTCTTGCCCAATATGGGTGGACCCAGCGTCGCGACAAGACGGCTGTACACGGGGGTTGTCCGGTCAATGGCGCTGTACGGTGCACCGGTGTGGGCGGCGGCTCTGACCGCCCAGAATAGGGTACGCCTCTGGCGCCCTCAGAGGGTAATGGCGGTCAGAGCCATACGCGGTTACCGCACCGTTTCTACGGAGGTGGCATGCGCGTTGGCCGGAACTCCCCCGTGGGATTTGGAGGCGGAAGTGCTCGCCGAAGTTTATCGGCGAGTGGCTGACTTCCGGGCGGAGAGCGGATTTCGCCCTCCGCCCGAGGATGTGCGCGAGTGGCGCGAAGCCGCTCGCCGAGCCACGATGGCTCGTTGGTCGTTCCGGCTGGAGACTCCACGCGCTGGCTTCGCCGCCGTGGAGGCTCTCCAGCCGGTCATCGCCGAGTGGGCAGCACGGGACCCTTTCCTTCCGACTGACGCAGGTGCTTTCCGGGCACGGTTGCTTCGGAAGGTACCTGCACACGGTCGCTAGGAGGGAACTGAGTCCCGCCTGCCACCACTGCGACTGCAGTGAGGACTCGGCCCAGCACACGCTGGCGGTCTGCCCCCGCATGGGCGGCGCAGCGCCGGGCCCTCACTGCAGTCATCGGAGTGGATCTCTCGCTACCGGCCGTAGTACGCTCCATGGCCGGTAGCGACAGTTGTTTTACCGCGGTCGCAACCTTCTGCGAGGTAGTAATCTCGCGGAAGGAGGCGGCGGAGAGGGCCCGGGAGGACGACCTCCACTCGGTCTCCACTCCACCCGATCCGCCGCCGGCGAACCGGGCGGCGGAGGCCCGCCTACCACAGCCTCATGCCGCCCTGAGTGTGGCCGCGGGTGGACGGGGTGGGTTTCCCCTCCACCCGCATTAGTTTGGCCAGCCGCGAGGGGGCGGCGTCCGCGTGTGCCGGACGTCGCCTATAAAGAGAGGAAAAACACTGAGACGGAGCCCGCACCAGGAGCGAGCTGGCGCTAGGAGGGGTCCGGATGTCTTAACAACAGCTGTTCCCGGATCCCTCCTGTTACAGGCGCAGAGTGGCACACCGTGTGGTTTTAGTCGGTCCGAGTCCGACACACCACCCCGCCGCAAACCCCGGAGGGGTGACGGTCCGAGGGGATTTCCACACGTTAAAAAAAAAAAAAAAAAAAAAGGCAGTTTTTGGCTACAATTACAATTTACCACGTCTTGTTAGTAATATATTTGTGAAAGTGCAATTTATACTAGCAGTACCCATACGTAAAATGGTTGCCACGTCAATTTGGTAGAACAGATAAGATTTTCAACTGCAGCACCAAAAAGATTGTTATAATATAATGTACGATAAACAGATGATAAACGAGTGAAGAGACTTTTTTCCGATACTGCCTCGGTGGAGCAGTGGTAGCGTATATGACTGATTTACTGATGTCTCGGATTCGATTACCTGGTCGGAACTAATGTTTGTATGATATGAAATAATGGTTTGGGTGTTTTCTATGTATAATGTGTGTGTATTTACAAAAAAAATGTATATAAGTATTCTATCAGTCAATTTAGTTTTCATAGTACAAGCTCTGCTTAGTTTGGAACTAGATGGCATTTTGTGTTAGATTTCCAAAAAAATATAAACTGTATTTTCTTGTATTCAATTATATTATTCTTATGCTAAAAAATGTACCCAGTCGCCATTGTAAAATTATTTTAAAGTTAAACAGCTTGTTAATTACCTAAGGAACATCACCATCAAATACAGAAGCAGTGCGAGTTAAGTGAAGTAAAAAATGCATTCTAAGTAGAATAGCCGAATCCTGTGTTTTGAAAATTAAATGAACCCTAGTTTATATAACATAATATGTTTATTAATAGTTTACCTCGGCAAAGTGGCGCCAGTAACTCTGTGTTGCAAAAACAGCGTCTTGTACTGCGGCAGGTCCACTGATTGCGAAAGCCATTCCACTGTTTGCTCCACCGTCCAATTGCGTACCTGAAATTAACAAGAGAAGAAAATAATGAAAATTACTATTCAACATTCTAAAAACATCTTTGAAACAGGTGACTACAGGACTTCTCTTAAATAACATCTTCGAGTTGCCGAAAATGAGTAAGTTGTTGTTATAGCAGCGTTACTATGACAATGGGCCCTGCGTAACAATCGTACAGAGATCAGCCTTTAACAATAGGTAATTTCCACTTTAAGAATGTAACCTTTTTCACGGGGCACTGCATTTCTTCATAATATATGACTGTACTGTTTGGCCAAGAGAGCGGCTAGGTACATATTGTATAAGGTGAAGAGTGTAGTGTAAGTTTATTTTCTAGACGGCGACCACGTTAAATCTTCACCAATCGCAATGCCAAACGCGTTCACCGTCGAAAGCGGTTGATGTGAAAAAAACTCAGAGGCCCTATAAAACCTACGTACCTCAGATCTCAGCCACGCCTCCCACAGCTCCTTAACCGATATGTGCATGTCATCATTGTGGTGGAAGGCGCGCTGCCGCTTTTCATAGCCACTGTCGTACTGCAACTCCTCGCGAAGAAACTGAAATAGTAAATTAATAATTTATTAAAATCAGAAAGCGAGAAAGCGTTTTAAACTATAGGTCGTCTGCATCATCATAATTCGATCATTAGAAATTCAACCTAATAAATGCTGCACATTGAGGTTGGTGAACGGAAATATACTTGTTCATTAATTAATAGTAATTAGCAAACAATAAATCTAACAATAGCCTGCTAATAATTACATTTGAGCTAATTGTTCTAATTGACAGAGCCAAGGCCTTCTTCAAATTTCATTATAAGATAGTTATGTAGAAGTTCATATTTAAATCATTCTCTTAAATCCAGTATCAGTTTAGGTAACGAACTCACATTTATTAATCTCTCTTATCCGTTAATCTTCAGTGAGGATTCAGTCTATCCAACAAAAAAAACGCTGGAAGCTTTGCCAACATTTGGGATGTTTTTAACCAATACTGACTGACATATAGTTTGTTTGTTTTTTTTTTCAGGAAAAGTAAACACAAAATCAGGTTTCAGATTTTAACAGGATAGACAAAAAATCCCGTGATACGTTCCTACGTCACTGGCAAATCAAAAAATATTATTTTACATTTATATACATAACTAGCCTTATATACATATTCTAAGAGAAATAATTAACTTAAACAAAATAATTATTAAAACCGTACATCATATGTTTTGATGTAGTATTTTTACGCCTTGCTACACAGCGCCATCTAGTTCTAGAAAAGGAATAAACATATTAAGATCTATTTTTTGTAAATATTTATATACGAGTATTACATAACATACATCTAGACGGATGTAAAAGATATAAGTATTCATGAATAGCAAATAGTAATACTGAGGGGAGTCGAACCCTCGATCTTAGACGTGCGTAGCAACGTGACGTGTCAAGGTTGGGTCAGAGAGCGGACGTGGCAGGACGGTGTCTGACTGGGTCTTTAAATCAGTGTTTAAAAATTTAATCCGTTATATTATAAAACGCTGATTCAAAGACCCAGAGAGAGAGAGAGAGAGGCATAGAACATGTATATGGTGTGATATATGAACTAACTCTATGTAGTTAGTTCATATAATAATGACTACAACGCTTATCGCATGTGTACATAATACTTGATTACTGCTACCGCACTTTAGGCAAATGATTTAAAATACTGAATATCGTTGGGATTACAATATTGTATTTGTTATAATCGGGGTTTGGATTAGGACTGAATGATTTTATTACTTTTGTGGAGGAACGGGTGTCATGTCCCTCCAACACAAAGGGAGGATCCTCCGACCAGGCGAGGTGATCATGCCTGGCGGGCGGCGGCCCAACGGTTGATGTTGGGAAGTTTTATATATGCTAATCGGCGAGGGAATTCTTTATATCGCGATACAGGATTAGCAATTCTTATTTTAGTAGTTACTCCGTAGTTCGGTGTGTCTTCATTAGATGGCGCTGTAGTATGTTTCTGTTTCTTTGTATGTGGGAGTCGCCACATCACTCCCCTCCAAGACCGGAGGTCGATATATGATGAGTCAGCTGTCTATGCTCTGTTGTGGAGCGTGCCAGTGCCAGTAGTGAGTAGTTCCAGTGAGTCGGAACTGAGTGCCGCTAGTTCCAGTGGGTCGGAACTGAGTGCCGCTAGTTCCAGTGAGTCGGGGCTGAAGTCCGCTGATCCCAGTGAGTCGGGATGGCGTGCGGTGCGCGGTGCTGCGGTGAAGTCCCCAGTGAGTCGGGGCAGTTGCTGCGTAGTGGCATGCTGCTGCGTGGACGGGAGAGAAAATGCTCTTCTTACGTGGACCGTAGGTGCAGTGTGCTGTGCCTAGACGCTGATGAGGCCGTAGAGGTAACCAGACTGGAGCGGTCGCTACCTGCGTGTGGTATCCCTGTAGAGGCCGAGGTTGCTGGCTGGCTGAGACTTGATTACTGCTCATCGCTGTGGGAGTGTACACGATGGTGCTGCTGATGATCTGCTCCTTTTGAAAGTTGCTTCCAATCACGTCGGGGTCACCACTGTGGAGGAACGGGTGTCATGTCCCTCCAACACAAAGGGAGGATCCTCCGACCAGGCGAGGTGATCATGCCTGGCGGGCCGCGGCCCAACGGTTGATGTTGGGAAGTTGTATATATGCTAATCGGCGAGGGAATTCTTTATATCGCGATACAGGATTAGCAATTCTTATTTTAGTAGTTACTCCGTAGTTCGGTGTGTCTTTATAAGATGGCGCTGTAGTATGTTTCTGTTTCTTTGTATGTGGGAGTCGCCACAATTTCATTGTCATAAGGTACAAATCGAAACGAAACATTCTTGTTAATATCATACATGAATCCCAGTTAAAAACTTCAGATATTTATAATATTCATTAAATATTGTAGTAGTTAAACAAATTTTAGTATAGAAGAGCAAAGAAAACCACGTTTTAATAGTGACCACCAAATTCTTTTTTTTATATGACAACACCCGCATTAGGAATATATCCTAATATAAATGAAACGGACACAAAGATCACCCAGACTCAGAACAACAATTTGTGGATCACACAAATTGTCGTTCTACGTGGGGATCGGACCCACAACACTCAGCGTAGTAGTAAGCGGCGTGGCGACCGCTGAAACCACTACTCTATCCGTGTAGTCATTACGATTCATACAATTGAAAATTACGAGAGCCCAAATAAAACGGGTAAACTAGAAACTACTGGAGAGAATATTCATTTCTTAGCTCATCAGATCAGCTCGATTATGCCAAATTATAGTATCGTCGTCCAGACTACAACACATATATATTCAAAGTTTAACATCGAAACAACAAATAACAAAACCAGTTAAGTTGTACCTAAGTATTAATTCACGAGAATAAAAAAAAACCCAGCTGTAAAAAAACGAGTGTGTTTTAGACCACACGACTGATGTAAAACTTCTTCGCTATGAGAGAAAGAAAATATGCGCTAGCACCTCTTTCTCTTGCCCCTACAGTAATATACGAAACGTAACTCTCTCTCTCTTTCTATCTTCACTAACTTATGTCTACCTCTCGACTTCTGTTCACACTTTTCGTAACGCTTTCGTCACGCATCCAACAGCTTACTCTTGGGGTCCAGCGCGCGTAAAGAAGTTTTACTTCAAAAATCTTATGACCATGAGAGATGACTTCAACTGACGCACTCTAGGTTTGGTTGAGTTTACGAACACTGACCTAAATACAGACGAATTTCCGCCTAACTTTGATCAAAAGTGACGGATACTAAATAGTATATAGTGTGCAATGTGTGCATTAGCTTAATAATTGTCAATGCCGCAAGATCCGCATCACATGATAACAAATATTAAAAAAGCTATGCAAAAAGTGATTCATATGTGTAATAATTAGAAGTTGTGTAGTCTTGACAGCCATTGGTAACCGTGTCATTGTTCCACGTAAGTAACATGCATTAGACTCTTAACAGACCGATCTTAAAATGGCAAAAACATGTATCTAGACCAGGGATTCCCAAAGTGGTCGAGATCGAAATCGGTTTTCCAAGGGTCGATTTTAGGGTCGACGAGGTCTAAAAATCGACCACTACTAATTAACACAAGTTCTTATCTCGTTCTCGTTGTTGTATTAAAAAAATCAAGAAGTTGATAAGCGCGCTGTAATTTGGCTATGGGGGGTCTGAGGTATCAGTTCATTTAAGAAATGGGGTCTCTGCCCAAAATAGTTTGGGAATCCCTGTTCTGGACGAACCTGGTTCAGGGGAAAAGAATAACAAACTTAAAAACTTACATCATCACTTTCGCTGAGGTCAACATTCCCGTTGGCGTCATCATCTAGCTGCCTGTGTAGCATGGTGATAGCCTCGAGACCAGCACGATCCTGGAGGCATGATGGCTCATTGTGACACGCTTCGAACAAAACTGAAAAAATATAAAAGAATCGTAAATATAAACAGAAATTAAGAGGTTTTCTGGTCAGCACATTAGGTGATAAAGGCTGGGCTATGTTTTTTTTCAAATATTGACGCTCCATAACAGTGTTTTTTTAATGGATTTTCTGTATCTCAGACAACCTTTCTGTTGACAACAGATCTTCGCATTTATAATATTAGGAGTATTAGCTTTTGCTCGCCTCTCCGCCCGCGGCTATGTCTGTTATCGCGTTAAAAAGTAGCTTATGAGACTCGCTGATAATGTAGCTTTCCATTGATGAAATATTTTTTAACATCTGTTTAGTGGTTTACGCGTGAAAGCGTAATAAACAAACAAACTCACTTTCACAGTTATAAATATGGATTAAGGCATTTCTTCATTCCTTCTATTTTGGCCGTAGATGGTTAGTGATTAATGTCTTTTTGATTAATTTAAAAGACGTGAAATATTGGTTTTTAATAAAATTAATTTTAATTATTGCTCGTTTGCCCCCTATATTATGAAAAAATTGGCACACTGGAACCATACACACTTGTGCAGTGATGGACGAACCACAATTATCATAGATATATTTATTTATTTTAATACTTTATGCACGAATTAAGAGTGTACAATGACAGACTTAATGCCTCAGACATTTCCTCCCGGTCTAGCTTTGGGTGGTGGGGAAAGGGCTGACTAGGTGCACTAGATATTAAGTATTTTTTAAAGATCAAATAATAGTTGAGGAGATGGACTGAAACCGTGAAACAGATATACATACATACATACTGAATTCTACATCTATACAAATAAATAAAATTGGAGTGTATGCCTTTTACTAAATGCATATGTATGTTTACACGGTACATATGCCAAAATATCACTTTTTACCATTTTTGTCTGTCTGTCTGTTTGTTCCGGATAATCTTTGGAACGGCTGGACCGATTTCGACGGGACTTTCACTGGCAGATAGCTGATGACATAAGGAGTAACTTAGGCTACTTTTTTTAGGGATGTAACTTAACCAACTTGGGAGCACGACGTACATATGTTACTCATATGAACAATGTATCGGTCATGTAAAATATCTGTTTCTGGTTCATATCAAATCCAATTCACAGATTCTGATTACTGATATCGCGAACTAGAGCCTATTATAACAACGGCCACTATAACAGTAAACTTGTTAGACTAAGTGCTTTTTTTTTAGCTACCTTGTCAAGTCTCCCGAGTACCTATTGACACATCTTAGATTCTTCTATAAACTTCCAAAGTGAACACTTATTTCTATAATATTCAAATTAGGCGATCTATGTTTTCCCAAATCACTTTTAAATGGTTGTTATATAAAACATTGAGAGATAAAGGCGATTAAAACATAGGTTAATTAAAAGATCAATTAATGATACATTTACATATTTAATAACTATTTTTAATAATGGTGCACTAGATATCAACTGCACGGATGTCGTTGTGGTTTAGGCGGTAGCCACGCCGCTTACTACTACGCTGAGTGTTGTGGGTCCGATCCCCACATGGGACGACACTTTGTGTGATCCACTAATTGTTTTTCTGAGTCTGGGTGTTCTTTGTGTCCATGTCATGTATGTTTGTAAAGTCCCCCGCGACACAGGATATATTCCTAAAGCGGGAGTTTTCTTTAGAGAGTAGAAAAAAATAACAAAACCACAGTGGATTTGTAAATATAAGTTTTATAGAGTAAGGAATTATATGAATAAAAGTAGTATAAGCAGATAAAATAACAGATCACCCAAGCTGCGAGCCTTAAGGGGTCGCTACAGACTGGTAGCACACAAAATTCTTCCGCACAAAATTGTTACACGTTAATAACGGGTGTCCCAAAATTTACGCAATGATGATGATATATAGGATATGATAGGATGAAAAGTATATAGGATAGGGTTATTTATGGATTAAGACATTGGGCAAATGGCTTGACTTTGCTGGCATATACACCCTCTTTTATCGAAATTTTCCATGACCATTTTGCATAAATGTAGTCGAATTTCCTGCTCATCATCATCATCATCAACAGCCTATACTAGTCCACTGCTGGACATAGGCCTCTCCTTAGAAAGGAGGTTTTGGCCTACTATACCACGCTGGCCAGACGGGTTGGTATAGGGTTTGTTTCAAGTTTTTCTTCTCTTTGCAGTGCTGTTGTCCTGCTTAGTTTGCTCCCTTAGTCGGCTCTTACGACACCCACGGGATGAATTGGGGTAGTGACAATTTGTATTCTTAATCCGTCACCACACGGACTGATGCAGGGTTGAATTTCTGCTTTTAATACACGGTGGACGTAGGCGTAGGGTGTTAAATCACACGATCTAGGGGGCCAATTCTGATCACCGAAACGAAAGAGTACACGTCCTGGAAATGTCTCATGCAGTTGTTGAATTGTTTCAAGCTCTGTATGACATGTGGCACCATCTTGTTCAAACCACATATTGGCCACATCAATATCATCCGATTTCGTGTCGTGTCGTGGTGTCGAGTACCAGTAATAGTCACTTGACAAGCCTCATTTTCAAAAAGTATCCCTCCAGCCCAAAATTCACACGAAACAGTGACACGTTGTGGATGCATTTTCTTTTTCGACAATCGCATGTGGATTCGCCGAACCCCAAATGAGATCATATTGTCCATTAACAAAACCATAAAGATGATAATGTGCTTCGTCGCTTTGGATAATTTTGTTCGGCATTAAACAAACTCTGGTGTATAATGGTCATTAAGCTTCAATTGTTGTGTTGACCAAATTTTGTCAGCATGGAGACGCAGATCTTTAGTGAGTATACGCAGCAGAGAGCTTTTCAAAATTCTTGTACACGACGCCGGATGGATGTTTCTGTATTTTCAATACCGCTCTCACGCACTGCTTCGATATTAACATTTAAACGGCTTGTTTTTAGAAGACCAGTGTGTTTAGTGTCCCTCACTAATCCAGTCTGCGTGAAATTTTTAATTAATCTCTTCACAGTTGATGAAGCCAAAACACTATTTCGACCATATTTTTAAACTGTTATCATTATTTTTGAGATAATGTTAAACAATAAAGAGCAGTTGGTCTATCGTGTAAGGCTCCATTTTTACTGACCGTCAGCTACCAAATTAGTTTTGTTTTAGGGTTGCTATCACTTTACCGCACTAATGGCCTCAAATGCAAATCTTGCGTTAATGTTGTAAATAAATATAACGATTTTTTTTTATGATAGAGGGAGCACACGAGCAGACGGGTTACCTGATGGAATGGTGACCATCAACGCCCATGAACGTCTGCAACTCAGGAGTCACTAACGCGTTGCCGGCCTTTTAGGAAGGAGTACGCTCTTTTCTTGAAGGTTTGAAGGTCGTATCGGTCATAATAATTTAGATGATGATGATGAATTTATCAATGGAAAAAATAAATAAATAAAGCGTATTTCAGAGTGATCACTTATCTTCGAACTTTATTTTGGGCAAGTCTAGATTAATATCCATACAGCCTAATCAACTTGAAGGAATACCATCAAGGCGCCTTTGTTTTGTTTTGATTGAGGTTAAATGTTGGACAGCTAGAGACAGGTGTTTTAATTTACTCGTGGTTTTTATGTGGTAAAGTGTTGTTTTTACTATTTTCCTCATAATTTTTAAGTTTTTTTGTCCATAAGAACCATAAGGAAGGAAAAAAAATTTACCTAATTGGTAGTTTTTTTGCTTAACAACACATTTGGAGATTCATTTATTTATATGTTAATTTTAGATATATGTTCAGATTTAATCTATAATATATCCACCTAATATGATGTTTACATCTCAGTATTGACATAAAAACCATACTTTAAATGTTACTGCAGTAAATACATGTGGTACTTCCACTGTAAATATATATTATACATATATATTACGTCCACATGCAAATCGTTCAGTACCAGAGTTTTGCGAGCGATGCCAATGACCTACAATTAATGATCTTTGGCCGTGAGTGCCGTGTTGTTATGAATTCGCTAGCTTAACAAGGACGTTTGTGTTTATTTTTAAACTCCTCGTGCAGGTGTTACTTCGCCTTCTAATTTTACGAGTAACAGGAGAAAAGTTCTCCTCGAAAATCTCAAGTTATGTGATTTTGCTCCATATTTTAGTAAGTTCTAAAGTTATAAAGCGTCAGTAAGACGGACTAGTTATGTCATTCCGAGCGTAATATTAAATAAATTATAGTTGAAAAAAACTAAAAAACACGCTTTAGTAACTAGTCCGAACTAAAAAGTAGAAAGTAATTTTCTATAAGTTCAAAAAGAAAAATCATTTTATCCTAAAAATGCGTGGTGATCTCAATTGTTTTAAAAATATTTTGTTGACAGATTGGTAAAAGTAAAGTTATTATATTATAAAATATGTTGAAAAGACACCCAACGCTTTTTTATGATAAAATGATTTTTCTCTTTGAACTTATAGAAAATTATTTTCTTCTTTTTATTTAGGCAAGCGAGTTACAAAAAGCGAGTTTCTTTTTAGTTTTTTTAAAACAATAATTTATTTTTGCTTTGTAAGTCATGAATGGTGATTATGCTCATTTTGACTGCAAAAGTAACAAGTAAGTAAGCCACACATATGCTTCAACACACACCTCTTAGCACGTAGCAAAAGACACTACCCTATTTTTAGGTATGGAATAGCCGTTAATCCTGAAGATCCTGATCACGATAATCTACCAAATTTATCAAATTGTTGTATTGTCATCGGTCCTCGATAAGTGTGCGAAGTTTCAATTGAATTGGACGGTTTGATGTTGGGCAAAATCAAGTTCGAAGATTCCGTTCCATACATACATACATACGAGTACATACCAAGCTAATAAAAGCGTCTTAAAAATATGAGGTTAGTGGCATCGTCTTTTCACATAAACTTCACTGATCGTTAGGACACTCGAAGCTTATCATAATAAATCCACACAATGAGAAGTCGTAGGCGTAGATAACTGGAATCGAGTGTACATGATCCAGCAGAGTTATGCAAAAGCGATATAGCAAAATATTTATGTCCTTTGGAAAGTTATCCAGTTGTTGTGCATGAAGATATTGAATCGGGCATTTGACTGTCAACCACTACTCAGTCAAATTTCTCATTCCAGCCAACATTGAATTTGATTAATAGTTCACATTTCAAAGGAGCAAGATCTGTTTGCACATTTAATTTCCACATAATGTAAAAATAATAATTATTTTTACGATACAAGCTGTAAAGGTTAATAATAGCAGGACGTTTTCATATCGCTCCATTAGATAAAGCGATTGGTCGAGGCCGTAGGGCGATATATATATATATATATATATATATACATATATATTGTATTTATAGGATTATATTATTAAATATATTTATAATTGCTATGTGAGTTCACATTTATGGAGCTCAAGGACGTTTTTTTTTTTTCATTTTTAGGATTTTGATGATCATCATTGAGCCAATGAAGAAATCGAAAGTATACGAGCACTTTTAAAACTTTATATGTTTAAGTTCAATTCTTCACACATACCACACACAGGTAAAAATAGTATTATAAATAAATTTAATCCTATATATGTATTTTACCAGTCAAAGCGGAGTAGCAGAGATTAAATTTTATCAGTATATTTATATAAATATACATAATTACAATACATATTGTTAGAAACCTGTTTCAATTATATCTGCCGTCTTTGTGATACTTCTATGTAAATGTTCTAGTCAATGCATACATTAGCACTTGTAATTAAGTAAAGCTTATCACTGTGTATGATGTCTAAGGTAACTCTAATACTATATTGCTGACCTCAAGCTTAAAAAGCGGCTAAATGACAACTAGTTTGTTGTCATTAAGGTGCATTTTAGCTTAAATGACAACGTTTAGACTGTTCCTCAATTAATAGAATACTTGAGGAAATAATTGGTAAGGCAGTAAGATGTCGAGATAATTGCAAAAATTAACGAACTTTTGTCCTTTTAAGTTTATAACGTATTCGTCTATAAAAGTAAATACAATATTTTGATTCTTTTATACATTTTCGAAGCCGAACTACCCATGAGATAGTTTAACCTAGAGAGATAGTACCTAAATAACAAGAAGGGTACTTTTTACCGCGATAACCGACATACACGCGGGCAGAGCTGCGGGCAAAAGCTAGTTTGTAGGTACATATTCATCTGGTACATTCTTGTAAAAAAATGTTTGTGAATAAAGTTTATTCTATTCTAATATGAATTTACTGTTTCTGTGAATAAAGCGATAAGGCACGACAGTTATACACACATAACATTTCGAAATAATATCAACAACAATAGCAGTGGACTAACAAAGGCTATTCATGATAATATGCATTGTAACAATTAAATTGAAGCGGTTGATATTAGTAACCTTATAAATTGGTTAGTATGGGAAGTAACTGAGAACGTCTAAACAGAGAATATGTTTTTCTTTGTCGTTCTGTATGCGTGTGTTTTGCAGCTCAACTTGTTGGACGTGAGCGACTTTTTGTTGAAGAACTGAGCCTCAATTCTGCTCCTTTAATATTGTATCAATAGACTGTCAATGAAATTTCGACGGAATAGTTTTGCACTTTTCCTATTCTACTAACTATGTAAGACCAATGGCCCGATGACTTGTCACTGATGTCGTCGATGTCTTTGTAACAGTTTGGTAAACGGTGCATTTAAAATTTGTAAGAAAATGATAAATATTTTCCAGGTATGGCAATGTTGTTGATATCACCATTGATGACCTATATTGCTATTATCAAGTCTATTGATACTGTGAATTTATGTTAGTAGAATACTGATATTTTGACCGATGCCAATGTCGTCTCAATGGCATCTCAATAACGTGTCAATGGAGTGAGTGGCTCGGCGTTAACATAAAATAGCAGAATTGAGGCCCAGAACATTCTGAATGGTACACATATGGTTCTACAGGTAAAAAGTTAAAAGAGATAATGTTAGTACTAAACTAGGATCCACTTTTTAACATTTAAAAACAGTTTTTTTGTGTGTTATTCATATTTCATTTAAAAATGTCAGGCGTGAAGACTTAATTCTATTGATACAGTATTTTTTTGTTTTATTTACTTAATCCTTATCAAAACGGTTCCAGGTTAATTACTCTAGTTAAGTGGGTCAATACAATAACAACTACACAACAGCTAGCTTTACACACAGTCTGCTCTTAGTACTGACAATCATCTGCCTTCCATCCGCAAACGGTCTGGGCCTCAATTCTGCTATTTCATGTTAACGTGTAAACCACTATCATTCTATTACGCTATTGAGATGCCATTGACATTGGTCAAAATATCAATATTCAACTAACATAAATTTACTAGTCATCAATAGTAATATTAACAACATTGCCATATCTGGCAAATAAAATATTTCCTTTCCTTCCATTTTTGGATAGTAGATAATAAGAGGTACAAGGTAAGTTAAATAATAGGATGGTATCCGTTTGCCCGTTTGTTCTAGTTAAACGTTTTATTAGGTAGTCTTATAAAGATTCCAATCACAAGCGTTGAATTCTAGTTCATCGGATACAAAGGTAAATCGTACACTTAGTACAGTGTTCTGCTCACGTGCGTCGTCCTTTACTAAGAAAGTCTTGGCTTTATTTCGTATCCTCGCATGCTTTTGCATTCCTGAGAACAATACAGAAAGCCTATCTATCGGACTACTTCGCAGTTAACACCACGGAATTTAATGTACGTGTGTGTGCTTTCATATGCTCGTAAACAAATTTATTTTTAACATTTCTGTGATATCCGTTTATGCTGTCTGTTTACAAACCACATCACTGCTTATATTCATGTATGTGCATGTAATTATTTATTTTTAAGGATTGCCAGCAAAATGGAAATCATATTTTATACTTAAAAAAAGAATTGCATACCTTGTGTTCATTCAACTACAGGCAACCACTACTATTTTAGTAATAGATACTAGGTAGGTACTGTGTTTAAAGGAGATTACTGTTTGTGATATAAAGTGTTTTCGTAACACTAAAAGACTTATTTTTGTTTTAAGAAAAGAAAAACGACACAGACAAGAAATTGATATTGTCGATACATTTATCAATACAGTGCCTGCATGCTAAAGATGTAACTCTTAATGATTAGCAAAAATTCCAGCTTCTAATATTACTTTCATTCTTTTTTACTTGTAATTTGAAACTAACTACCACATGCAGAATTTAAATTCAAAAGGGTGATCTTCGCTCTTTTTACTTTTGCATTATTAGTCCGTGTGGTGACGGATTAAGAATACGGAATGACACCACCCCTATTCATCCCGTGGGTGTCGTAAGAGCCGACTAAGGGAGCAAACTACCCAGTACAACAAACCCTATAACTACCCGTCTAAATCGAAATAAATTTAATATATTTAAATTCTTGTCACTATATTGTGTTTAAATAATTAAGTATTTTAGAACAATTACAAACGGTGAATTTAATTTCTGCAGGAGTTAAATGACGCAGAAAACTAAAGAATTAAAAATCTTCACCCACGGTCGTTTTTTAAACAGCTAACTATATAGCGGTGGGCGTAAGGCCTAAAAAGCTAATGTGGCACGTGCAACACAGTGTTGCAAGACAATGCAGTGTAACTAGGTAATCGTCTCACAACTCTCAGTTCACATCATTTGTAAGGATTCACAGAGGCTTCGAGGGCTATTTTTTATTAATGCAGGGTTTCAATGAAAAATGGGAGAGGGAGAAGAAGTGCCAGTGAGTCCACGATTAAGTGAAAAAACAATATGTACGTAACCTGCTATGTACCTGTATTTAATTTAGTATACACGGGGTTTTATGTCGTGGAGATACTACAATACAACACCTGAGCACATGAGACACTCTAGGGAATATGATTAGACTAATGCCACTACATCGTACACTAAATGAACGATGCTGGTAACTCAAACAAAATGAAAAATGAATATACAATTTGTCAAAAAATTATCGGGAATTGATGATTTGTTTATGGTTCCAAATTCAAATTTTTGTTTTTTTTGTTGTTGTTAGATTGGCACAACTGTTTTCCATTTTGGCGCGGAGTTTGAGTTGCATCTGTTATTTATATTAAATACAGTGCTGTTTTTAGTTATATCATATCTAGTGTGTATTGCGAATTTCATAATGGACAAATACATCGAACAAAGAGTTTGTCTTAAATTTTGCATCGCCAATGGAATTTCGTGTTCGGAGTCACTGAAAATGTTACTTAAGGCTTACGGTGAATCGACTTTACCAAACACACGTGCTTATGAGTCGTACAAAGCGTTCAAAAGCGTTCGAGATGTGATGGAAGATTTGCCTCGCTCTGGTAGGCCATCAACGTCTGCAACTGAAGTTAACATCGCAAAAGTGAAGGAAATAGTGACTGAAAATCCTCATTCAACTTTGAGAGAGATAGCTGCCGAACTTTCTGTATCTTCTTCCATTTTAACTAATCATTTGGGTATGAAACATGTTACCGCTCGGCTAGTCCCAAAAGATCAGAATTTTCTCCAAGAACTCAATCGCATGAGAGTCGCCGAGGACATGCAATTCCGATTTCCACGAGTCAATTCCGACCCAACATTCATGAAACGCGGCATTTAAGAGAGCAAATTCGACGAAAAAGGCCAGATTTTTGGAAAGAAACACCATCGCACCACGATAATGAGCCTTCGCATAAGGCCATCATTGTGAACAAATTTCTGACCAAACACTCAAGAAATACCATCAAGCAACCACCATATTCAACAGATATGGCTTTAGCCGACATCTTTCTTTTTTCTAAACTCAAATTACCACTTCGTGGCACCCGTTTTCAATCGGTAGAAGACATAAAGGAGAATTCGCGGCGAGAACTGAACTCAATTCCTGAAACAGCGTTTAAAAAATGTTTTGATGATTGGATTATTAGTTGGCGTTAAGTGTATCGTTTCTGAAGGAGCATACTTTGAAGGTGATAAAATAAATTTTGATTAATAACAAACATTTTGTGTATTATTGATCTTTTCCCGGAACTTTCTTGACAGAGTAGTACTACTAAGTAATAACTCAAAATTATACTACCAATAAAATGAATGATCTTTATTTCAGTCAACTCTCAAAGGAAAACGCAACGTTAGAAAACTTGACATAAAATAATACTTATCCATGGTCATCGTCTTTCCTAAACAGTTTGAAATAAAGCCTTGGACGTAATGAGGTTTTGACTTAAAAATAGAAGGTCGTAATAGAATTTAAATTCTCATCACAATTGAACATTGGAATCGAGGAAAAACGCCAAAATAATATCCATTGCCAAATACGAAAGATAGTAACGAAACATTTACTCATTTAAATACAACAATGAGAATAAGATACTCATCCGAACTCATCCAAATAAATTAGAGTCGTAAAAGTCAATGCACCTAAGACCCAATTTGCACACGATATTTGAAACTAATCTAAATGATGATGATTTCACATAATACAGATACGTGTTTTAAAACTGAGGATGCCTTCATAAATGTTGCTTCTTTAAAAAAATGTCGTGTATCCGTTGATCTAACTTTGCTGGTAGATGATACGGAGCGGCGGCCGGTCGTAGGTATATTTCTGTGATAGTCAAGGATAAGGCGCATAAACGAAATCTGTCTTAAAATTTTTGGCGCATGACACACAGTATAGCTGAACAGATTAGTTACGAGGGGTGATCAATAAGTAATGATAATCAATATGAAACAGAACTATTAGATTAAAAAAAGTATTTTATTTTTCAACATAGTCTCCTTGCAAGTTAATACATTTAGTGTATCTTTTTTCTAAGCCCATGATTCCCTTAGAAAAAAATTCTTTGTCTTGACCCTCCCAAAATGCCTCTACTGCGGCCATCACTTCACTATTGTCCTCAAATTTGTTGCCCCGGAGGTGTTCTTTGAGCCGAGGAAAGAGGTAGAAGTCACTGGGAGCTAGATCTGGCAAATAGGGAGGGTGTTCGAGCAGTTCGAACCCCGTTTCTTCAATGGCAGCCATCGCAACTGCGGCTTTGTGAGCTGGGGCGTTGTCTTGGTGAAACAGCACTCCAGCGCGCAGTTTACCGCGTCTTTTTGACTTAATAGCTTCTCGCAATCTTCTTATTTGGCCTGCGTAGTAAGAGCCTGTTATAGTGGCCCCCTTTTCCAAATATTCCACCATAATAATTCCTTCTGCATCCCAGAAAACAGACGCCATAACCTTTCCCGCTGAACTTGACACTTTGAATTTCTTCGGCGTTGGTGAGGAAGCTCGTTTCCAAGTCATTGATTGTTGTTTGGTTTCGGGATCAAAGTGGTGGATCCAGGTCTCGTCCATGGTCACAAAACGCGACAAAAAAAATTCTTTATCGGCCTGGAACTTTTGAAGATTCACCCTCGAAATGTCGACTCGTTTCTTTTTTGCTCGTCGGTTAACATTCTCGGTACCCAACGCGCAGAGACCTTTTCATATGCATTTTGTTGACAATGATTTTTTGAACGCTGCCATAGGAGATCCCTGTGACCTCAGCTACATGCCTTACGGTCACTCTTCGATCGGCCAACACGATATCTTCCACTTTTTTGACGTTTTCTCCAGTAAGGGACGTGGAAGGACGTCCCTCGCGATGTTCATCTTCAGTGGAGGTTCTGCCCAGCTTAAATTCCTTTGCCCAGCGTGCGACTGTGGAATATGGAGGAGCAGACTCCCCCAATGTTTCCTCTAAGTCGCTGTGTATGTCTTTGGTAGACATTTTTTTCAGGCAGAGGTACTTGATGACAGCTCTTATTTCATTTTCTCCATTTTGATGTTTTCTCTTCGACAGTTCGTATTCAAATGAATGTATCTCCCGGTAATGGTGTCCTATTTATACATTTTTTTGAAGCTGAAGTAGTGGATATATAAGCAAGCAGAAAAAAAATTATTTGGGTTTTTGTGCGTTCTAGAAATACTCGATTATCATTACTTATTGATCACCCCTCGTATAGGTGAAGTTATATATGGGTTGGGGTCTTGTTAGTGGTCATGTTATTATTACTTATTAAATGTTATTTATTGAAAACAGAGAAGCATTCTTTCATAGTAAATTGATTCGAAACATGTCAACACTGACTATTATTAAAAAAAATAGTGTAAATAATTTAGTTTACGTTAAGCTATATATTTACGTTGTTTTCTGTCTTACATTTTTGCAGATACCTCCGGCAATACAGGTGAGTATTAAACGTAATGTTAAACCCACATAACAATATTCACCATAAATAACATATTCTATGCCATCATTACAGTGTAAGTAATAAATAATGATTTCAAACATTCAAATATAATGTCCCTATCATTACAATAATGTTGTCATTGTCAAAAAGTCAACGGGATGAGTGTTTTTATACAAAAAGTAATGACTACACATATACGAGTAAATGAATGAATCAATCAAGCCTCTGAAAGAGTCAAGTTTACGTATTTAAACGGCTCGTCAATTCACAAGAATAAGTGTGTCTTCACCTTTATACGGATATTTAAAAAATCAAGTCTGATACATTCTTTGTTCTGTGTGTAAAACTGTGTTCAACCGGTTTTAAGATATAATAATTCATTAGATTTTTTAGATATATGAGTTTTCTCATTAGACTCACGTTGTGTTATAACGGAAAAATAACATAATGGTGGACTTTAACAATAAAGTTTGTAGTGTAACGAGCAGATTCATTATCACGAATGGAATATTTTTATAATTTTGTTTTTTGACATTATATTCTCAATTCTTATTGCGTTAGCGACAAAAAGTGATGGTAATAATTATTTAAGAAGTATTAGGTTTAAATTGGTTTCCCTATTGTCTTTTCTAAGAAAGTATCCTAATTTCACATCCGTGGTAATGAATGACGATCGATGTTAAAGGTGTTTATTTTCATAATTCTCTGTTTTCCGAAGTCCTATCATCACATCCTAATTTAAACTCGTGGAAGCCATTTTCAAGAATAGATTAAGCACTCCTTATAGATCTATATTCTAATGCATTTATTATATTTATTAAGTAGTGTAGTAGTCTAGTACTTGTTGCCACAATTTTCTACTACTTTGGGGCGACTATACTTTTACGATAAGGTAAGTAAAGACTTGTTAACCGTGTATTACCCTGTTAATAGTCTATAACTTAGTTCAATAATTTTTTATTGCCTTGTAAAATATGAATTAAACCGATAAGTGTACATTACATAATCAGTAAGATAATTTTTTTTAAGTCTAACTAAGCCATCAAATGTACTAACCTTCTAGATTTTATTATTTAACCACGGATGGTATGTATTCTCAATATCTTATTCTGTCTAACATGTTTGAGTACCAGTTTTTCATGTCTTGTTTGCATATTTGTCTTACGTCAGTTGTAAATCAATTTAGACGGTTTTGTATCGTAAACATTTCCTAAAACCAAATCGAAGACTTAAAACAAAAACATATAATTTAAGTATAAGATGGTCTATACTTGGTTATCTTGCTCGCTGCCGTTTAGCCGTTTATTCGATAGATACAAAAACAGACAGTAGGTAAATCCAGAATTACATAGCTATACAACTATGTGATTTTGGATTTACTGTCTGTTACTACACACTAAACACGTTATAAATCTGTAGTCCAATTATATACACAACTTTCAAAGAAATAAAGTTTTGCTTCATTGAGTAAATAATGCAGATCAAATCAGATACCTATTTATGTTACTTATTTCAAGATTTAAAAATTAACGGGAAGACAGATGAAGTAACCAATAATTTTGGTTGAACAAATACTTCAGAGCTTTAGTGACATGGAAAAATTGGTTGGACATTAATGTCCAACCAATTTTACAGTAAAGTTTTAAAACTTTAATGAAATATGTCAGTTTGAGAGCATATGGCGGTATATTCACTACACATTCAAAAGTGAAAAAATTGAGGGGACGCACAGATCGGGTCAATAAATTGGCAGTCAGGTGGGCCATTACTAATACTATAAATTTTAAGCAGTCAAAGTCTATCATCGTAATTCGATACCTTACATCTCAAAACCAACTCCGAGCATAGAGCTCTGACAAACTGTCTTTGTACAGCTACAACTCAACTCAACAACATCATATGAGTTCCATATAATAGGGACCCAAGCAGATGAACAGTACTCTAATATGCTTATTTCCTACTAAACAGTTGTCTTCTTCTTTGCCACGGCATTATTTGTTGCTCTCCACAGTGGACAAGAAAGCATTTGTACAAAGCTAGCAGAGATCTTGTCTTTTTAAATGGCCTAGAATTACAAAGTACAAAAGATATCATACGGTTTGCCTTACTGCGAATGTAATCATAGTGAGAATGACACACATTATCAAACATAGCCTCTTGATGGCGGACCACTCTGACTCTATTAATAGAAATGTATGAATCTGTAGTCGAGTCTTTTTGTTCTCAGTGAATGTCATAACTTGAATTTTTTTTGTGTTGAGAGAGAATTTTCATCACATCAGTTATATTGTGCTTTTCTGCTTTTCTTCTCTTAACTTTCCTGTTAGTAACTTGGTGTTGGGCATTGATACGCATAAAATAATTGATGAAAACTGTAACTGAATCCAAGAACGTGATACATTAGTAACAATCCTTTAAAGGTTAAACTAACCTAGTTTAACCGACTTTCGTTTTAACCTTATTTTCTAGGTCAGCTACTCTGATAATACTGTGTTATTTGTTTCACATGTTTTCTAGGGAAATAATCAAAGGCACCTTTACATATAAAACAACGCAGCACACGAATGAAGAAACTAAACAAACAAATAGCTTCAGTGAAGCTACGTAGAGCTATTTAACTCCAAGTTTATTAAGATCAATTGGTATTGTGTGACGCTAACAATTCTCACACAGCCATTCAATTCTGAACAGTAGCGAATCATTTTAAATGTACAGTCACGAATGGGAAAATCCTAGTTAACTTTGACATTTAGCATATTAATGATAATAAAAGATTATCTTTTGGGTACATTTTGAGAGACTTAGAGTTTGGAAAAATTTGCCGAGTAATACAGTGACTGTTTATTTTTGTAATGAGCCGGTTTACCACAGAATGAGTAGCAAATCTAAGCAACGCACATGGTATTATTACACAAGGTAGTGTTAGTATATTGAGTTTTGTATTGATTTGTAATCATCTTTTATAAAAAGCAGAAATCATTATACGCATAAGTTATAAAAAGCGACTATTTTCTCCGTTACTCAAAAGGACTTTCTTCCTAGGGTACACCTGAGGTCCGGGCAAAAACCATGATGACGAAAGACTGTGTGGTAAGTCGGTCCGAAACTGTCATACCGACCCACCGCCAGGCCCCCGTAAAGCGACAATCCGTGGGGGTTTTCACAAAAGGACATAACTTTAGACAGTATCAGTTGTCTGAAGCCAGACACGATTGCCAAATTACATTTGCAACAATAAATTAATACTATACATACATTTTAATTTCCGAAATACAACGAACATTAAGTCAATCCAAGTTTAAAATGTTACGAAACTTGTCAAAACGGCCCATTTCCGCAGCACTTAAAGGTCAAATGACAGATGAAAATAAAGCCGTTACATAAATATTATACACGAAATACTTTGGAAATAGGAGTGTCATAATACAGCCATCTGCAGTATTACGGCGCATGAACATTCAATGTCTGTGAGATACCCGTAATGCGAAGCAAGTTGCACCTGTTGCAATTAGGGTTGACAGGCAACTAAATGAGTGTTAATATATATTAAGAGGACTTAAACGATGTAGGAATTAATTTAATTAATAATGTAAATCAACAAGAGACCATCTAATCTAAGATGTACCGTTTGACAGTTGTGACAGATTGAAGTACAGCGATGCGGTCAAAGAAATCGATTCTAACAATATCCGATTCTTAAGGGATATCGATTTCATTTCTTAATATGTATTAAACTTAACACTTTAAGACGCCTTTATTTTGCCCGCTGTTTCTTTCGCAAGCATAACTTCCTCGCAGAAGGAGACGGCGGAGTTTCACGCGCTCTCGCTCCGTACCATGGCCGCATTGTAGTGACTATGAAACGAAGTTTCAAAAAAAAACATCTATTATGTATAAATTAGTTATTTTGCTTTGTTTCAAAGATTTAATATAGTCATTATTCATATTTCATTATTTGTTTTTTAAATATTAAAAAGACAACTCGCATCAGGAATATATCCTGTGTCGCGGGGACTTTACAAACATACATGTAACGTACACAAGGAACACCCAGACTCAGAACAACAATTTGTGGATCACACAAAATGTCATCCCATGTAGGGTTTGAGCCCACAACACTCACAGCAGATGTAAGTCTTAATTGTGAAATAATAAAATAAAATAAAATAAACCCACAATTAAGAGTTGTACATCTTGCGATAAAATAAAAAATGCTTTATAATGTCATTGTTTTACGGAAAAGGTTAAGGAAATTGTGTGTACAAAGTTGTTTCGTCTTGAAAAGTGTGGAACGGCAAACGACGCACCGTTTGCCGTTCCACACTTTAGATTAGATGGACTATAGGGACCAGGTGGTCCAAAGTAAGATTGCCTGTGATTACGCAGAAAAAACTCTATAGCCAGGAATAATAGCATTCGATCTCCTGCTGTTTTAAAAAGCCTAACTTACTCTGAGCTGAATAAAACAAAATGTTGGTTATTTTCGTATCAGAAAGACTTAGCAAGGAGTAATAAAGTCTGCACAAAGAAAAGATACTTGAATACTTACGTATTTTACACCTGATATTAGTGTATCACGTGTATTAACATACATTTATCGATTCTGAATATTGTATAAACATTTTCTTGGCTAGGTAGGTGTTAATGTATAGTATAAACTACGTGAATAACAAATTTATGCAGATGCCAAATCGATCAATCAATATTTAAAACATATATGATATTTTTATCTTCAGAGTTTTTTTCCCAAACTAGGTTGGAGTCTGCTTTCTTTCTATAACGGACTATAACGGGAACATACTAAGCTTTCAATATTCTTTGAAATCATTCCTGATATAAGTTCTATTAACTGCCTTATATATGTATGTATATACAACATAACATATATGTTAACAGGTCTATAAGTGAAACATTAACCGCAGTTAAAATTACCGAGAACAAGTAAACCAGTGTGGATAATATTCAACACATCGCAAGCAAACTGTATGGATTTTTTTATTTTCATTTGATTATACTATTTATAACTATTACAACACCGTTCAATTAATATTTACTTAGTTTTTAAGAACAGTTTTATTTTATTATATTTCTAATAAATAACTTCAAAGTAATTTAAAATTCGAGTTTAAACCTAGATCAATAAACAACTGAAACGGGTTACTTACCATTTTTGTAAATGTATTTTACACATACTCGTAATTATACACTTTAATTATAATTATTTAGTACCTACTTTCAAGTTTATTTTTAATTAGCTTATTAGGTATATACTCATTCATGGTCCATTTATTTTTTAGATCATAATATCAGAACGAGTGCTATCTTATCTTTTCAATATAGTTATATATTTTTTTACCAGATACTTATTATCAGTTACTGCACTGGCATATCGATAGGAAATTATGAACCCACCCTTACCGCAAGATTAGAAACATTAACTTAAAGAGGTATATAAAAACATAGCTTACTGTTTACGCGGGTTCGGATTTTCACTCATATTCGTATTTGGCGACACATATCACAACTGCCACTGCAGTAAGGACCTGGCACACTATGCGCTTGCACTTTGCTGTTCCTAAGCAACGCAGCGACATACTCTTACTTCAGTCTTCAGTTTACCGTCATTCATCGGTCATTTTACCGCTGTCACGTGCTTGCTTGAGGAAGTAATTGATTTCCTCAAGCAAGCATTGCAGAAGGAAGCGGTATATTTGAGAGATACAAGAGATACGAGCTAATTCGTTTTTGTCAATGCAAGATAAAATGAAGCCATTTACATTTAAATTATTATTTAAAGAGACGTGTCGTGTTTTCCGTGTATTAATATTAATTTATCATCTGTTTTACCATTCATTGTGACAACCTTACGCATAATAAATGGGAACGGCTTTTGATGCAGCATATGGCCCGAGACAAGATATAATGGTACTTATAAGGCAAAGTATTGCATGTTCTAGAGCCTTGTAAAAAGAATTAAACAATTGCATATTAAAATTAATATGAACAGGCCACCTGCCAATAAACCATTCGACGTATTTGTAAAGAAAATTGGCTATTGTATTTGTTCTATGTTTGCTCTACGTCTAATAGTAATTATTATGTATAAGGAATATAATTCTTTTTCACAATATTATTACGAAAGTAATTAGCTGAAGATATTAAGAGTGCTCTATTTACAGGTTCCCTTAAAATAAAATTAGAAGCTTTGCCTTTATGATATTGATGAATTGTAACAAGAGATAATTTATCTAAATTAAATTGTGGGAGTCGCCATCCAAAATACTTATTTGTAAGATTACCAGTGACATTATATTCTCTGGACATTATTAATTATTACCTATTATATTAAAATTATGGATTCTAAATGTTAATAATATTGCATGGAAGTTAACGAATAACGACACAATTATGTTTTTTATATTATTTTTATTATTTTGTTAAATATTATTTTATTTACAATTTTAAATACAATGTAATTTGTTGATGAATAAATGACTATGACTAATTAATTATTACTGACGTTATTATATCATAATAATACAATAAAGAGTTCTTACTTGACTGTTTGTTCGTTTGAATCGTACTAATTCTTAAAACTACTAGTCAATTCTGTTTGTATTGTATAGAGTATTAATTGTGGATAGTTATAAGCCATGTATTGGACCGGACAGGTTGTTGTGGCAAACCTTGGTGGAGGCCTATGTGCAGCAGTGGATATAGGCCTCCCCCAAGTCTTTTTGGCTGAGATGATGATGATTGGTACCTTAAACTGTAGGGAACTTTTAGTATGTGCTACTAAAAGTGTCCTACAGTTTAAGGTAGACAAATAGAAAATCACAAACGCATGCGAAATGAATTGCAAAAGTTGTCAAATTAAACAAGTCTCCAGCCAATTTCAAACATCATAAATTTAACCAACAGTGACAGTGAGGGGATTTGAACAAAGTTTTGTGTATTTTATTATTATACATTGAAGTAATTCTCAAAAACCTGTCATAGTTCCGGCATTTAGCCTGGGACGATGTTCCGTAGATTTCAATAGACTCAATTTCTATTAAGTGGACTACAGGTATAGGTAAGTAGATATAGCATATTTGCATATAAGCATAGAATTTTTTGAAAATTGCTTGTAGAAACATGTTGCAAATAAATAATATGTGAGTATACAGCAGCAGAAATTTACAAATAATTGGGTAGAAGAAAATCTACCTATTTAATGCTGCGATCTGTATACTTAACGATACGAGTTCAAAACAATACATACTCTAAAAATAGTTCGTTGTAATTTGGTCGTTGAACTGTTATAAATTTGAGTTTCACGTTTTTCAGACTAAGTCAATATTAGAAAGTACTTGATGGTTTAAATAATTACTATCTACAAAAGTATATATACTTAACTAGAGTTGTGATATTAAAACAACAATTCAGACATGTTTAAATAAGCTTTTACTAATGTCAACTGTTTTTCATTGTTTAAATTGTGAATTTATAAAAATAACCTCATTTATCTCGAACATGGCTGTCTGATCCCAAACTAGGCAGAGCCTGTACTACATAACCAGACTGCTGATAAACACGCTTATACTCGTATATTACTAAATACATACATACTTTTATATTTAAAAATGAATTGTTTTTCGGTAGTCTTACTAAAGATCGGGAATATCTGTACCGATTTTGCCAACTTGGGTCTTGAAATATTTGTGGAAGTGCAGGGAAAGTTTAAATGAAAAAAATATGGAAAAAATGCGTTGGAAAATAGTCAAAACATCAATTTTGTTTTCCCTTACAAAATGTTCCTTCATGACAATCATTTGATGCCGTCGTCAGTGCGAACTAACTAAATAAATATACCACCCACCAGTGCAGTGGTTATGTCGGACTCAAACCGACCAAAAGCCGCACCCTGTCCCCAGTTATCAGTAGCCGGGGAACCAGGTATACTCCAAGGAAAGCCCTGGTACCCCGACGTACCTCGGACCATCTACGGCTTATACATGACTCTCTTATAATCTAACGACACCTGTCAAGCCAAAATCCATCAACCCGTTTAGGAGCAGAACGTGCCACAGAAATGTACAGCCCTTTTTCTGTCGGGTAAATACTAACAAAAATCAAGCCACGAACTGTGTAGGGTCCCGTCGTGTAATTAAATAATGACTGAAATGTTGCAAAAACGGGGCAAATGTATTCCTTTTGATAGACGCCGACGAAGTCCAGCTGGTTATAGATAAATTAAACCCAAACACAGGACAAATGATCGTATAGGTAATAAAAAATAGTTGAGAATTAGAATTACGTATATTCATGTAATAATCTAGTTTGAATCTTGCCCCGGTACGACAATGAATTAATAACACTTGGCTCCGTTTCTAGATGGTGTGTACAAAGAAAATAAACATGATTTTCTGACGAATACGTACAATCAAGTGGGCAGTTCAACAAACTTCTTACAATAAATCTTTTATACTGGAAGTTTCAATATTATTTTAAAAAGATTTTTTCGGGGCTAATTTTAATATGAAATCTCATCACTGTCAAGTGAATAACCTCTATTCGTATTTGTCATGAAATTATTGACGAAAGTATGTGTGTGTTGGCTGTTGGTGTGCGAGTGTCGTACAATACAAGCAGCTCATCTACGAAATGCGAGTTGTTTAGGAACATTATCTATTGAGGGACGTTCAGAGAATCAAAGCTACTTGACATCCTTCGTGGAATGGCGTAGACTATGGTAGGCCTGCATGGTATATACATAATTATGTAACCACATGTGTGAATAGCTCCCACAGCTCATTCTCGAAACTCTGTTGTGCATGTCATGATTCTATTTGAAAAACATTCATTGTAGTATAGTGCCAGATAGAAGCTATCGATCACTTTGTTTACTCCATCAGAACTGTCCGGAGTACCGTCTTATTGGTACTGAATAATTCTGATCGAAATTATATACTTAAAATCAATTCTTTGAAATGAAATCAAATGTAATGATGAAATTATATTTATTTCAGCAAGTACTAAAATCTTTTCAGATATTTCTACAAATCGGACATTACAGCTACCTGACATTACATTACGCGTGAGTATGCCACGTCTTTCCAAACAGTACCTACTTATAATAAGTGTGATGAGAAGAACTTAGCAGTTTTCGAGATTAAAAGAAAATCTCTTGGAAATGTATAAAGTAGTCTCGGTGGCGCAGTGGTAGTGTATGTGACTGCTGCGCTGAAGTCTCGGATTCGATTTCCGGTTCGGAGGAAATGTCTGTACGATCTGCAAATATTTGTTTCAGAGTTTGGATGCTTTCTATGTATAAATATATATATATATACAAAGTTGAAAAGTTAAAGTGAGTATGATAACAGCAGATATTGAATTCATATTCTTTATGGTGAATAAAGGTTAATCTATCTTTCTTATCTATGTTTACCTTATCTCAATAATTTATCATATACTAGCTTTTGCCTGCGGCTCCGTTTAAAACGATTTATTTGGGGTTTAAAACGGCAACATTTTATTTAAATCGGTAGTTTTACATCTTTACTCCAGAGTTGTAGGCGTCACGGTCTATTAATATATAGGTATATTTATATAATATACATATGCATGAGTGGTCTACTATTAGAAAAAAAAAAGATTATTTGTTTTCATTATATTACTTACATATACATTTTTATTCCAAAAACATTTACAGAATGATCAAAAGATCATTATAGTAGAGGGTCATAACCACAGTGAAGGTGGTAAATCGTTGTTTAATTTACTTACAAGATGTATATTTAACGATGCTCAATAAAAATGACACAACAGTTTTTTATTTATACCAGCAGTACCCCGCCAGGCTTTGCTGTGGCACATTGTGGTTGCAAAAAAAGAGATAAAACCATTTTTGAAGCGTGTTATATAACGTATCGAAATTTGAGCTTAATCGGTGCACAACTCGTTAAGCTTTTGCAGCGTAAACAAACTTAACACTTTTATATAAGATATATATATGTCACGACCGGATGGCGTAGTGGTTTGTGTAACGGACTGCTATTCCAAAGGTCGCGGGTTCGATTCCCGCTCAAGTCAAACATTTGTGTGCATGAACATTTAATGTTTGATTTGGTCTGGGTGTTTCTATGTATAATATGTATGGTATTCACAAAAAAAAACCTTACATGTATTTATATCTGTTGTCTAGTACCCATAGTACAAGCTCTGCTTAGTTTGGGACGAGATGGCGTTGTGTGAATGTAGTAAAATATATAAAACAAAAATATATTTATAGAATAAATATTCATCTCTTTTAAGTTGCCAGCGTTGAGTGCGACAAATTTTATTCATAGCACACTTGCAGAAAATAATTCATTCTTCATCCAAATCCATTATTAATATCAAAATGTCTTAATAAAGTCGGCTGAACTGTCTAAAAATTTAGAGCCACGAGAAACTGCATAATAAAACGAGGAATTCATCTTGATGACAGCCCACATTTCAAGCATTTTTTACGATGATGGTTCAGATAAAACGGAACGGACAGCAAAAAATAAAAAAAATGCCTAGTAAGTGTCTAATTTGAAGTGTTGTAGACTTAAAATCTGAGCAATGGCCTTGGTGTAATTTATTGATGCATTACAAATTATGAACGGCGATTGTTCCAAAGTACTAAACAATTGCGAGAATAAAAAACTACTGTTAACTCAACTTGATATCAAAAACCCTTGATAGCAACTCGACTTCTTAGTTTGTTATTCTTAACGAGTACTAAACAGTACTAAAGAAGGCTAATAACTGAGATTATAAAGCGATAAAACTTAATCATAACTTTTTCTACTATTTTGTACGATTGATACACAAAAAATGCCAAAAACGGCAAAGCAGGGTAATAAAAAGAGAGACTCGAAAGTAAGGCTCTCTACTTAGTATAGTGTAGTGTAGTTACTGAGTCAGCAAGGTGAAAGAAAACTGGCAACTAGGATTAATCGTGAAGCAGCGAGATATACCGAGGAATAGTAGAAAAGAGAAAATTCTGGAATAACTCAAATAACATGGGCGTGAACAATTAATTATTTACCTGGACTTCGGCCTCGGCCACAGTTGTAGCCCAAACCTGAAACAGATAGACAGTCTGAATCCATAGACCTATCGACCCATTAAGCGTAACCGGCAGTAATAGAGGACAGATGTGCATCCACATTTGGACGCCGAGGAAACAACGATTTTTTATTTCAATCAATACAAATTTAGTTCTTGCCGATTTTATTATATTCCCGTAGTTCAGAATGGAATTTGTTACGTTTTACCAATAAGTTAATAGGTAGATTGCATTGTTATTGGACATTGTACTGTTATAGAAAAACATTAAAGAGAGCAGTGTTCACCTAGAAAATATTTGACAGAAGGAGCAACTTTGTGCGATCGATAAATATTTACTGACTCGTCTACATTTCCTCTTCTTCCGAGCCATTTTCCCAAACTAGTGTGGGGTCGGCGTTAAGTCTACTACAATACCATCAAACCTCCACAACCCAAGTACTGACTAGACTAGAAAGACTGTTGTCGGACTTTTTAGGGCTCCAACTACACGTAACGATTGCCAGTGATGTTCGTATGGCAACCGGGACCGACGTCTTAACGTGCTCTCCGAGGCACGGATGGGTCTCACCTGTAGAGGATTGCTTAACTTTGCAACGTGTTAACCTACTCGGTTACTACTTAGCCACGAGCCCCTCCGCTGGCTCGTCTAGATATTGTATAATTATTTTACAAAGATTGCCAAATAAACCAATACGGACAGTTACATCTTTAATTTATTGCCAAAAATGTCGTAATAGCTCGACCTTCCGCTTTATTTTCTCCTTTCTTGGTCATTCGTTGGCAAAATTTCAAAAGGAACGTTGTGTGGGCTGCCGTATCTAACACTACTAGTCGAGTTTTCCAATTTCAACGCAGTATAGAGGGAAATACAACAAGAATTTGCGTTAAATGACATCTATCAACAGATCATCAGTGATGTAATTACAACGATTTGCCATGTCCTGCACAAACCGACCATGAATTGGAACCGTAATGTTCTAAAAGCCAAAATGAAATTACTTGTTTACCTTTATTATCTACTGCACCGATCATCTGGAAAGCACACATTTGCTATCCAGACAAAAAGTAATATTTGATGATGCCTGAATTGCGAGCGAAGCTGCTATAATATTCCCACGATCATCAATCTATTACAATAATAACCAGTGACAAATTATTGTCACGAGATCTATCCAAGGCTGGTGTAAAAATCTCACTTTTTTAATTTTTCATATTTTTATTTTACGTTAATTACATTGGTTTTTGCATTATTATTTACATTGATACTAAAAATGCAAATTTATTAATTACGAATAATTTCTTGTCAGGAATACAGAAGACATGGATGCTGTTCCTGATCTACTCTAACCCGAGTGAAGTTGTATTTTGACAGGACACTGTTATTAAGACTTTAATTTGTTACGAAGATTCATGTATAAAGTTTATAACAAAAACGTAGTCACATGGCTATTATTGCTCACAAGTAATCGCTACACTGTGTTACTGATTTAGCCATGGAATTAATTAAACCGATCGGGCGTCGCTTGCCAACACATATGTTTACGTTCATACGATGTGCCGCCGTGCTTATATATACTTCCTAAATAATGTTCAAACAAATGTGCCGGTACTTATTAGCATTACTGTGTATATTTAAAAATAACACACCATACTGTAAAGGTATCAATATCACCATAAAGGTTTCAAGAGCCGATAATTCGGTCTGTTGCGAAATATTCCACGTATGTTAATTTATAGTTAACAGATAGTTTAGATACTGATTTTACTACAGTTGAACATGTAAGAACAATTGTAGTCAATTTTGCTTGATTATTGCATATACTACAATAAAATCGAATTAAAAACTGCAATTGAATAATCTACACGATATAATTTATATTAAAACAAGAATCGATGTTGACCATTAGGGTGTCCCGAAATTTTTTATTCTTATTATAGCTACTTAAGACCTCTCAAAAGTTGCGCTGTTAGACGTAGATTAGCGTAAAAATAATTCAAAAAATATTTAAAAATATCCTTAGGGCTCTACCAGCATTTTTATTTACTGAAAATTCGCAAAAACAACCTTGTAGTCAATGTCGTATATTCTATGTTTTATGAATCAATCCTGTTTTGTCTTGTAATTTTATCAATAAGAAAAGCCTCGGCTATGATTTGCAAGTATCGACAGGTTGTTTTAGCGATCAATCGGTTTGGATCGGACTTGCAAAATTCCTACAAAATTCATGTTTTGACTTGATTTTCGTACGTGCGCTACTTCTACAACAAGACAGTTCGTCTCATTTCTATTTCGATTTTACTCTTGTAAGGAGTTGTTCTATTCTTCTTTGAAAGAAAAACGTAATTTGCGTTACTTAATCATAAAAATGTGTTCAAGGCGAAGTGAGACTACTTGTACTATATTGGGACCTTATAAAGAACTTGACGATCGCCAATTACCTGTTATAAAAGACGTTATTAAGTGCATTTTATTTACTAAAAGTGAATTAAAACTACAGAAAAACGGAAAAGATCCATCGAACACAGAAGTCTTTTCAATAGTTTCTGGAAAACTTAACACAATTTGGACCAAAGCTTCAATTCCCATCGTTTCTAACGTACGGGTTACTCAACTGCTAACCGCATATTTTAACAAATATTTATCACTAATAAGATATCCTAAAAGTAAGAGAAACGATAGCTATGACAACAAAGTTAAGTGCTTTTTGGAATCGTCAAATAAGCTTTTTGACATCGCTGCTTGTAAGTGCACTTCGTTTGAAAATTGTTCCTGCACTAAACCCAAGAAAGTTCCCATTTCTGAAAGAGATTTTTTACTGGACCAAAGAAATGATAGGAAAATGGCAATAAGCGGCGTAGACGCAAAAGAAACTGCAAGGCTTTTAAAGAAACATCAAAGACAAGAAAATTTGAAGCGGACAGAGCAAGCATGTTTTCCGAGTACTTCACAAACCGATACTGTACCGGTACGCGTGTTGCCGCCTCGTTCACAGTCGCTTTCAATAGAACCTTCTACTAAAAGTGACTCAAAGGAGTCTCCATCTAATTCATTTAGTCGGAACACTCTGACGCTGCCAACAGTAGCTAAGGTATGTGATCGATACGGACTATCAACGCGTTCGGCAGCTGCAGTCGCTTCAGCAGTCTTAGTTGACGTAGGAATGGTATCTTCCGAAGATCTAAACCTTGTGATTGATAAAAATAAGATTCACAGAGCTGTTTCAAAGTCACGTACCCAAGCCAGCAAAGACATCGATAAAATTATTATAAAGAGTATCTACTTCGATGGGCGAAAAGATAAAACTCTCAAGATCAATAAAATAGACAGCCGGTACCACCGAAAAGAAGTCTTAGAAGAACACATTTCAGTTCTTACAGAGCCGGGATCTATTTACATGGGACATACGACGCCGAGTCGAGGTACTGCGAAAGGGATTGTCACTTCTATTATAGAATTGTTAGAAAATCAAGGATGGAACTTAGAAGAAGTCAGTTGTGTGGGTTGCGATGGCACTCCTACAAATACAGGTTGGAAAGGAGGTGTCATTAAATACCTGGAAGACTATTTGAAGAGACCGTTACAATGGTGTGTTTGTATGCTTCACACAAATGAATTACCGCTTCGCCATTTGTTGATGTCTCTAGATGGTAGCACATCTGGGCCGAAAGAATACTCAGGACCTATTGGAAAACAGCTAAATGTTTGTGAAAGTAAACCACTAGTGTCTTTTTGTGCAGTGGCTGGCAATTTGCTCGAATTACCTGATGACATTGTGAAGGAACTAAGTATGGATCAAAAGTATCTGTATGAAATGTGTCATGCTGTGACGACTGGTTCTTGTTCCCCTGAGTTAGCGAGCCGCCAACCTGGAAAAATGGCGCATTCAAGATGGCTAACTACTGCCAATCGCATACTCAGACTTTATGTAAGTACTGTTTCGCCATCAAATAATTTAAAGCTGCTTGTCAATTATGTGGTCAAAGTTTATGCTCCAGTTTGGTTCCTCATTAAGAAAAACTCATCATTCAAAGATGGAGCCAATCATATTTTTCAAATGGTTACATACTCCCGATTTTTGCCTGATAAGCAAAGATCTATTGTGAATTCAGTGATCGAGAGAAACGCTTTTTTTGCTCACCCTGAAAACTTACTTGTTACCATGCTATTCGACGACAGAGAGCATATTCGAGAGCTTGCAGCTCGCAAAATATTAAAGGCAAGAAAAGCGGAAATAAGCAATACTCGCAGGGTATTTAAAGTACCAAAACTTAACTTCGATGCGCGATATTACATCGATTTGATAGTTTGGCAAGAGTGTGAGATATCCGCTCCACCGATTTTGCGACAGATGTCCGACGACGAACTGAGAATTAAGGCTAAAGAACAAAGCTTCGATGTTATTGATTTCCCCTGTCATACACAATCAGTGGCAAGATGTGTAAAGCTAGTGACGGAGGCTTCTCTAAGTGTCACGGACGCTACAGCTCGCGATGGTTTAATCAGAAACAGATTAAAATCTCGCGCGGAAATGCCTAATTTTGGCCACAAGAACCAATTTCGTATTTGAAATAAGCACTAATTATAAGTATTTAAACTTTACTGAACTTAACCTTGTGTCTTTGTAGTACCTTGTGTCTTTGTAGTAGTGATTAAAACCTTTAAAACATTATTTTTGTATCATTTATAGTTTATGTTCGAAACCTCTAAAAATGGCAAATTTGAAAAACTTCTAGGATCGGTAGAGGCCTAAAGATGACAAATATTTAATTAAATTTTGTTATATTTGTAATCTATTCACAAAAACGCAACTTTTGATACCTCTTGCGTAGCCGTAGCTTTAAAAAAAAAATCCCATACATTGACGGGACACCCTATTGACCATCAAAGGAGTTGTCCAATAATGTTTTTTATTCTTGAAAAAATCGAGTAACTGTGAACCAAATATTTTTGGATAGACCTCCTAAGAACAAATATTTTGTTTTTTTTTTACATTTTAATTTACTGCAATTTAAAGAAAACATTGTTTTTGTTTTGGCCGAATACGAACAAAACTTTTGCTACCGATGCCTAATACAAAATAAAATGACAAGTTGGACAAGATGACGATTATGTTTACTTTGAGTATGGTGAGATTTCTACAAATATGAGGAGAAACTGAAAAGACTATGTCATGTTCAGGCAAAAAGCGTTACCTTGTAAATAAACAATATTATAGAGTAATTTAGTTTTGTCAACCTTTAATAAAAATATCTACTAACATAAAATATATTTTATTATTCTCTTAAATTGGCTTGAAAAATTATTATTTAATTCGCAATTTCTAAATTTAGTTGCTATATATCAATATAATTTGAGCCATAATGGATTTCACTAGGCATAAAAAACTAACATCGATACAAAAAGTGGACATGCGTGTGTGTGTGACTCTAGATAACATATTTTTGTACTCCTTAGGTGATGTTGATAGTTGAGTACCTCAATTAAAGGCACACCATATTTTTGATTGTTGTTAATATGGGTATATTTTAAATTTCACTTTCCATCAGGTGACCCGTTTGCTCTGTATAATCTGTATGAGCATAAAATAAATGGTTTTCTTTCTTTCTTTATTTTAAATAAATGATTGACAATACATATTATCAATAATTATCCATTAATTCTTGTATGTTTTAATTTTATTTAGCGCAAAAATAAACTGCTTAAAATGGATAAATTCAACCCAAAAATGAATTTAAAGTATCTGTGGTGTCAGAAATTATTGGAAGGCTTGGTGCAACAGATACCGAAGACATCCAGAACAGTATCGTTCCCATATTGTTATCTGATGGCCTAGTGCAAGTTTATTTCACATCAACTCCCTCTCGACAGCGAGCGCCTTCGGCGTTGCATTTGGTGCAGATTTCAGTGCGGGCCAATCGCAGCGCTAAATGCGGTCACCGTGACGGGCGAGTTGATGTGAAATAAATTCGCACTAGGCCCTCCTAGGCCCTATGTGGATGGGATAGGGTTGGCAACGCGCCATTGACACTGTTGGCACAAGAATACATATCATACAAAGACCACTTACATTCTCCAAACTATGAATATTCTGATACAGGAAACAACCATAGCACATGAAAAATTTGGAAAAATTAAAAAGACGAAAAGACTAAATTTGCATGAAAAGTATTAAATAACATACATTCGTTAATGTATGTTATTTAATACTTTTCATTCAATTTTACATTATTTTTTTGCCAAGTTCGAACAAATATACACACACTCACGATGATGTAGTAGTAGTAGTCAGAGGTAAAATAAATTATCAAAATTGACAACTATAATTTTAGTCCCAAATACTTTTTTTTTATGTCAGAGGGGGCAGACGAGCAGACGGGTCATCTGATGGAAAGTGACCATCGCCGCCCATGAACGTCTGCAACTCAGTGGTCACAAACGCGTTGCCAGCCTTTTAGGAAGGAGTACGCTCTTTTTTTGAAGGCCTGCAGGTCGTATTGTAACGTACTTAATAGGGTCTATTGCCGTCGACCGGGTACTTTAATGATTAGATGAGAAATTGGGGGTATTTTGCAAGGAATGGCAACGAATATTCCTTATAAGGATGGATTGGGGAACATAAGCAATAGTTCAACCAGGCAATAGTCGCACTTATCTGACTCGAATTGGCTATTGCCGGCGCGTCAGATTCTTATAACCATACAAGTAAGCTAATAAGAAAATTAAAATTATCTACATAAGTGATTCGTCTACAAAAACATTGCGAGAATGTTAGTCATTGTTTGCGACTATTAACCCTGGCGTTCATACCGCAACTAAGCCAATGTTAACCGGTTCTATACACGCTACGCCTTATGCTCATAAGTAAGAGATTACGCACACATATATGTACTTTTATATATGAAGGAAAAACAAACTTTATAGAATAAGAACAGTAAAAAGGATTTCAAAATCAATTGCTGATGTAACTAAAATTCGCCTTTGGCCAGTAACACGTTTGTCGTCGCATCTTTGTACTGGCTCACAGGTACAAATGTACAATTGATGCCACGTCGACACCGTGGGACGAGTTCTAAAATAAGATGAAAACACGGATCGCGCGCTCGCACGTCTGCCATTGATATCTGAGAACTGTGATGAGTCATTACAGTCTACTGCCGAAGACCGTCTAGTAGGTACTACACGTGCGATAAAATCACGGATGTCTGATATGTTCGGAAACCGTCAAAACATCAAAAAGTATTTTTATGAGATTTTTATCGATATTTAATTACTTTTACCACTTTAATAACTATGATAATAATATAAAGCGAATTTAATGTGTAAATACATTTCACATTATCAATGCTTTTATTTCAATTATTTTGAATAAATTGACTATAAATCCAGGTGAAAGTCGCAAAAAGATGCACTTACATATGAATTTAAATCTTAAATAGGGCCACCAAAACGCGTTAGATAGTCGGCAAAAATCTGGGGAGGAGCGAAGTATTGCGTCTTATCAGTCATCGGTTACTGTAAGGCTAATTGCTATCGTATGTCGATTTCGGGTAAACATTAATACGAGTAAATGATGCAAGTTTTTCTCTCATATTTACTACTTTCGACGATAAGCATTTAGCGATAACTATCGTAATGGTATATTATACGCATAATGAATACTTCAGATGATTGGTATATGTAGTCGTTTCGGCCAGTTATTTTCCTAGTGGACAGGAGAGTCACACGATAGAAATAACGTTACGCGACCCTGGTACCTTAAAAATCAGCATTTTAAGTTACGTTTCTCATTCGAGTCTTGCGGAATACCTAGCTACACAAGTAAATGATTACAATTCCAAGCAGGTTTAGGGTGACGGCGGTGGCCAGGCAATAAAGAAAACAGCCAATACACTACTAGAAATTAACTACTAGCCAAATAAACTACTAGAAATTTATTGTATCTACAAATGAAAAACACCCATATGATAACAAAGCTAAGCTTTCTAAACATTACGCTTTTTATCTAAAGGTTCACAGAGGTTTAACAAATAAAATGGTGTTTGAATTGCGTCCGTTATCAGAGAAACAAACAAAATGCTTGTATATAGAACAACACATTACATAGAATAATAGATAACGAATGGATAGATGTGGTAGGATTGGACAATGGTTTATTGTTTATCCAGATATAAACAACTGAAATTAGTATACCAATAATGCTAGTGATCTTTTTTTTTTTATGGAAACGTATAGGCGTGGCACCTGATTGGAAGCGACTACCGCCGCCGTTGAACGCCTGCAACTCAGGAGTGACAAGCGCGTTGCCGGCATTTGAGGAACAAAAGTCACCTTAAATTCATTTGATTTGCTCATCACGATCATTAAAATCCATGTAGGTATAATTTCTGAAAACGAATTGACTATTGTCCATAAAGAAAGAAGCAATACTGTTTTTAAGTAGATTTAACTTTATGAATGAAATTTTTGATGGTTTGTGTAGTTTTTTAACAAAATACCAAATAAAGTCATAGCAAATAAAAGGGCATGCAAGAAAACATTTTCTAATAAAAATTATAAGAGTATAAGTAAACTTAGAAGTGCAAGAAGGTATAAAGAATTTACATTGGCAAAACCTAAGCAGCGCCTTTTATTCAGTACCTTCATAGAAATCTAATATAATTGACGATTAAATATCCCCAGGAAATTATTTCGACGCCACAATATTATGTAGGTAATAAAGAAAATGGTTTTGTTTTATTTAAATAAGAAAAACAGTGTAAAACAATAACATACAACACCCATAAAACAAGTATTGGTTTATCGTGTTTTACATCTGATCCAAACGAATTATCTTTGATCTCTCAGAGTAGTTAGTTTTCGTATTACTGGTAACCCGTATTTGGTAACCCGTCGAGCTCAGGCTCTCGGGCGGCACATCACTCTGCAAGAATGTGCAGAGTTGACTGTGCACATTCTTGCAGAGTGATATGTTGGTTATCTTATCTTGTATTTTTAGTCGTAGATTTAATCCCATACCTGCACACATAAACGTTGCTTTCTTAATACTACAACAGAATAAGCCTTTATAAAGTTTATCGCTCCGAATTAACTTCACTTTATCTTTAAGCGTGATGATTATTTGCTCGATAGCATAAATTATATTTCAAGAAATAGCTCTTACAGATGAATGTACCTAATGTGTTTTCTTAGCTAGCTATACGAAAGGCTCCTCAGGCAGCATTCGGAGAGAGTTATTCTATACTGTTTCACTAAATTGATTGCAGTGGCTGGACATGATTTGGAAAAGTATTTTCTTAAAGGGATAAACTGGAATAGCTTTTTGTAGTTGTAGCAGCAGAGATGTTCCGATAGCTTGTAGTTATATTAAAGACAAACAATAAAATCTTTCGTCTTTATAATATCAGTGTAGATTTTCAATCGCTGTATGTTGTTCCACAGTCAGGATACATTGGTGCACTTATATTCTGATGATTAATTTATATAAAGAGAACACTTAACGGTGGAAACAATTATAGTATGTTACAATTAATTTTAAAACAAAAAGTAAATTATTTATTTTGAGGGGCTCGTGGCTAAGTGGTAACGAATAGGTTAAAACATGGCATAGTTAAGCAATTCTAGCCAGATCAGTCTATGGATGAGTGACCATTCTTAACACATTGAGACCCCTCCGTGCCTCGGAGAGCATGTTAGGCCGTCGGTCCCAGTTGCCCAACGAAAATCTGTGGCAATCTTTAGAGGTAATTGGAGACCTAAAAAGTCCAACAACAGTCTTTCATTTAATACATTAAAGATCATATACGGAGCTACTTATTTAGGTTCTATGTGCTATGGTGCACCTGTATGGGCCGATAGGGCGACCGTAGGCGCTGTCCGTCGCAAACTGTTACAAGACCAACGACTTGCACTGATATTCTTGTGCAAGGCATATAGGACGGTTAGCACTGAGTCTTTGCCGGTGTTGGCGGGTGTGCTTCCGGTCGATCTCGAGGTGCAGAGACGTGCAGACGTTCAAGACAACAAAACATGGATTGCGATTTTTTGGGCGCGCGGGATCGCGTTAAAATTACAAGATTGCTTCAACAGCAGTCCGATGTCTATAATGACCTCATAGACGAATGGCAACAACGCTGGGATGAATCATCCAAGGGGCGCCATCTTTACCAATTCTTTCCATCTGTTCGTGAACGGTTGTCGAGGACATGGCTTGAGGTGGATCACTGTGTCGCTCAATTTTCATGGTAACTTTAAGAGCAAGCTTTATTCATTTAAATTAGTCGAGTCACCACTGTGTCAATGCTCAACACCTCTCAACACTCTCACTATGAACAGTCTGCTCATCATATCCTCTGGGAATGTAGTCTTTGGTATAATGAACGTAATATAATGCTGAATAGCTTGCAGTTGAATAGTTACATCTGGGGCGGTATACTACGGGGATCTTGTGTCAACTAGGGTGAATTTCCGTGCGTTTACATATTTTTACGTAAACGCACGGCACGGCACGGTTTTAAGTTTCGTAGTAGACTTAAGGTCGACATCAACCTGGTTTGGGAAAAAGGCTCGGCTTATTTGAGTAAAATTTCTTTCCATAATGCCTTGCTTGCTTGTCTTACTTTCATATAATGAGTTCTTGTCACATAAATTGCTAACACAGTATAGATTGCCCTCCTTTATACATGAAGCATTAAAAATTGTTTCTTCAATTACAATGCTAACAATTCATTATAAATGACTAACGTGACGTTTGAATGTGTGCCAAATTGTATTTTCACAATATACCGCATTACTGAGCTATTATTTTTTGTAATATTTTTGTAACACCATGATATTCAAGGCATCAATACTATTGCTATTTCTTGTAGTTCACAATGCAAGGAAAATCTAATCTTTACAGTCCTGACCATACCAAGATTGCCTGGAAGTCATCGCTTCCAGCGATAAGGCCGCCCATTATGCATTTTGACGGGCCTCGTTGGGGCTCGTCGAGGCGAAGGTCGTTGGTTCCATTTCCCTCCTTTTTTTCGTGTGAAAACCCCCTCGGGCCTCCACAGGATTTGCGGCGGGGTGGTGTGTCGGAAACGGACCGACTAAAACCACACCACTCTATGCCTGAGATAGGAGAGATACGGGAATTGCTGTCGACATCTGGACCCCTCCTAGCGCCTGCCCGCAAAGCGCGGGCACCACCTTGTATAAACTGTTTCTGTATATTTCTTATCTTTGGTGTACAATAGAGAGTATTAATTATGATTATCATAGTAGGGGTGGATCAAATAAAGGAGTCGCATGAAATATTGGAAAATTGTGGACGTGAATGTCGTCCCTTATCGGAATTGATAGTTTTCAGATGGGAGAGATTTATAAAGTAAGTAAGTAAACTAAATTACGATAAGGAAAGCGCATGGGGCGAGGAAGCTGGGATACGCAAGTCTCGGATAGTGACTGAAACGAGACGGACGTGACCGCGAGACTCACAAGTGCCGCAGTCGTGCGGCCTTGTGAGTCGACGGAGCGACTGCCGTCAGATCTACAACTCAAGTACTAGGCGACATCGAAGTTCAGTAGAAAGACTGTTATAGGACTTTCTTCCGAAATATTATTACTGTCCGAAATATTATTGCCTAACTTTTCAATGTGTTAACCTACTTAATTGCCACTCAGCCATGAGACCCTCTGTTGGTATTAATTTTGTTCTAATAAGAATACAGAGTGTCAGCACTCCTATTCATCCCGTGGGTGTCGTACGAGCCGACTAAAGGAGTAAAGTACGTAGGACAACAGCACTGCAAAGAGAAGGAAAACTTGAAACAAACCCTATACCAACCCATCTGGTCAGCATAGTATAGTAGGCCAGAACCTCCTTTCTAAGGAGAGGCCTATGTCCAGCTGTGGACTAGTAAAGGCTATTGATAAATTAATAAGTTGGCAAACAAGCACATAGTTCACCTGATCACTTACAAGACCAATAGTCTCCATTCTTACCCACACTATAATCTTCAGAGATCCCCCTCAAATCTCACTAATATAACAAACCCAAAAGCTTGCAAGGATATATGCAGGTTGGCTACTCCTTTATCAATTTTTAAGACTTACATAAATACATAAAATATTATCTGCAGAGACAATACAGACAAAGCCACTTGCAAGAGTGACTTAAGAAATATATAACACTACTACATGACTACAGGACCGGATGGCGTAGTGGTTTGTGTTAGGAACTGCCATTCCAAATTTCCAAAATTCAATTCCCGCTCAAGTCAAAAATTTGTGTGCATGAACATTTAATTTTGATTTGGTCTGGGTGTTTCTATGTATCAGAAATATATATTTACAATACTAGTACCCATAGTACAAGCTCTGCTTAGTTTGGGACTAGATGGCACTGTGTGAATGTGGTAGAATATTATTTAAACGCTAAAGATGCTTTCTACAGTTGGTAGTTGCTATTTTAGATAATGTCAGTCGTACTGTGCTGTACAGCTAGTGTAACTTCATCCATTATTTATTTTGCTTGAATAAAATTAATTTCAAAGGTGACTTTTTTTCTTACATCTTTGTAAATTGTCAGTTTGCAGGGTAATAAACTTAATTCAATGTAAGTAAGGTTTAACTAAATTATGTTTAATTATACTATGATGCAGAGTTTTGAAAACAATTCTGACTACATGTATTAACGTTAGTTATTATGTAGTAGTTGAAGCAGTCTCCTCACCACTTCCTGCTACGCTGAGTGTTGTGGGTTCGATCCCCACATGGGTAAACACTTTGTGTAATCCACAAATTGTTGTTCTGAGTCTGGATGTCCTTTGTGTCCGTTTCATGTATGTTTGTAAAGTCGAATGCGACACAGGATATATTCCTAGTGCAGGGGATGTCTTTTAATGAAAGAAAAAATCATATTCATGTATATGTACTAGATATAGGTATATGCATGTACAAAAACAAGAAAGATGTCTTAAATGAGATTTCAACAGTTTCTTGTGTATCTTGCATAACTGCTTAATAAATAATGATATAGAAATATAATTAAATTTATCCATATAAGGCTACAACACCTGATATTTTGCTAATTTAAATATATTATATACACAAACGGCAGAGCCTAATGGTTAAGGCATTGGACTTGCGAACAAGAGGTTGTGGGTTCGAATCCTGACCAGTACACTACCGACGAGAACCCACTCCTAACACAAGCAAATTAAGCTTAGCTGGAGTGGTTAACGGGAATACTAGTAATTTCGGTTGCTAGTTAGCCTTTAAATATATATATATATATAAATCTTTATTCATTGTTTAATGATAAAGATCCTTTTCTTATTATTTTTTACAAAAGACTTTTAAAGTCCTCTTCATCAGAGTCTAACAAGACTCTAAAGAAGACTTACAACATTAAAACTGAGAGTTAGATAAAACCAAAAACAAATAAATACATTCCTGATGAAATTTCTCAATTAATACCACCCGTTTCCTTTTGTAAACAAGATTTTAATTAATATTTTTACCTTTCTAAGGCATATGTTGATTCATTTATTATAGTTAATATAATATTATTAGTAACATCTACAAGAGAAGATTATAACCAGTAACTTAATACTGGCATATAAGGTATAAACAGATTCCAATAAGAACTCAGGTACAATAAGAGGTAAAATTGTATATTACTTATGTTTTTACTGTATAAATCATTAGAGGTTAAATATATGAGATTGTTTGGCCTGAACAATAACCAATGTAAATGCATAATTATATAAAACCCAGAACTATTTAAATCCCTATTAGATGTTTGTTTACAGTTCAATTTTATTGCAATTAGTACAGGCACAGATAAATAATAAAAGAAATTGATTTTTATAGTTAGCTTTAAACATAAATATAACAAATTAACTGTATTTTTTGGTTTCACTCAGATTTATGGTCACTGCTAAAATGTTTATTTAATATGAAAGTCTTTTTTAAAACAGTTCAGTTTTAATATTCATTCAACAACTTTTCAGTTTTAATATTTTAATTTATATTTGAGCTTAATAATAGTTTTGCCTGTTTCTGTGATAAGTAATAGAAAACACTTAAATAATTCAGATTTTAAATGGAAGTCTTGAAATACACAATGAAACATATGGTCAATCATGGTACTAAATTCTTAATAGCTGCTGTAAGTACCATGATAATTACTTAGGACATCTGGTGTTGAAACAAGTATTAACAAGACGATACCTACTCTGATTTCATAAACTTAAGGTTTATAATTAAAAAAAAGGTTGATACCGTCATAAAATACTATTTATGTAAACATGTAAGACAGGCAGTCTAATTTATAATGTTAATTTTATAGGAGTCAGGATACAAGCCCAAACTTCTGTTGAAAAAATTACGATTACAAAATAAAATCTATCCTTTTCTATGAATTATAATTACATTTAAAGAAAATTAAGTCCACCATGGAAGACAAAAATAGATGATGAGCTACTTGTAGGTGAACATGTGTATAAACCGAATAATCTCGAATAGCCGCAAACGTTAAGTGACTTGTTAAGATATGAATTGATAGGAATTTTTGGTTCTAAGATGTGTATGAAAATGAAATATTGGCATTAATTCTTGTAATTACAAATTGTTGCATATATGACTTGAATGAAGGACGTCAACAGGTGTCATGAAAAGTCAGAAAAAATGCTCATTTTCAGGGTCATGAATACTTACTCTGTTCATTGGAAGCTGTTATAGCGGCATCGTTCAAAAAAGACCCACTCCTCACCACAGGACCCCATTGCTGCCTTCGCCCATTGTCTTTAGAATCTGTCCTCTCTACATCTTCCGCTTTGCACAGATGAAAAGCAAATACGAACCAAAAAAACTTTAAACCGATACGCATCGTGATCTCACAATTATACTAATCTAATGCATTAACAACACGTAAAAATACAAAATCACCTTAGTAACACCACACTCTATACACATTCTAATATACTAAGCGGATAAAATGGTTTATTGTTAAGGCCACATCACAAGTTCAATGAAAAAACATAAAAACTATCTACGATTTTTATCACAGAAAGAAAAAACCAGCGAGGTCAAAAGAGTTTGACGTTTGATTTTATTAAGTGGCAACACAATTTTCTTGCCCAAAAAAATAAAAAAAAAGTTTATTTTTATGTGCTAGTGGCGGCGTCAATTTTTAAGTCGTTTTATATTTGAAATCTTTGTGTTGTTTTTCAAAGGAAATAGTAGGGAGAAGTAGCTTTTGGTTTCAAAAAATTCTTTTGGAGAAAAAAAAAAAAAATTTTAAAAAGTTCAACTCTCAAATAATGCAAAAAATTTAAAAAAAAATTTTGTCAGAAGGTGCCAAAAAAAAAGCCCAAAAATCCCCTAAATCCCCAAAATGTTTTCTACAAAAAAAATTGAAGAAACAAATGTGCGCAATAAAAAACAATGAGAATAAACCTCGAGGAACAAAATCGGACCATCAAATGCCGAAATTTTTAAAAAGCCCCGTTTTTTTTTTTTTCAAAACTTGGGAAAATTGTAACTTGCGTTTGGAAAGAAAGAGAGTTTAGTTTAGTTTTAAATGTTATCAGCTGTAGTCTTTTAATACATAAATTTTAACATCAAAATGTTAAAAACTTTTTTCAAAAACCGTTGACTTTGCAAAAAAATGACCTTTTTTTAAAGCGATGGGAGAGGGTTTTTAAATTTTTAAAAAAGTCTAAATTTGGGACCATTGTACTAAAGAGGAAATTTAAAATTAAATACAAAAATTTTCAAATCATTCGTAAGTATACATTTTTCAAATCCAATGAAAAATCATTTTTGCACGGCGGCGGCATTCTTGGTCACAAGAAATGATAGATTATCGTATTTTAGGGGCCTGATTTTCGAAAAAATTTAAAAAACAGTTTTAAAAATTTATAGCATTTCTAAAATTGTATTTAAAGTTTTTTTCAGTTATCTTGTTAACCCCCTTTTTTTATCTAAGGTAGGTTACAAAAAATTTTTCTATTAAAAATTTTGTCAACTTTTCAAAAATGCAAACCCCCAAAAAAGGA